>VZTY01033321.1:62795-252070 GCA_013400935.1 Turnix velox
TAGTGGGAGGTGTCCCTGCCTATGGCAGGGGGGTTGGAACTCAATGATCTTTAAGGTCCCTTCCAACCCAAACTATTCCGTGATTCTATGATTCTATGATTGGTTGGCCTTGTGACAGCTGAATAGTGGCTCTCAGCAGTCATCTGCTCAGAAGGTTATAGAATGGAGTCAACAACCGCAGCTAACAAAACCTGGTTACAGTAATAAATGAATGGTTTCTCCAGCCTTCAGGGTACAGTGTCTCTCTTAACCTTGATATCCTACTCACCTTTGCAGTTCTGTTTTGTGCGATTAAAATAGCTAAGCATTTAGTCATAATTCTTTCCTCAATTCTTTCTCTGGAGCACCCATAAAATCTCACCTTCCTTAAAAATATATAATGACTTGCTTCATACTGTTTTCAAGAAAAGTTGCATTACCTGCATCAAATGAATCAATTCAAGAACTTTTTGTATATACTGTACAGGGAGGATGAAAGGCGTGCACAAAACCTACTTACATACATGGTCAGTGTCTTTCAAAAAGCAAGAATCCTGAACTCTGAATTAAACATTAATACTTGTAGTCTGAAATTGTGTTAATGTCTTCAGTTTACCTTGAAAAAGGACAATTCAGCTGCTGTAAGCTGTTGCTAGTGACAGCTGGGAAGATGCTAGGGGCAGACAATGAACTCAGTGATTATATGTTAGGCATAGCAATGTTAATTTTCATTTTACTCCTAAGATTTAGAGCTCTATGAAAATTTTGAGTTGGGTTTTTTGTTTTGTTTTGGGTTTCTTTAAGTAAACTTCAAAATAAGTACAGGTTGAGAACCATTGCTCCAAATTCAACTTAATTATGATAATGAAGTTTGTTTGTGTCTAGTACTTAAGATGACATTTGAAACATGTTAAATTGCAAACAAGCATAGGTGAATTTGAAAGTGTATAGTGACATTGTGAAGTAGAACAAATTAGGAGCTTCAAGTAGCCCACAAAGATGTTAGACTAACAGCAGTACCTGGGGCTAGTTGATTTAATTACATTCTCACTGCACACAGACTCAGTTTTACCCACAGCATCTAAATTAACTTACTGTAGAGGTAGATTTCTCTAGGTTCAAGTCAGCTTCAACTCCAGATTTGAAGATTAAGGGTACATATTACACATTAAATCTCCTCATGTTGCTGAATTTATTTCTAAGAAATAGAAATCTGGCAGTTCCTGTATTTATAGCTTTCAAGAAATCTTGTACAATGGCTGAAGCTTATTATTAGACAGCCATTGAAGTTTCAGTCTTCTAGAGACATCTAGATGTCTATTTTCAATATTTATTCAGTACTTTGACAAATTGAAAGGGATACTTCTAGGTTTACTTCTATTGCTATCACATCCTGCCATACCACCCCCCCCTTTTCCATTCTCAATTCAGACATGGCATAGAAGGTAGAAGAGATACCTTGAAGAGTGCTGCTTAGAGTCTGGAAGAACCTTAAAGGCTATTAAGTGTTTCCTGTTAGATCTTCAATTTGTGTGTTGCATAAAGATAACATTTTTATTGCACTCTTTCATTTAATGGCATATTTAGATCCCTGGATTTCTCGGCATTTGGACTGGGAAGTAAACTTGAAGAAATGCTTTTACCTCACAGTGGTCTTGTGCTTCAAATGAACCAGAAATCTTTGCCATGGCCACTTTGGAAGGGTACTTCCTTTTGTTTTCATAAAAGCTTGAAATGTGTCCTATCTTGCAGTACACCCTAGAAGGGGAATGGTGCAATCTGACTTTTTTCTTTATTCCTGATAAAATGAATGAAGTACCCCTTTTCACTGGTACATGGACTGGAGTAATTTACAACACTGTTTTTAGAGGTGTTCAAGACCAGGCTGGACAAGGCACTGGGCAGCCTGGTCTAGTGGGAGGTGTCCCTGCCTATGGCAGGGGGGTTGGAACTCGATGATCTTTAAGGTCCCTTCCAACCCAAACTATTCTATGATTCTATGATTCTATGATTCTAGAGTCTGACAAGTATCTAAGTGGCAATAAAGCTAGGCAGCAAAGAGGTTAAGGGGTAATGTGAGAGCTTACAGCTTCTTCAAAGCTGAACCAGTTGTGTTCTTCTCAGTAGCACCAGGTGACATAATAAGGGGCAACAGCTGCAGGCTGTACTTTGAGGTGTTTATATTGCCATGCTCTGAGGAAGAGGAGCAGCATATATTCCTTCCAAACATCATTTCTATCCTTCTAGAAAGAGGATATGCTCTATAACAGATTAATTACTTCATGTTTCAATTTAATATAGATTTACCCTTGTTGTATTTTTTCAGATAACTGTGTTAAATATCTGAGATTTAACCTACTGATGACAAATGTTCTATCTTGTCTATACTTCACGTAACAATCTCATGACATAAATCAAAAACTTGTCATTTGTTTTCAAGGACAGCTCTACAACTGGGAAGAATTAAATATATTTGATTTAGAGATTCATAGACTGTTATGCTGCAAAGGACAACTGTCAGCACCTAATCTAACCTCCTGACTTCAGGGCCTTTTCAAATTATTTCTTGTGTGAACTAGACATATCATTTTGGAAAAAACTTTCAAATGCATTATGACATTTCCAGTGAACTTGTAAGAGTGGTAATTTCAACAGTGACTGCATCTCTTCAGTCTTTGTATTTCCTCACTCAATACATGTTTTCATCAATGATGTGATGTTTTTTCTTATTGTTCATTAATGTAAAATAGATTAATCTTGTACATTCCTCATCATAAACATAATTCTTTGATAACAAATCACTCATTGTAACTACATAGACTCATCCATTGATCTTTTAAAATCTTGATATTTGCTATTTTGATTTTTTTACCTAGCTAAGTGCTTACTTTTAGAGTAATGTCTCCTTTTGAAAAATTTATCTCTCCACAATACTTTTTTCCATGTAAATTTTTTCCTTCTGATAATGTTTCAAACAAATCTCATTTCTAGTGATTTCATTTTGATTTTCCCAAAAAAGTGTGGACATTAGCTCAGGATCAGCCATGAGCTCATCTTCCTGTCTCTCCCCAAAGTGATGAACATAGTTAAATACAATGTCATTTGAGCACTCATCAAATCTAAGACTGATTTTTTATGAAGCTTTTCTCAAAATATATTGCTTTATCTGCAATAGTGCATTAATGTTCTATTTTTAGTAAAAAGACACACTAAAATGTCAGAATACAATTTTCTATAAGTTTGAAGGGAGCTTGAGGAAATGAAGACATATTTTACTTGCATCACAACAAAGATACTCTTAGCTGCAAACAAAATTCTCGAAGAATCAGCTTATCAAGCTGGTTTTGGATAGTTGTGCAAATCAAATTCTCTGCCTTTTAATTGTAGGGGGAAAGTTTTCAATTATCTATCACTTCTTCTGAAGTGTGACCAAACGATAGGTTATGAATTTTCAAAAAATTATCTTGATGTTTGACCCATAGTGCCTTGCCTTTAACAGAGCTTCTGATTAATGATATCTTAAGGTATTTGCTTATAGAGATTTGATTTTTTTGAAGCTTGATTGTTCAATAGGAAAAATATTCTAGAATATTTTCATCTTTCCTAATTACATTTGTAGAGTGATCTAATATCTTTTGCCTAGGATTATGAGGAAAATGTTCAGATAATGCTCTCATCTGTACTGTGAAAAGCAAATAAGCATTGCAATAGGTGGAATCATTCTGCATTTGTATTAGTCAGCTCAGAGCAGACTCACTGGTTACTAACTCTTAAAATCATACCCAACTCTTTATTTTGTTATCTTTTTCTTGAAGCCTGATTCCTTATTGACGTAAAAAAACATACATGAGGGAAACATCACATGTTTATTTTTTACTGCTGCATCATATAATACCAAGTCATTAATCATTAATAGAAAGAGTAAAGGTCCCAATTTAGTGCCCTGGGGAGACATCTACATTAATCGCTTGCCAATTGGAGGAGACACAATTGACTTTAACCTGCTGGCTATGGTCCATAGGAAAAGCTCTGACCCATTTAATCAGTCTGGAATGTGTTCCATAACCTTTCAAGTTGGATCACTGAATGTCAAGTTCTGTTGAAGGCTTTATTTAGTCAACCATGACTGGTAACCTCCTTATCTCTTGCTTTGTGTGTCACAGGCACATTAGTTTTATCAACACATGTGTGGCTATTTTATTTTAAAGCTGCCAAACTATGTTCTGTCTAAACGGTTTTGAAAGACTTACCATAACTAGACTGGTATCATATTTTATGCACAAGCTCAATGAAAAAGTATAATCTGCAATTAATTTGTTTTGTCTGTCATGTAATCCACACAGTGAATAGCAAGCATATTTAGTGAGCTTCAGTCCATGATAGCTTCCTTAGAGATTTGAAAAACATTTGTAAGAGACATCTCAAGCTTCTGATATGTAGTGTAGTCAGTTCACCATGGGATATGTTAGCATAACACCATAATTACTGTGCCTAACAAAGTATTAAAGAATTCAGAACTTCTGATGGCACTGACAGTGAACCAAGATGTTGCTGTTGTTGGTTTGGGTTATTTCTTTTATTTCTGTGCTTCATCTGCAAGCTCAGACCATCTAAACCATTCTGTGATGTTTTATAAAAAGAGCCAGTAGTATTTGCTGTGCTGAGGGAAGTCCTGATTTGGTATTTTGGCTTATTCAGAATCAACAAACCAAGTGCAACTGCAGAGTCGTGGCAGTACAAACAATAAAACCTCTGTGTTTACTCTGTCTGATGAAACTGCTTTCTGACATCCTCAGCTATCTCATAAAATGGGACCAGACTGATGAGCTTAAGTTATTGAGTGATTCTTGGTTCTGTGAGCATTTTGTTGCTTACAGCTGTGTAGGCAGTTTTCTTTCTGCCTTTTGCCGTTTTTCTCCCTCACCACTTTTGCTGAGAAGGAATGCTTTATATTTCCAACCTTTTCATTTTACAAAATAGTTTTTAAAAGCCTTGCTGCCTGGATAATCGTAACAGTGAAATAATTTCTGTGTAACTGTAGGTGCATTTATGAACCTGACAGAGTAAGTGCAAGGAGTAAACTGTACTTTCAATTAGTGGCATTTAATTTCATTTTCTGAGTTAGGCTCAGCATTGGTCTGTCATTACATCTAAGAGGATTTATTTAAGAAATGTATTGCTATTCTTATAAAAGATTCTTACCAGATTTTAATAATAACAGCCTACAAACATATTAATGATAATGAATATGCAAAATATTCTGTACAAAAAAAGATCTGACAAGCATGAATGGTGAGAGATGATGACCGAATTTTCAAAATTTATGATCACTATAATGTGAAAAAGTAATTATGAATAATAAAAATCTGTTGCAATAATTAGCTGTAATGAATGCTCATAGCAAGGTAAATGAACTGGAACAATTTAAGGCAATAACACATGATTTGCCTTTTATACTATGTCAGAACATTTTATCATTAGACGAGTCAGCAACATACTCTTATATTACTACAATTTTCAGTGTTTCAGCTATGCATCTCATGCCTACATCTACTGCTGAGCTGTGATCTGTTCAGAAAACAAACATGATGAAAAATATAAATTACACTAATAAGGAAAGTTTCACTGCATTTAAAATAAAAATATTTTCATGTTAATGTAGATTTTGCTCACATGCTAAGAAATCTGTTTATAATGTAGGACTCATAATAGTAATAGTCATAATAGATCCTTTGCAGTGTCAGAAAGGATCTGTCTAAGGTGTACGTGTGCATGTTGTACCTACTTGGACACATCTGTGATGGTCTTGAGGAATTTTCTGTGTATATCCATTCATGCTATTAATTAAAAAATGAAGAACTGTTTGAAACCGTCTAGTTCCACTTCTCCAAAACTGTACTTTAGCATTTGAGAATGTTCAAGTGCTCAGGGAGCCCAAAGCCAGGGGACAGATTTGGAACCATTTTAAAGTTCACAGCTCTGTCTCTTTCAAATTCTTCCTGGCAGTGAACCATGAATTTCAGGCTGCTAAGGTTACAACAGACTGGCCCTCGCTGTTGGATCAAAGTAGACAATCCCAGCAGAACTGTCATCACAAGCACTCAAAATCAGTTTTTTCATTACAGTGGACCTTTTGGAAGGGCTGTAATTCATCATTCCTTAGACATGTGATGTATCAGATCTAGAAGCATCTCTATGATTTACTTCAGTTAGAAGTCTTCTTCCTTTGTAACATCATTGTGCTGAAACACAAAATAGGAGAGAATGCTGAATCCCTCAAGACAAAGTAGTTGTCTTTTTTCTGTAGTATTATTTTAAAAAATTGTTCTGAGATCATTGCACTAGTAACAATTTAACCTTGTCTAAATATTGGTTTGTCAGAAATGCTGTTCACTCTTGCATAGGCAAACTGCTTTTGAAAATTTTATTGCTAATTTCCTGCTGTCAATCTAGCTGCCATGAGTTTTATCCTCAAGTCACAGAGTTTTGCTGATTCTTGCCCTAACAGTCATGTTCTCTTATTGTGAAAGAAGTCTGTGGCATTCGGCAAGTGACATTTCTAACTACTGTCTTCTAACTACAAAGAACAGAATTCAGGCTTCCAGAAACAACTAAGTCCTTACTCTTTTAGGACACAGAAACTGTCCTTGTGGTAGCTGCACTGAATTTTGCTGTTCAGCTGTTTGCTTTTTCAGCAAGTTCTCTGATGATGAGGGAACAATTTCTGAGCTTGCCTTTTATGAAGTGTCTTCAGAGCAGACAGCTTTGTCAAAAGCTTAAGAGTAATTTAGAATCCATTTATTAAGATGTAAAAACATTGGAGTAATAATAATGAATATCATAAATATCTTAGGAGGCTTCAATCTTCTCATTTGACACAACCTTTTTCTTTTTATTCAGAATAAATAAAGTATGAATAGATGTATTTTATTGCAGAAGAAATACAGGCTGATTCTGCCTTTAGACTGCTTTTGCCCTCTATTCAACCTTAGATGAAATCTTCCATGTATATTGTCACCTAGGATGCTTGTGTCATGTGAATGAACCCCCAGGCAGAGACCAGAAGAAACCCACTGAAGATATCTGCAAATTAGAATACTTTGGGTTTTGTTTTTTTTCTCTTATTACAGAAATGTTTGGATAGTAGTGTGGGACCAATGGGATACATTTTAATTGCGTGTTACTGTTTCTTCGTAATCAACTTCAAACAGAGTGGAGTGTAATTCTGAGAATATCATAGACCAGTCCGCGGATTTTTTTTCCTGTTAACTGTGAACATTTTGTTTTTTCTGGGTCAAATGAATTTCTAGATAGACCAAATATTTTCATGTATGACAAGGACAGTAGGACATCAAAACATATATACCCCAGGGAATGTCTTTAAATTTCTCCTTTTGATAATACTCTTCCTGACATGTTCAATACATCCATCACATCAAAGCTTCCATTTTTTTTTTTTTCTTAAAGAAAAAGCTTAAGCCTGTTTTTATTTAAGGAGTTTGTTTAAATAGGAAAAAACAAATTGCATACTTCCAGGACAGGAGATTTAATATGCTTGAGCAGAGCCATCTGCCATTTTTATTTTCAGTTTCTCAGGAATAGAAATTTGTTGAAGAAGATGGTAATTTAATACAAAATTCTACAGAGTACTGAACATTAAAACCAGTAGGTATAGATATAATAAAAACATTAATTGGCCTGACCATGTACCTCCATGCTGGATTAAAGCGTGCAAGCGCAAGAAACACATTGTCTGCTCAGAAATAGGCTTTGGTGTCGTGCTTGGTCTGGTGTCCTGTCTTTGCTGGGCATAACCCTAGACACGATCTCCCTATGATTTTATTTTGAACTCAGTGGAAATCCTTGTTTAAGACTGAATAGAGATTTTACATATAGACTGCTGAGACTGGGAAGAGGGATTGCAGATAAAAGGATCACTGCTTTGTAAAGAAGCTTAAAACTTCCTCAGGATTACCCTTTTGACACTTTGGGTTACTATATGCCTGATTTTGCAATCTAGGAGACAACCTAAAAAGCCCCACTGAGGGCTCTGTGCAGGTGGAGTAATTCTGTAATGTGTTTAAGAATTTGAAAAAGGAAATTCCTCTGCACCTTTGTAACTTTATACCATGACTGCATGTTACTGTTAAGAGAGAACAACAATGGAAGATTTTAGTGAGGTTTGTAAAACTCCAGCATGAGTGAACTCTTCTGTAGGCAGGGTGAAGTCAGTCCTGCTCACAGGAAAGACAGTAAGACCCACTTGAGTCACCTGGACATTTACAATGCAGGAATCTGCTGCCAGCTCCTGAGCTTCTCCGGGCATGACAGTGGTCCTGCCTGCTCAGAAGAGTAGTAGGAACTGCTGAGAGCCAGGTGTCAACACTTTCACACTTTCCCATGCTCCATGCTGAACATGATCAAGAGCACATTGCTCAGCAGAAAAGAGGCCAAGGAGCACTGCAAGTAGTAGTTTCCTCTATGTTTTAAAAAATATTGATTAGAAACTATGTTGTTCAATATTATAAATTATGTCTCCTGACTTATTTACATTGAGAACTCTTTTTACAGAGTTACTAACAAATTTCTTCATAGATTACATGCTGCCATATTTGCAAATGCTACTTGAATTATTGAAGACAATAGGATTTTAATAGTTTGATTCTGATTCAGAAATGCAAGCTATGTAGCCCAATATGACATATTTAAATTGCTGGAAAATTTTTTTAATTCCATAAAGTCAATGCAATTTAAAATAATTAGAGCTATGAGAATCCAGAAATTAAACAAATTTCTTATTGGTTAAATCAGAAATGCAGTTTGAATAAAAAAAAGAGTTCTGCTACATTAATCTCTGTGCTGTTGCTGCAGTTTTTATGACTGAAGAAAAGAAACACAAGTATCATGAGATAATTTAAATGCAAAATGTTGGTTGAGATGCAGCTTTTAGTGCCATGTGATGACTCTGATTTGTGTGATCATTTGGGCTTCTGTCAAATCTTCCTTTCAGTAATCTTCCATGGACTGTATTGCAAGAATGAGGGGGAATGGCTGATGCACTGATGCACATTACAGTTTCTGTAATGGCACACAACTACTCTATAAACATTTAAACATTAAGAATCACAATTGCAATTAAATCTTTTCTAGTCGTAGATATGATATTATTGATTTTATTGACATTTCCTGGCATAATGTTTAAAACTTTGGTTAATCAATTTAAACAAAGTAGCAGCTCTTCAAGCTGTTCAGTGTTAATAGAGGAAGGAAGGAGAGGACGAGAACTGACTCAGCATCAGCAGTCTGTGCAGGGCAGTATATAAACCAGCAACTTACTGGCACTTTTTAAAATGAGCAGAATTTGGAGTCCCTGTGGGCCTGTGTGGGATTTACAGCCTCCTGCAGAGGAAGAGAAAATCATCTGCTTCTAGCAGGGTTGTGATTCATGCTGAGTGTTATTGCTTTGGTGGGAACAGCTGAGAGGCAAGATTTTGCTTCTACAGATGGAACTAGTACTCAGCTAGTTTTTGGTCTGCACTACAAGCTATATTCCTAATTTCTACAGATAAGGAGACTTTTGGATGCCTAACCATTGCTCCTCTTGACCAATTGCATGACTAAAATCTCCTTTTTGATGAACAAAATTCATTTAAATGTAAGGAAGTAAGAATCTCCTTATGATAGATTGTCAAATCTCATGTGCTCTTTACAAGATACGTGATTTTGGAAACCAATCAGGTGATAAGTCCTTTCTGCAAGACTTCCAGGAATTGACTGTTTTTGAAAATGTCTGACAGTATTTTCTCCTTGCCTGCCATTAGAAGTTTGTAGACAATTTAATATGGATATAAGCTTGCCTTTCCATGCACAGTGGATGCAAATACATGAAGTGGGGGGCAGAGAAATGAAATACACACTATTAGTGTTGTATTTCATGGAACAACAGTAATGTATGTGACACTGAGGTACTCCCCGTGAGCTTGCTAGCCACCTTCCCACTCCTGCAGGCTTGGAGTCCATAGGTTCTGTGGGAGCTTGGAGTCTGACTGTGTGCATTATCTTTGCAAGGGACTTACTGTTCCCTTTATGCTATTCACCACTATGTCTATGGGAAGCCAAAGAGAACAAGAATCCCATTGGCACAGAAGTACCATATTTCCTAGTTTAACCTGTGCTTTTAATCCACATAGCACCTCATTAGTCAGGCTTTATGGGTGTAATCCAGAGCCCATTGATCTCAGTGGAAAATTGCCTGCTGATTCCACTGAGCTCTCGATCACCGCCTGTACATGTGGTGTTAATTTCACCTTTAAATCTTGCACAAACCTACCAGGTCTGTGACCAGCCCAATTTTTCAAAGTTATTCATAACTGAAAGTTAAGCTGAAAACATTCTTCCCCGTATGTACCTGATATGCAGTCCTGATGAGTCCAGCACAAAGGCTGGAAGTGAGAATTTCTGGATGTGAATCTTCCTCCAACCCCACTTCAGCTTTGAATCTGGAGGACCCCCTGTGCCATGGAGGTTCACAGACTTGGTTTCAACACCTGGCCATGCTGTCTAGCTCCAAACTTGGCGTGGCCTCAGAAGTCTTTTTCCTCAGAACCATAGGTGCCTCCCAGGGAGAGCTGAAGGGGATGTAAAGCTTAAGCAGTCCCACAGGGAACTTAAATCTCAATTCAGGAGTACCAAAATTTGATTCTTTGCAGCTGTGGCACAATTTTTTCTTTCCTGAATTGAGGGAAGAAAAGCTCAAGGAGCTCCAACATATTTCTAGAAACCAAATTTTTTATTGTACTTGGAAATCTTATTTGATCAGCAGACTTGAGATTTAAAGAGGATTATTCACCTCCTTTCCTTGTTATGAGAATAGCATTAATAATCCATTTAGTGATAATGCTGTGCCTCCCAGTGTGCTTGTTTATCATTAAATTTCTCTATCTTTCAGTGGACTAGTGAATGCTTGTTCCTGGCTAGATTTATGATGCAAACATCAGGCAGGAACTCCATTCACTGTTCTCAAGCCAAATCTCCTAATTTTTATGTTGTATTTGAAGTATACATTTATGCAATCATTGGGAAATATTTGAAAATAATAAAATTCTCTCAAAACTTAAAACAAGGCTGGAGGTTAGTTCCAACATGGAAGTTAAATATAAGTTCTTAAGAGTACCATTTATTTATTGTTATTGCGATTGCAATGAAAATTCTGCCTAAACACAAAAGTACAGATGTAAAAGGCTGGAACAAACACAAATTTTACATTTCCATGTGTCAGTTTCATATTGTGTAGATAAAATATTAGGGCTTCCTTAACCTTTATGGTGGCAGGGTGTTTCCAAGTACCATTAATTTCAATGAGATTTGTAACTGTCCAGGAGCTGTTACTAAATTTAAATTGGTGACTGATTTATCTTTTGTATCATGAAATCAGAATAATTATACCTGAATAACAATAATAATGCTGTTCAAGTAAGTGAATGCAGAAGTTCCAGGACATGAAGACTCTGGTCATGTTCTGTGACCTCTTATTTTGAATAGGAATTGCTCACCTGCTATATGCATATCAGCAAAAATATGACAATAAACTAAGTAAGGTATTTATCTCATCAACAACACAAAAAAAAAGAAATTATGTTTTTTAATGATATGCAAGGTAAGAAGAATTCATAGGATGAGGTGGGATAATTAATGGTCCTTGGAAGACTTTTTGTCTGAAATATCACACAGGTGACAGAGAAAGTTTTTTGTTAGATGATTTTTGCATGGTTTTTAAAGTTGTATTTTCTACTTTATAATTTATGTGGAAATTGAAAAATCCCTGGGAAACTCTACCTAAGCCTGGGAAGGTGAAGTTCTCACAAGAAAGACTGAATGGTTACTTACTATCCAATTGTGTATAATTCCATCTGTTTGGAAAAAATAACTAAGATATGTCCAAAGTCAAATTGGCATAATCATGTGTGCCTAACTCTGTCCCAGGGTACCATGACAAAATCTGTAATCAGAGTTATATAATAACATCTGAATGGATCTTTTCTATAACTAAAACCTGAAAACTTGAAAACCTGAAATCTTTATTTCAGTACTTGTCTTTCCATCTTCTGCCTTTTAAGCATCATTTACAATTGTGGAATAATACATGTGACACTTAAATTCATGCTTAGACAGACAATATTAAGAACTGGTATAATCTTTGTAAATAACACCTAGGGACAGATAATCATCAGTTGCATTTATTATCCTGCTCAGGATTTTAGTCACTGGTATTAGTCAGATCTTTATAAAGGAGCAAATACTTTTGTATCAATAGATTTTGTAGATTTTTGAAGAAAATAACCGATTTTGGAATAAAGGTAGGTTTTTTTAGAATAAAGACTGTTCATTCTCTTTGCATGAAGGCTTCATATATTCTGCTTATTTCAGTCCTGAGGCAAATAATGAATGCTGTTTAAACACTGTATCACTTTTCTGTTTTCCTTCCAAGTCCCATATGAAAGCCTGTGAGGAACTTTTGATTTTGATTTTGATTTCTACAGTTCTCCGGTTACTATTTTCATCATTGAGATCCAAATCCTGTGACGTTTATAGCAGTCCCACTGAGGCATCAATGCTTTTGGCCATGTGCATGCTTATAGTTAGGTAATTGGTGCTTAGTTCCATGAAAAAGACACTGGTAATGGTTTGAGAAACTGCTTTTCTAGTAAGCTCAACCAAGATGGATTTGAACCTCCAAGGAACACATGGTTTATTCTGCCCTGTATCACACTCCATGGCTGAGAGCAGTATAAATAAATTCAGAAGCTGCTATCAGGAGTGGGATTTGAACCTATGCCGCCTCTGTGGAAGAAGTTCACTGCTGGAGGACAATATAGTGCTATATAAATCTATTAGTTCTTAATGACACTACAGCTGTACATTTCAGTATAGGAAACGGCATGCATATGTGACCCAAACTGAAAAGGTGAAGAGCTATGTAATGTCCTTGTCCTAGAAACTTTTCTTGACTGTTCTGCACCCTTAGTACAGAAAAGGAGGTAACTCTGGGCCTCTTGGAGACTGTTTCTCCCTCTTCTGCTGAGCTGAGCTTTGATGAATGCTGTGCACTTGAAAAGTCTTGTTGAGAAAAGACCTCTTTTTTATAACCTCTCCTGAGTGGATTGCATTCCTCATAAAGAGTTTAAACAAAGCCAAGACACCTTAATGCCCTTGGTAGGCAACAAGAATTTCAGGTGACTGCCTGAGGGTTCTTTTTACTGGAAGCTTGCTTTTAGTCTTCCCTCCTCTACCATTATAATACTAAAATATAGTATTATAAATCCATATCAATTAATTTTATTAAGGATTATAGCATGACATTTTTGGAGGACAAGTTACAGCCCTTCTTCATAAGTACAAACTGCATTGCTAGCAACTCTTTGTTTCAAACTGAAATCCGTGTAAAGTCAATAATTTTTGAATTTATCAAATTAAGAGCAGATACTGCCTTGAAATGGCATTGTCTCCTTTTACATCAGGTCCGTCAAAGGAGACACAGTGAAAATTGTAAAAATACTAAATATTTTTCTTAAGTCAGAAACAATTTTATTTTCCAAGATACAAAATTAATTATAATTATATTAAATTGAAATGCTGAAATAAAGATGGATGACTAATCAACTGGCCTTTTCAATATATTGTTTGTTGGGAATGAACGAGCTTCCCCAGCTGCAGTAATTTGTCACTTCTGTTGACAGCTGGAGAGCAATAAATTCTTATCTAGAGTGAGACACTCCTGATTTTGCATTATCTAGCAAATGTCTGTAATGTTTCTTCCATGTGTCCTTTCCAGTGATCTGAAATATAGATTGTTGCCTCATCACTACATTTTCACTAGAAGTCAACTTCCTTTTAATAATCTTTAGCACAGCAAATGGATTTTGGGAAGCATGTAACATGATTTGAAATAGTATTTTACCTGAAATAGTATTATCAACATGCAATAGAAATGCTATGATAGAGGTCATATCTGCGATTAAGTAATCACTTTTTACGACCAGATGACTAAGGTATCATTCATTTTATTTTACTATCTCTGGTGTAACCAGAATCTTAATTGATTGAAACTTTGAAGTCTATTATAGTATTACACATTCCATTTGTACATAGAGAATTTGTGTACTTACGGTGCTTTTTATGAGGAGCAGCATTACAGCTCTGTAATAACATGAAAAGATGAGGTAGTGTATCATCAAGGAGTATTTAGCCCTACTTCACTCTTATCAGATCACACAAATTGACATACCTTTCACATCCCAAAAAAGACAGTGGAAATGATGAAGCGTTGCAGTTGAGCAAAACCACTAAGTAATATAATTACACCATGTGTTAGTCCATTTCACCATTCATTTTTACCAGCGTTATTAACTTTGATTTCTAAGAAAGTGAGGGAAGTAGGAAAAGAAATGCACATTTTAATATATTTTTCATAATATAAGCTGAAGATATACTTATGATCTCTAATATAAACATGGCTGTAAATGTGGTAACATGGTGCATACATGTGCTGTAGAAGAGAATATGTTTATTTTTTACTTTATCAGTTCACTGCTTTAAATCGGAACAGAAGGGACACCTGTTGATGTGAAGTTTGATCCATAGCATAGAATTTCTCAGTACCATTTATAATGTTGATTTCTAAATGGATGTATGTTTTCAATGAGTGTGACATCCCGACAGAAAAACAATGATACAGATAGTCTCCTAATTCAGTCAAGGAACGTTTCCGTTAAGGAAAGAGCTCCAAAGCATTGGGAGATGCATAAGAAAAGCATAAGACAGGAAGAAAAGACAGGATGATTGCACAGTACTGCATAGATTTATTTATGGGGGAAAAAAATAAGAGCAACAGCAATAAGGTGAGGGCCAAGAAAGCTAAACATTCAATAATATGTAGGTTCAAATTAAAAAAACCCAACAAAACAAGTCATAAACTGATAAAAATTTATCATGATTAGCTATGGGAAATACCTATTTACAATGCATATTAGCTGCATGGCCTGGCAAGTGCAGTTTTCACATTTTCCAGCCTCAGCAAAAGATGGACTATGTGATTTAAGTGACGTTCTACTACTTCTGTTGAAGGCAAATGTATTCTTTCTCCAGGGAGATGCAGACTAGCTTATGTTAGAAAAGATGCTAATGAAGAATACTGGTGATGTGCAGTGTTAGAACAAGCTAAAAATTATTTCACTAATAACTGAGGTTGTTTTCTCTTCCCCTCCTCCAGTATTCACAGTAGCCTTCAGCTGTGGATAAAGCCCCATTGCTCTGGGGCATCAAGACTCCAAGGTACAGAGTAGTAATTTTTAATATTGACCTCCAACACCTGCATGAGGGAGGAAGCTCTGGTCCTTGATACCAATTAGTCATTGACTTCCCTGAAAATAGGATTGAGCCGTAATATGTCCCTGGACAGCCAGGAGACATTAGAGGCTAATAAGTCTTATGATATATGCAGACTATTGATTTAACATTCTAGCTTTTAAAATCTGAATACCAATGGCATTTACCCAGGGGGACATATTAAGCAGGTCCATATGGAAATATTTTCCATGCATCAAAAAATTGCACTTAGATATTTCCCATAGCATAGTTTGTCAAAATTGCTCAGATTGTTCTGATGTACACATAGATATATACAGATATGAAGATATATTGCACTTAGAAGCCTTAAATAAAAACCAAGTGTTCATAGCTCTTCTTTGTTAAATTCTCAAAGTGAAGTTTTACTTTGTCCTTGAAATATAAGGGAACAGAAGATCTGATCTTGAGACAAGACAAATGCCCCCTTGATGGTGCATGTACTTGAAAAGATGGACCTCTAACCATGCAGAAATTTATCCTTGTGAAGAAAGATGTGCAGGGACATGAAATCTGGAGCTATCTGTTGAGTTTGTACACATTATGCTATCCCAATAGAGCTATTCTGGTATCCGTTACAGCCAAGATACACTGTTTTTTTTAAATGCTTTAAAGTGCATTAATGTGGATTTTAGTTTCTGTTGTAAGACTTTCACTTTAGGATGTGGACCTGCTGTCATTTAAAAGCTTTGCTTTACTTTCCAAAACGGTCATATAGCAGCAGAATTTTAAATATTCTGTCTGTATGGAAGGCATCAGGATAAAGTCTGAAGATAATACCCTCCAGTGAAAAAGCTCTCCACAGCCTAGGCATAGCTCCAGCTAAAAAAAAGTCACTCTCCCTTCCTCTCCTCCCCCCCCGCATACATTTTAGTCTGCACCTACTGGTATTAAGGATTTTTCTTAAATAGTGAAAGATATATCCCAGAAGAGAATACTCAGCTAACTATCTAATGTTAAAAGCAAGGTTTTTATATGATGAGATTAGTTTAACAGATTTTTCTGCAAGGAAAAGAACTATTAAAATATGCATTTTTTATGACTGACAATCAGCAGAATGAGTGTTTCATATAAAATCTATTTTCCTTTTGGGACACAGTTTGTTCCTGATCTCTTTCCCTAGCAGATCAGTTTCCAAGGTGGGTAAAAAGAAATGGTCTCCTTGAAAAACAAAACAGTGACTGAATTAGTATGCTCCTGTGAAACAGCAATTATTTCTGACAGGTGAAAAGGCCATTAGACATGAATTGATTTTCAGAGGTACTGTGAACTCTATCTGGTCGACAGGAGCTGTGTGTGCTCAGCACCTCTGAAAATCAGGATCAGTCTTGCAAGGTGCAGAATGACCTCAGCCCACAAAAAGTTTTCCACACATTCCAGGAAGTAGCCTTTAGGGATGAGACAAGGAATCTGTAAGCCCAGTACTCAAACACTGTCCCTGAGCTGTCACGTTGTCTGCTTTAAACAGCATTGAACATGGCACCACGAGGTGCTGAGAAAGACACTTCTCTGTACTGTTTCCACTTTTACTCCTCCTGTGTCTTATCCTTTTAAATATTACCAAGATCTGGATTGTCATCTTGAGCTCATGAATACATTAATTTAGACTACTTGGCTCTAGAATCAACTGGAAACATTTATTACTATGAAATGGCTCTTCATAAACAAGAGAATTCTGAAATATAACTGTTTAGAGAAAGGGCTGTAAATTTTTAAAAGCTTTACAGTGTGCCAGTGGAAACCCATGACTGAGAATACAGGTATGTTTGGCTCCCCTTATTATTCTAGAGTAAAAATAAATTCTGAAATTATGATCCACTCAAAACATTGAAATCTAATTGATAGATAATGAAGCTAATACAAAGCAAGAAAAAAGCAAAATGAGAGGGAAATCTGAAATTTTATGCAATAGAGAATGTATAATTATTAAGGGTTTTTTTTCTTTTTGTAAGGTCCTAATTTTATTTCGTTTTTGTGTAGAATTGGATTAGATATACCTCCCAAATATTAGTGTATACTTGAGTCCAAACGTATCTGAATTTTGGGGAACCTCAAACTCAGGTGAGTTTCCAGAACTTTGTGAGGTTAACATCTTTTGTTATGACAAGATCACCTTTCATATATCCTTTCATACATCACCATGTATGGCACATGTGCTACAGCCAGTTAATTTCACAATAGCGCAAAAATACTATGCAAGTGATATAAATATAAATATTCTGTCTGTATTGATGGGTTATGTTTTCCACCTAAACAGAACTTCAGAAGTTGACTCTATTGTGACTGCTGCCACAGATTTTCAAGTCAAGTCCTTCATTTCCTAACTGCATAAATGGAGGTCAATAGCATTTGATTTTCTAAAAAAATATTAATGGTGGGACAAAGTTAATGCTTGTGGGCAACTTTGATATTCTCAGGCAGCAGGCAGCTTGAACAGTGACATATCTGCATGCTTACATGTCAACATTTTCAGAGATTTTTCTGTGAAGTTGTACAGTGATGCTAATTGAAAATTTAGAGTTTGCAGATAGAAAACATCAATATTTAGGATTATGTTTGAAATTATGTGGGCACTGTTTTGTGTAGGGTATTAGATTTTGGTCTGTTTTCCATCACACGGGTGAGGGAATATATCAGTTTCTGGTAAGGCATTTAAGAAGACAGTGACCAGAACAGTATGGCTAAAATGATGAAAAATTCATAGATTTATGTTCCGCAGATTATAAGGGAAAAACTTGCTTGTGTCTTGGCTCTTGTAATATTCCTCTATAGTCTACACTACATGTATGCCTTCTACCAAGTACCATTATTTGCTAATTGTCCGGAAATGAAACTCCTTTATCAAATCCTTTGCACCACAACCCCTAGACAGGAAATACCAGCACAGGAAACCTTGATCTCAAAACTTTGAAAAGCTTGACTAAATTCATACTTCAACTCTGAAAAGGACCCTTGAGAGCTGAAATGTATGTACCAAGCATTTAAGAACTAGGGCTCCCAAAATGAAACTTGACTGCAGACAGGTCTCATTAATTGGGAGACTGTATGATGATAAGCATTGATTTACTTTTCTTCCTAGCAATAAAAATTGCTAAGATTACACTGTGCTCTATCTTAACTGTCAGAGTTAAGAGACTTCATGTTACTGAAGTTTTCACTCTGTGTAGTCATAACACAACTGTACTAAATAATTCTTGGGAATGCTTGGCGCATTCTCATGATTTTCCCACAGTGTAACAGCTGACATAATGTAGGTCAGACCCATGATCAATATGATGGGTGCTATGCCTTTACCCGAGTTTCCATCAAGCTATGCAGAGCTAGGATTTGTCAATGGAAATGAGCCCCTATTCACTGAGGTGAAGGCTATAGCTACAGACCTATTATGCCATCTATGATTCTTGTGTTCCATCCATAAACTCTCTTACAGAGGAAGTGCATTTTGAGATGATTAAACCTTATTCTATTAAGATTTCAGGGAAAAATACTATATAGGAATGTAGTAGTGCTCATTATTTATTGTGTTTATCTTTATAAGTTATACTGCATATTTATTATACCATATATTATTTGCACTTGGCATTATTTGGTTAGAGAATGAGCATCCCTCTGAAAAGCAGAAGAGAGCTGCTAATTTTTGGAAGATGTCTCTATTGTGAACTGTTTCCTGGCTATGATCTATGATAATCATATGATTTTTTTTTTGTTCTTCTTGCAACTGGGGAAACAGGAGGATAAACTATGTTAGAAGTTGTCTCCACCAGCTCAGTGCTGTCTACGAGCTTCCCTGCACACACTAATTTCTGCTAGCCTGGCCTTAATTGCTTCAAATTGTCTTTAAATCCCCTAAATTACTTTGATTTCAGTCTGTTCTGACTGTGTTCTTAACTATGTGTTTGTTCTTGATTACAAACCAGCAAGACAATAAGTACAAAGAGGTACAAGCAATCTCAGATTAAATGAAACATAGGCAGGCCTTTGACCTAACTCTGATCCTAAGTAATTGAAAACACTTATCAAAAACTGCAAGCACTGTGTCTTTTAAGGGAGGTTATATGCTTGGTGATCAACAGGAGTATTTACAGAAATCTCAGCCTAACAACTTTTTTTTTTATGAATGAAGTTGATTTAATTTTAGATATTGCAATATGCCTTTTGTGTCTGGTTAGTACGGTGAATAGAACCGGTAGACTAATTTTATGCAGCATGTGCCCTACAACATTAAAAAAAAAAAAGTAAAACATATAAAATCTACCCATCATAATGTGGTTACATTTTTTATGGCTTGATTTTACAAGCCAATGCTATAGTTTGATTAACAGTGACTAATGGATAGGTCAAAAGTTTCAGTTATGACCAAAACCAGAACTGCAGTTTCAAAGAATAATTTTTCCTCATGATCATCAGAAAAAATAGCAAGATACACTACCCAGTGACCCAAGGTCCTTTCTTTATAAGAAAAAAGTTGCATCAGAGCTCTGAGGAAATTTAGGGGATGAAATTCTCAATACAAATAAAATAAAACAAAAGCATTACCTTTAGGGTCTAAATCTGTTTAGGAATAGGCTGCTCATCCTATGCAGACATAAAAACTTAGTCATAATAGAGAATCAGGGCATTAGTTAAACTCAATATCTGTGCTAAGCATTTTAGGTTTTTTTCCTCAAGAATTGTTCCTTTAGTTGTCTCCCCAGAAAATATGCATGGAGTTAGACAATAAGTAAAATCAAATCAAATGCATTTGTTTTAAGAAGAAAAACTTTATAATTTTACATTTTTTAATCTTGCTAATTTGGAGTAGTTTACTATTTACTGGGAATATTAAGGACCTGAGAAAAAGCTTATTAGAAAAGCTTATTTGGGAGATTACTACAAAGAGGTGTTCCTTGGTGGAAAAGGAGTATGCCTCTAATTGGAAAATTTCTGCTCCCTAGGGTGACCAGGAAAAACAAGAATGTGTCGTAGATAGGGTGGAGTAGGTTACACTCTGTTCCACTTATTGCCTACTCTGCAAGACCAAAAAGAGGCCCCAGGAGTTAAAAGTACAAGCGACTACAAGACCCTGGCCTAAATGAAAGTATGGCAAAAACACTTAAAAGTATGATGGTTTCTTCTTTCCAGCCTTCGGTCAAATATGGGAATAATTGGAAGCTAGGCCTGTTATATTTCATCTTCAGTTTTCTGAAGTTCTGTCCTCACTAAAATGGAAAAGGAGGTGTTCCATAAGAGCTTTTGCTCTGGATATCCGCCTTCCTGAATTGATTGTGCCCCTTTTATAGAACTGTAGAGACAGGAGCACATGGGAAAGAAATATTTCCTTTGCAATAAGTCAGACAGAGGGAGGCAGAAAGACATTGTTATTAAATCAGAATTTATTTGAATCTGGGTTTAAAATATGGAAGCATGGTAAAAAATACTAGGATATTTAAATGAGATAAAAACCTAGTTATGAATAAAACTCACAATTCTCTACCTCTGCTGTAGAAATGTAAGAGAAAGATAGATGTACTTGAGTCGGTCTGACTTACTGAGAAAGGGTGGTTTGGGCAACCTATTTTCCAGAAGAAACATCAGGCAAGTAATGAGACTATCATCTGTGGCTACTCTTACTTGGTGATCTGTAGTGGCCAAGTGCCCACTTATTTCCAGGTTGGGTAATTTGTGAGAAACCTTGGCAGGTAAGTGAAACAAAGCCCTTTCTCATCAGTCTCTATATCATGGTGAAAAAAACCATTTGTTTTCATTCTCTCTGAGAAGAAAAAAAATGTAAGTAGTTTCACTCTCCCTTTTGTCACTAATCTGTGTTTATGCATATAAGTATTTATTCTTGCCATAACAAACATCAGTTGAGATAAATTTATAAATAATCTGATTAAATTTAGTCACTGTTAGCATTTCTTCTGAACTGTACTAGTGAGAGGTATCTCTTGTATATGGTACAAAGTCACTGACATTAGTGGAAAGAGCTAGGATTTCAATAGATGAATAATCAAGCTTTTATAGCATCCAGTATATTTTTTTGTATGTACTTTGTTATATATGAATTTTTTGGTCTTCTTTGTTTTTTCCCTGATAGCATTACTTAGTTCTTGGTATTAGGAAGTTTTATTTAGGTGGCAAATACCCCTATGGCACAAATATATCGGAAGAAAGTGCTCACGCAGCATGTTTTATCCTACCCTAAGTACAGGGGAAATACAGAAGTCATAACATGTAGCAGAAATAATCACTAGTGAGGTGCAATTCTAAGGGTATTACCAGTTTAGCCTTCAGTACAAATGGATATAATATCATGGAACAATTTATTGTGAATTAGGAGGGCAAGTTCTTTTAATAATACCAGCCAGAGAAAGCATTTCTAGAAAACTGCTTTGAACATTTACCAGATACTATTCCAGGTTTTCAAGGACATGTATTGGCTTTCACCTGCTATAGGGAATAAGGGGATTGGAAAGGAAGAAAGTATCTATAATTTATGATGGGGTTTTCTATTTTTGTGTAATAGTAATTTAATCCTAGATTAAACTCAATAAATACTTAACACTGTTTCTCTGCATTCCATTGCACCACGAACAATTAATTTTGATTTTGTGTCCTACACAGAAAGAGATATTTATTAAAGTGTTTTTATTAGTTCATGCAACAACAAAAAAAAGTGTCTTTCTTTCTAGTATACTGTCTGATTTAAACAAACAATGCATCAGAAAAAGAGGAAAATGTAATTAATGTAAAAGTTATTCAGATAAAACTGACATTTGTTCAAATAATAATACAGTAATACTTTGTCTAATCTACTTATCAACACAGTGATCTGACACTTTGATAATAGAGTAGTGTGACCTTAGAGGTTAGTAATGACATTGCTTTCTGAACATGACAGTCCTTTCCATGCCTCTCTGAAATGTTTTCATTTACATAATAATGTGGACACAGTGGTTGCAGTATGACAAAATGAAGCTTGCTCATTTTTAGAAGTCTGAAATCTTAGCTGCCATCTGAAACAGTGTTTGCCTGCTCTGCTTGCAGTGAAGAGCTTGCCTACAGGACTCCACAAATTGCCCATTTACAGTTGAGACATGGCAGTTGTGCCAGACATGGACAAAGGGAAAAACCCATTACTCAAAGCAAAAAAAAAAATTAAAAAATTCTTTTTTCTTCTTTCTTAAAATAACATGTTCAGTGGTGAACAAAAAAAATCCCAAAAAACTGAGGAAAATTTTAAATTTATTACTGCAAATTCCTGCTTTATTTTCCTCACTATTAGGAGTGTGTCTAGAGATGACTGTATAAGCATATTTTAAAAAAGTAATTAAATAAAAAATGTAAAAGCACAGTTAAAACATATTTTTAATAGGTTTATGGGCAGTTAATGATCAAAACACAAATCTCTAAAAATGTTTACATCTCTTAAAATCAATAAGTGTTTGCTGTCTATCCCAATTAAAGGCTTCTGACAACGTTACTAGATACTTGTTCACATCCTTCGGCAGTTAAAAGCACTTGGAAATGTGATTTTCAGAAGTATGATGGTTTTGAAAGTGGCATTGAGGATCTTAATTTGCTTCATTAATTCCTCTTTATTGAAGGTAATTATTTGGTAAGTCACAAGTGCATTGTATTTTAAGATAAGAGTTGAAAATTCTCATGAATTTTAAATATGGAAAACAATCAACTTATTTCTCTTTATTTTTAAAAACTACGAAGTTTCTAAAGCATTCTGAATTGTAACTATATTTGAGGGAACAACTTCAACAACATTTGTACAATTTCACAACATTTATGTATAATATTTTCATCTAAAACATAAATTTCCTTAAAAATCCCTTGTTATCCTATAATTACACCTTCCTTTCCTCCTGTTTAATGTAACTCCTTTATGGGAGAGTTCAGAGTATTAAAGTTTTCATAGTGCCAGAATTTGTCTCATGTAAGAGAGATACAGGAAGCAAGCAGGTTCATGGTAGCTGTTCCAGTGAGAGATCTTTCATCGAGCATGTGAGTCTTTGGATTTGAAAGAAGCAAGGACTTGAGTTTGATAGTGTGGTCACTCATATTTTTCTGGAGGCTAGCATAACATAGAATGAGTACCCATATTATGGTAAAAACTAAGAAGGGAATAATTTAGGAGAACATCTCCACTGTAATATTGGAAGATGTTTACCAAGTTCCAAAAAGATCTATCTGTTCTGACAGACACTCTGGTGTCAAGCTTGAGATATTCTCAGAGGCAAACTTGCATTGCATCTGCTCTGAATTGATGCTCTTTAGCTTTCATTTTCACTGTCAGAGTCGGTGCCAGCTGGTTTGGGAGGCTAAAAAGGCACAGTGTGTCTGTCTCTTCCAGCCACATCCTGGCAAGTATGACAAATCACATCCTTGCTCCTCTTTAGGGGAACTTCTGTGACATCCACTACTGCTGCTGGAGCAATGACCCTATGCTTTTCTTATCCAAAGGATAAATCAGGACAACTAAAATATCATGAATAATTTTCCCACCGAGGCACTGTGTGTGATGTCCAATGGACAGGAAAGAGAGTATCACTACGGAAGTTCCCAATCTCCACTGTTCTCATTTATGCACAGATGTGAGTAGAGTGGATGCTGGCAGAAATATCTGGAAAATCAGGAAGAATGAATTCACAGAATGAGTCAGTGAATATTTGAAACTACTCTTTTTCTGTGCCATATCTTCCTACAAGTGATGGGGAAAACTTGAAAAATAAGAACACATTAAATCAATCAGTGTTAACTGTGTTTGTATCCCTCATCTGAAATCTGCTTATCTGCACTTTTCCTTTTCCAATTTTCATTATACTGTAAGATTATACTCCTGTGATGCATACCTGTGAGATGCAATATATATAAGACCAACAATATTACCGGCTGACATCCTGCTTTGATAGAGTTACACCAGCATAGTTTTGACATACATGAGATACAGGGGCTTGAATTTCATCCAAAGCAATTACATTTATATTGCTAAAGTGTAACTAGTTTCACAGAATGTACACTCTTAGGGGAAACTAATGAACTTTATTATATTTCAAGGGTTTTATTGGAAAATAAACTGGTTAAAAACGTTTCATGCTAGGCTGTCCATGTAAATCAAAGTAGTTGTATTGAATCAATGGAGCTAAATTATTTGATACTGTAAAGAAAATAGTTCTAGAATTTCTTTTGTCAAAAGAAGTACTGGTCTGGATGATTATAACCATTTTAAGGCAATACTGTATCAAGTTATAGTTTCTGTTCACAGAAGGCTGGATAGATTTATCAGGTTCAGCCCTGAGAAAGTTGGAAATTTAGCTGTTTTTCAGAGGAGGTACAGCTGTCATCCCCACTGCTTTGTCTTGGCTGGGAGCAGAGGTAGATTGTTGGAACTACTCAAAGGAAAATATTGTTTTTTGTAAAAATCAAATTATCTTATATATAGCAAGTGCTGACCATAATTCTTTGATGTAAGAATGTAAAAACATCTCAAACTTCATGTTTCATTTTGAATATGCTTTGCACTGATTGTGCAGTGATTACTTTTGTCAAACTCTTTTCAAATGTATTTTTTTGATTTTTAGGCCAAATCATATCAGTACACTTAATCACACATATTTGCACATTAGCAAAGCATTCTTTTAACCCCATTCTCCAGTGAAACTGTTTATATAATTCAATTATTTTTAAGTAAATTGCTAATATATTTTTAAAAAGGCTTCTATGGAATTACATTTCAAGAAGTTTTCCTGATTTTGCAGGAAGCAATTTTTTCAACCTTGGTCTTTCCATGGCATTCACTGGTTGAAGAGCTAGGACCAAATCTATATTTCCAAAACTGAGGAGGTATGCTTGCACCACAGTGCCAGGGTGGTCCTTGTAATCCGTAAGTACACTGAGCTACAGCCATTTAATAGAAAACAAAGGCACTTGAGTTGCTGATCTGCAGAGTGACTTTTTACAGACTTTGAACAGGAGAAAAGCACGAGGAAGCCTAGTGACAGTGTTTTTTTTCTTCATGAAAAACCGTAAAACAAATTGTGGCTTTGTCATCTCTTCATGAGTAATTTGTACTCTCCATTAAATGGACTGGTTTCAGTGCTTAAAATGAATTATATAATATACAGGTGATAATTACGCTTTTGAAAATTCTGCAAAAAACTAGATTTATAAGATCAGACTGTGGGCCTAATATTCATGTTAAACAGAAGATTTTACTTAAAGGAGATTCCTTTTTTGATCTAAGGTATGCTTTCCAAGTTCTTTTGTTCATCAACAATTTGATTTTGAAACAATACATATCTAAAGTAGTAAGCAGAGAAATAACATAAAATTTCCTAATTTTCAGACTAACAATTTTTGTTCAATATCTAGTCTTGGTTCCTTCTGGATTAGCATATTCTTCCCATTTTATTCACTGTTCCTGGAACAGAATGTCTGCTTTTTAGGACAAATTGTACTCCACATGAAAGGTAAGAATTAATTTATTCTGATCCTGAAACTATCATCCTCAGAAGAAAACAAGTTTAGTCTTCATTTTTGAGGATAGTAGCAGTTGTGAAGGAGGTTTTGACTGCACTAAAACTTCTGCTGTTGTGCCCACATATAGGTTATGCAGCCAACTGAAAACAAAGTAGTATCTGTTGATCTGGTGTTGCAAAAACCTGGGGTGTGTAATGAAGAGTATACTTAATAAAAAGTGAAAGAAAGAAAGGATGCAAAAGTTAAATTAAAGATTGCCTTGATGTAACTTTTGAATGAAGTCATCACAGTTGCTCTCAACTCAACAAATCTTTTAGTGGTTTACCTAGACTACAAGATGCTTATCACCATCTGTTACTGTTAACAACAAGAGAGTATAACTGACATTAATTATAAGAATTCTGAGGTATTGTAAAATTTTCCTTCAAAATTCTAATGGACTCAGTTAAAAGTTATAGAGATAATGAATGGATATATCTATGTATAGATTTTGGTCAAAGGGCTGGAGCAACTGCCCTATGAAGACAGGCTGAGGGAACTGGGGTTGTTCAGCCTGGAGAAGATAAGGCTCAGAGGGGACCTCATCGTAACTTATCAGTACCTGAGGGGGTCCTACAGAAAGGCAGGGGAAGGAATTTTTAACATAATATTGGATGGGAGGACTAGAAACAATGGATGTAAATTGGAGGGGGGTAGATTTATACTTGACATAAGAAAGAAATTCTTCACAGTGAGGGTGGTGAAGCACTGGAACCCGTTGCCCCAAGAAGTTGTGGATGCCCCCTCTCTGGAGGTGTTCAAGACTAGGCTGGACAAGGCACTGAGCAGCCTGATCTAGTGGGAGGTGTCCCTGCCTATGGCAGGGGGGTTGGAACTCGATGATCTTTAAGGTCCCTTCCAACCCAAACTATTCTATGATTCTATGATTCTATTTTGATGTCTGTGTATATGTGTGTTCATATGGAGACATCTTAACGCACACATGCTTATAAGTCTTTTTGTGTGTATATATATGTACAAGAAGCAGCTGGCCTATCAGTTTAGCTGGAAGTGTGTGTGATGCTTTGAGAGTTTTTAAGCACTATAAATAAACTTGGCTGACATTGACAATGTCACATTTCTCATGAAAGAAACTAATTCTTTCATTTTGTCCTCTCTTACTCATGGAGACAGGTAAGAAGAAACCTGTGCTCAATTTCTTTCTATCGGGAAGAAGCAAAAGTAGTACTGATATATGAACCAGAAACGTGAAGGGGATTTATACCAAAGAGCTGATGAGGCATTAATTTTAAAAATACATATATTAATCTTAAAATTAATAAATAATCTTCATAATGAATCTTGTTTTCTGTCTCCTTTAGTACTCATATATGTAACTTGAGAAACTATTCCAAGTAGGTAAGAAATTGCATGAAACCTTGGAGATAGAAGAATCCAGACAATTTAGAACAGTAAAATTTATGGACCAGGTGAGTTGAGTGGAGCCTGTAATGCTGATGTAGAAAAGCATATTGATACTAAGAGAGAGTCTCAAGCTACCTATAGAGTAGTTTCCTGTAATGCTAAAAATTCCCCATCTGCTTTCTTCCCAGTTTTCTGTCACAAGCTGAAGGGTGAATGCAAGATGTACTGTGATCACAGGGTAAAATAATGCTCTTGATTTTGAATGTTAAAAGTTACTGTTTTCCCTGCTGAGCCTGCTGATTAAAAAAATTGTCACTGGAGAAACCTGAAACCAACGACCTTTTACCTGAAGTAGATAGGTAAAGGCAGAATAATTTTTGAATAGTGACCAAGCAGAAATCATTGTAAAAATATAGTATTCAGTGCTGATCTTAAAACCAACACTTAAGGAATCCAGTTGTACATTCTTTACCTATGTACCAAATGAACAGAAGAGGCAGATGCTTAAGGACCTCATTTAGGCTGGCATCCTATCCCAATATTTTACATTGTATTAATTGTTGAAGCCTGAAGTCTCTGCCTAAGTGGCAGATTGGATGGAATATTTTTCAGCTCTTTCCAATAATTTCTGCCACTTAGAATTTGGTACACACATCCTGAGATTAATAATGATTCTGTGCAATGGATGTAATAAGTTTAAACTCTTTATAAATTTTCTTGATGGAAGATTTGAAGGTGATTCTTTAGAGAAACTAAGAAAAGTTGAGGGTAGAAGTGGAAACTGTTTCGTACCTGTATTGAACACTGGTTTTAAAGTGAATCTAAATATACATTCCTTCTCTCGAGACTCATTCAAACTCTGATCCACTTAGAGAATGAAAATCTCTTCAACACAGCTGACCCTTTAACTAAGTAGATCGGTCATTCATGGAGCTGGGTGCAGCAACTTTCCAAGGAACATTAAGAATAGATATAGCTGACCATGATTAGCTAAATTATTTATTTTCTAAATCTAATGATCTTTGAGGTGAAAAATATGGAACTCAAGCTAGGAGAGGAAAACTAGGTGGAGTGATCAGACTTCACAATGAAAACTGCTTTGTTCTTTAGAATTCACATTTCTGAGGGTTTTCAGACATGCAGCTGAGAAACTGCCTCAAACAAAAATAGAAACAAATGTTTTGTGGATTTTATGTATTAAAGAATTACGGTCTCTTTGAAGTATCAAGGTAATCATGGTAGAAAATGAGAGAGCCCAATATGTGAGGAAATAGTGTACATTACCAGGTTCTAGCTCCAATGGAGATTATATAGGGAAACAGACACATTAATCTTTGTATTAGAAACCCACTTTATTGTGGCTGCAGGTCTGTTACGCACTCTTAGGGTTTTGATCACGTGAAAAATTATGCTAATGAAGAGATGTGATGTTTCTCATTATTTAGAATAATTCAGAAGTTCCTGGATACAAGTTGGAAAAATGACAGGAATAATGTTAATTCCTGTTTATTTCTAGAGATTACTGCTGAAATGTTATGAATAAACTGTCAAACCAACAAACATTGACATTTTGTTGTACACTAGATGAAAACGTAAATTTTTTTTTAAAGAACCCTTGAGCACATTGCACTGGGATTAACTAATCTGAGGCCAATTCAACTGAAATGAAATGTAAAGTTAAAAGTGGAACATCCAGCAGTTCTCCAAAATTTAACAGGAATAAATTTAACAGTGTAAGAAAGTTTCTGTAGTCAATCTGATAAGCTTGAGGCACAAAAATTGATAGAAAAACTTGGTATTTTCTTAATGTAGAAGTGCATAAGCCACCTCAAATATGCACTCCAAAGAAAGGGAAAAAAGAAGACAAGATCCAGATCTGCTTGGATTACCTAATGCTCTTAAGACCATAAAGAACAGGGAAAGAATTGACTGGCCAACAAAATAGATTTATTATAGAGGTTTTGGGATAAAGTGAAAATAATAGGAGAATTTGAAATGAGGTAGACCTTGCAAAGGATATCAAAGCTATGATTCAGAGATTCTATGGACACATGGATAAGAGAAAAAAGTAAAAAGAAATGGAATGAAAAATTAAGAAGACTAAAAAAAGATCTTTTTTTTTTTGGATAAGACAGTAATCTAGTCAGAGAAAATTCAGTTGTCTGGATTTCAGTGAATAATTTATTTTTCCATAAGAAATTCCCGGTCAACTGCACATTGTACAGAAATTTTAAAGCAAGTAGAAATATTTTTGGGACAATCTACTCTCATTAATCAACTTGACATAAAAGGAAGGAGAGTTCCAGTAAAATATGTTGTAATAAATAGCTGTGAATCAATATTTGAAAAGAGTTGAATGTGTTTGCAGATTAGAACAATAGGAATAAATCAAATATATGAAATACAACTGAATGATTAATTTAGACTTTGAGTTGACCCTTGGTGTTCCAGTTCCTTAAGAGTGGAACCTGGATTTTAAAATCAAATTCATGAACAAGTCAACAAAGTTTAGTGAGAATAGTACTGTCAGAGACTAAGATGGAGAATTGCACCTATATGATATAGAACTTCAAAATGAGTGACCAGGGTGCTGTTGCAGCAGAGACAGCCAACTGTTGGCAGCCAAGATGTTAACTTGCATCAACAAGAACATCAGTGACTGAGATAAAGAAGTCATTATCCTGCTCCAGTCAGTGTTGAATCTGGAGTTCAGATTTTATCCCCACTACACAGAAAGATGTGGACAGGGTGGAGACAGTCCAGAGAAGGGCCACAAAGATGATCTAAAGAATGGAAAGCTTGCCACATGATGAAAGACAGAGAATTTTGTTTGTTCATCCTTGAGAAAGGAAGGCTTAAGGGAGACCTTGTCATCACATTCCAGTATTTAAAGGATGTTTTGAAAGAAAATGGATACTCCTGTTTTACAAGGAGTCATGTAGAAAAAATGAGGAGTAATGGATACAAATTATTCATGGGGACATTTCTGTTGGATACAAGAGGAAAACTCACCATGAAAACAATCAAATATTGGAAAAATTTCTCCAAGGACTGTGGATTCCCCAACACTTTTAAGATTCGGTTTGATTGGGTGGTTGGGCCATCGTGTCTAGACTATGCTTTCACTAGAATGGTTAGACCAGATGATCCTTGAGGTTCTTTCCAACCTGTTATTCCATGATTCTTTAATTTATGGCATTAATAAAATATAGGGTATGAATGTCAAGAAAGCTAACACAGTTTTTACATATATCTTGGAAAGTAATCCAAACAGAACAGTGTTGATGGTACTGTACAGATAGAGGAAGATCTACTTTTAATTTTTTCTCAGACATTTTATGAAGCATATAAGGCATGTAGTAATTGATTTTTCTTGGCATTCTAGAATTGTGTAGAAGGTGATCTTTGATTTTGTTGAAATCACTTATAAAGTTATTATCTCACTACAGCTGAGGAATGGACTAGTTAAGTTCTGAGTCTCCAGTTCATATTGGAGGCTGAGTAACTGAAGAGGGAAAAAACCCCTTTGATTCTCCACAGTCCCCCACCTCTCCTGACTACGTACGTATGAATTAAAATCCATAAGCCTCTGCGTCTCTGAATAGTTTAAGCACTGAGACACAATAAATACCTCCATTTATAGTTTCAAAGGAACAGCCACAGAATGTCAATAATTCTCCAGCTTAGATTCGAAGTCCTGAGTTTGCTACAACACTAAAATTTTTTTCTGACAACATTGGACTGGCAGCATTGATTCAGTCTATATAGATGATGTAAGATAGTTTAATCTTGAAATCTTAAAATGGACTTTAATTACTTCCCTCATTGCCTAGAAATATGAAGCAGGGAATTACATACAGGTAGTTTATTGCAATGTGGGTATATGCATTCAAACAAAAAAATATTGGGAAATTATAAAGAACAGATACACTTATTCAAAGATCAGACGCCACAGCTGAAATGTTATATTTATTCACAGTTCAGGTGCCAGACTCTCTGTCGTGCCACCTGAATCCTGACCTGGAATGACCAAACACTAGTCATGCAAGAGAGTCTTTTATCATCCCATCTTCAGTCCTTTGAATAGATGTTGTCAATTATGTCATTTAAGTATGTTGGGCTTAGTGAATAATTGCCTGCTAAGACTAGTCTTTAAGGTGAGAAATAGTCTTCTCTGAACTCAGAAGACAGAAAATGAGACTCCCACTCCCAATCTCCTTTAATTTACAATGTTCCTTATTTCCTCCCCTCCTGCCCCCAGAAGAGCTTTCAGCTACATTATTAGGACATGCACACTTCTGGCAGTGAAAGGTCACTGATTAATTCACTCTACAACATAGTGCTTTGTGAACTTTTCAGATGTAAATACTGTTGTTACGCTTGTTGGAGAACATGTAACTGGAAAACATAAGCCTGTTCCAACTTAAATCATCAATGCAAAAGGACAAAAAAGAAGGATTCTTTCAAGAAGCATCACTAATTAGATGAATGAAATTAATCAGCAAAGAGCCTGATCTGCACAGTTGCTTTGCTTGTGACACACTGAAGAGCTTTTACTCTGGTTCTCAGTGAATCATGTATTTCTAAGTATCAGAGTTGCAAGTTGTGCTCTCAATTGGGATTATTTTGGTTTATTAAAGAAAAACAGAAAAAAAATCTGCCAATGGAACAATTGTAACTGTACCATTTAATAGACAGTGGCTTTAATTGCCTTGTTTTGGGCTTTTCTTTTTTCTTTTTTTTTGTTTTTGTTTTTTTTTTTGTAAGCAGATTGTAACAGATATGCTTTGCATTTAAAAAACTTATACTGAAAATATAAATATATAAATATATTCCATGGCAGTTGCTGAACTTTTGATTCTGAACAGATGAAAGGATCTTTCATGCAGGTTCTATCACATTCAACCAAAGTGTTTTTAAGCCTTCCCAGACCATTTTAGTTTCTCTCTTCATCATATTTCTGGGTATGGACTCATTTTAGTCAGGAAAGGGACAGTTTCTAGTAAATATCTCAAAAGATAATGTACTAGATTAAGCATGTAATATGTTTCAAGAATATGACCAAAATTACTTTTTTTTTTTCCTAGGACTGCACAGGAAGTAAACAGAACCTATATAAAACAATAAACTACCTGTGTGTAATTCCCTGCCTCAGTCTCCTCTGATTCTCAGGGTCCTTCAGCAATTGTGTTGGTGTCATTTCTGAATTCTAAATCCCTTTCCAGAATCACAGCTTCTCTACACATTTTAATGTTCAGATAACAAAAATCATAAGAAAAATACAAAAACTTATCTTAAAATTAAAAAAAACTAAATGCCTTCTTCTCCTTAGTTGAAGTGTATCCACTTGATTAAAATTCATGATGATGGCATACAAATGCTGTTCTCGTACACTTTAGGCCAAGGGCTGTCACTGGAGTGAGACTGTGGAAAGTTGATCAAAATTTTACAATCTTCTGGACAGCATTCAAATGCTGTATGAACTGCAGTTTCGTTAATCTGGCACATACAGCACCTTTTCTGCTTTTCCTGTATCACTTAATGCAGGACTTATGCAGGAGGAGTTCTTCTAGATTCTTATAAAATTATTTTCAAGAACTCTATTGAACAGATTCTGCCCCATTGGCCAGGGAGGAACAAGGTCCCATACTGATGACACAGATGATTCAGCACGGAAAATAAATAGTGTTATTTGATGTATTAGACTATTCATGTCTGTACTGAATTGTAGTATATGCCTACCTGCACAATATATTAAAGAATTTAAAATACTTGAATGCACAGTTGAATCTCAGACTCAATTTAATGTGATTCCTAAAAAACAGTAAAACATCACCTTTTATTAAGAATAGTCTTTTATGCATTTGAAAGTCAGCGATTTCATTGGTTTAAATTAATGTTTTTTTTTCTAAATGATGCAATACAGTCCTGTTAAAGCACTAACAAAAAGGGGTGCTTATTTTTCAAATAGAATACTATTATTCCTTTAAAATTATTATTCACAAAATTTTCAAAAGTTAGAAGTGCTTTCTAAGTTCCTATGTACATATCTAAGTAATCTGCATGGAATAATAAGCAGGAACCTCCCAAACTCTCTTGATGCTGCTTCCTTTCTTTTGTGTTTGTGTTTACCTCAGATGTTGCTCTCTCATGTTCCATTGACTTCAAAATATGTCTTTAAAATCCGCAGTGCAATATCCACCGCCTGTAAAATATTGTGAAGTATTAGGAACAGTTGTAATGAAAACTGACTGCAAGAGTCATAACAACAGGTGACATTATTCATAATCTACAGTTATAACTAGGTTATGATGTAAACTTGGTGATCATAGATGAAATAAGCCAGCTACAAATGTGAAAATATCCTGAACTTTAGAAGTAATTCAACCAAATATAATAAAACTTGCCTGCAAATGTAATAAGGCCCTTAGATGAAATGTAATAAAATCTATCAACAGCTGCAATGTATATGGAACATATTATATAGCTTTACTATGAATTATACCCCTTGCTGTTTATGGACTCCACAATGTCATGCTTTTTCTTCTTCCAGAAAAACAAGTGTTACGGGACTAAGTGTTTTCCAATTTATATTAAGTATGACAGTGCGTTAATACAAAAATGTTAAGGGTGAAAATAAAATTTTGAATCCAGATGTGCTCCTTTGTCATCCTGCTAGCAAAAGAGAAAGGATGTGGTCTACCACATGTGGCTCAAACACTTCCTCAGCTAGACAAGGTAGGAACCAAAATGGATGTTCTGGGTAACTAATCTGTTCCTCTACTGCTAGCAATAAATATCTACACAAAGCAAGAAGGAATTTTCATGAGTGACACACTAGGGGGAAAGTTCAATCTGCCTGATCTATATGTGTCTCGTTTTTGGCTTCTGCAATTTCATTTGAGGACAATATATATCATTTCCTAGTAAGCGCCAGTTGTGACTTCTTTACTGGAGTACTATCCCAGTGAATTAAGAGGAAGAACTGGCGTGATGTGGTTGACTGGTTGCCGTCTGTTTGTGATAATCTTGAGCACCTCTACAACTCCTGAAATTAGAAACTCCTCAGGGCTGCAATTCAGGAGGAATGTAGAGGATTCCATGTTAAAATATTTAAGGGAAGGTTTTGATTGTTTCTTTGTCTATGGAGGTGACCTGACCTTCAGTAGTGCCAAACCCACCACAGGGTGTTGTGATAATTTTACACCAACCTAACCAGATCGGAACATTTCCATTAAGAATAGCATACGCACAAATTAAACACTATATATTTTCAAAATTTGTTTATATAGTGCTATCTCCAACATTTTCACTGTTCCTGATTTGGTTTCTGACAATTTATGGGTTCAGATATGGTGTCACATAAGTGTAGTTTCCTGACCCTTCCAGAAGCTCACTATAAGTATCACATTCAACAAGCATTATGATGTTATCTCTTAAAACCAAGTTATTAAAGAGGACTTCTGGGAGAACTCAATGGTGGATTGAAGTACCTTTCTTATCTCATTAATTAATTCATAACTGCAGTTTTTATCTTTTAGAAGTTGATGTATATAATACTACCGCAGCTCTGTAAGTAAAGAGGGAGAACTTAAATTATCTGGTAAAATTTGCACAATGAAATTTTACAGGACATTTTCTTTCAAAGACAAACTAATTATGGGCCAAAACCCCATGAAGCACCTCTGTACTTTTATAAAGTTACTTATGTGAGACTGGATCTCAGTAGGTAGAGTTTGAAATTAGGAAATTAGAATAAAAGTTACATTAAATTACTGTAGGGAAGAAACAATAAGAAACTTACAATAGAAGAAAATGACAGGAAAATGAGGAAGGCCCATTTGTTTTGTATTTTTAGTTACTATAGTGCAACAAAAGGAGATAAAATATTTCCATTTGCTTTATGTCTTTTTAAGTTGACCATGCCCTTTAAAGGCTGTCATTACCATAGTTTTTGCTTTCATTTGAAGATCCATCTGGATTTAATAACCATTTAAAATTTTATTGTGTTTTGATTTCCAATTTGGAGTTGTGGAAAACAAATGACTACGTTACTAAATTAAGTCCATGCCTATTTATTTCACAAATGGTATTCCAAAATAACCGTAAATCTCTTGTGAGAAAGTCACATACAGTACACTCATTATTTGCTTAGTATTTTGATATCATTTGCTCAATTTTTCAGTATTTCTGAAGTTTTAACTTATTTTTAACTCACATACTTTTAGGTGGTCTGAGGTAGGGCTGAGAAGATAGATGTATTTTTTAAAAACTGAAAGAGACAGAATAATTCTTGCATAAAGAATGGTGGAGACATGAGCTTGGTGAAATCATCTGTCGAAAGTTCAAATTCAAAGGTCTTGTCTGTCACTACTCTTACATTCTTCTAACTTTATTGCTCAGTATAGATATGTCCTGTTTGAGTTGTCATGATAGCAGTAACATTTTACCTTTCTGTTTAACGCTTGACTAACAGAGGACTCTGAAAGATCTGTGATCTAAACTTCACTGTCTTTTAAGGAAATAATCCAGATATTATTTAAACTAATTTTATAGATCTGCTGATTAGTGGACAGAGAATGAGGACCATGACACTAAAATCTACCAAAATCTTTAAATTAATGACTGATAATTTTCCAAAGACTCTGATCAGTATCCTATATTCCGATGGTAAACTAACTTCTTTAGTTTATTTTGCAGTTCCACTGAATTCAGGAAACTTTAAACAGTGTAGTGTATGGGTGGGAAAAGAAGGTTGGCTCTAGTGATGGTCTGATACAAAATACTCCCTCCTGGAAGAGAGCTGGAGCTCCAAAGGCACTGCAATTGCAGGAATACATTTGTTTACTTCCTTTCCAAAGAAACAGGAAAAGTGCAACTGCACCACAGTGCCACCTACTCCAGAAATCCAGGGATCTCACGATATGTCGCATTTTCCTAGATAGCTCTCTGGGAAGGTGTAACTACTCACCACTCCTAACTCCCAGCTGACATGAAACATAGGGGAGCATTAAATGAAATGCACAGCACCAACATTTCAGGCTTTTTTCATGCCAAGAAATGGAACACCTGCACTAGACAATAGGAAGTGTATAATTAGAGTCAAGCAAATTTATCAAGTCAAACATGTCACGTTACTCCAGATCCTACAAATGAAAGCCATAAATGAAAGGCTATAGCTGTGAAAATCCCTCCAAACCCTCAGTGAGCTCAACAAATTAGTTATACTCTTTAGCCACTTGGGTTTTTTATTAAATTGCTGGGGTTTTTTTAATGAGGTGAAAATATGAAAGACTTGGAAATCTCATACAAAAATTCCCTTACAGTAGAATTTATCTATGTACTGTCAATAGTAATAGTTGAATTAGTACTGTTCAACATTTAAATTTAAACTGGGAATATTCTGAAAGTGAAACTTATCTACCATCCTTGTCAAAGAATAACACATTATGTGTAAATTTTACCTGACACATTAGGTAAATGGATGATAATGGCCATCTAGTAATGAGTTATTGAAGTGACTGTAGAATTCTATTAACTGACATTTGCTGGAGATCAATTTCAGTACAACAAGCTGTTTCATTAGGTCCTTTGTTTCTTATTCTTAAGGTTATAATATCTGAATGATGATGATAACATGAAATTTTTCAATATAGAAAATGATTTTTTGATACATTTCCAATTTGCAGTTATTGAAAAACAGGACACTGCCATTTGCTCCTAATTAGAAAGCTGCTACAATTAGTAAGTTGGGCGGATTCTTGCTATGATCCTGAGAATTTCTAAAATATTTATAATTTGTGTTACTTTTAAGATTTTATATTTATCAGGTCTATTTTGAAGCTGAGAAGGAATTAATTTTACATTTTATTCCTTGTCATCGTATCAGTGACTTCTTTTGCTTTTGACAGGGGGTGCTATATTATGGATAGAGCTTGTGATGTGGAAATGCAAAGATTTGTCTGAATTACTTATAATAGTGTTTGTGTATGATCTCGTTCCCTCTTTCAGATGGACTGACGTGTGTGAGAGGGACACTTTCACATAAACACTCAGATTGTGATGGCAGGTGGTTTCTCCTTTCTCTTGCTTTGGCAGTGACTCTCACAATGTATGAAAGTTCTCTTCTCAGCCTTTAATGAATCCTTTATATTAATGTTTTATATGCATACAAATGCATATGTATCTGTGTAATTAAATATGCACAGCAATTCTTACACTCCATTTCACTTATATCCAAGGACATTTACATGTTGTTGCTATGGCAGGATCCTGAAATCATCTGAGAAATAAAAAAAAAATAAATGCCACCAGAGGGCTCACAAGCTATTTGATTTTTTATGTTAACAGCTGTCTAAACCAATGAGTGCTGAAACTTACACCTTTTCTGGTCTCCTAGATTTTTAATGTTTCTGTGCAGACATCAAGGCATGCAGATACCAAGGTAAGAGATGCATTATTCCTTCTTCTGACAGCAGAAAATTATTTCAGTACTATTATAATGTTTTTCTGGTGAGTAATAGTATTCAGTCTCAGTCTAGAGAGTTTACTTCTTTGTTAAAAAAAGATTGCTGCAAGATGTACTTTAATTGTAATATACGTATCATATATTTGTGGCCTGTATGTCACATGTGCATGCAAACAAGCTCATGGACACATAATCAGTCCTGTAATCTGTTCAAAGGTGCACATGAGTGTAGATACATGAGCTGCCCAAATTAAACAGCCTCTTTCAAAAGATATTTAAATTACATACCCTATTCTCTCTTTTATGAGCTGCCTATGTGTTTCACTGACCAGGTCAGCAACCTCTGCCTCAAGAAATAATTCTGATCACAAACCTTTTCCACCACAGAGAACTTGCTACTACTCTAAATCCCTCCCAGGGACTCCTGTGTAAAATAGATGTCAGCAAAAATGCAAATAATACAGTGTGATGACCATGTGCTATAAAGTTGGAACAAGGAAGACTGTACATAAGAGAAATGACATTTGTAAAAGTAAAGGCCTTAGACGGTAGGTTAGAGAGAAAGAGGAAGGAAAAAAGAATGGACTGCATATATGCACAGATCAACACTTTCTGTAAAGCATAACGTGGGAAAGTCTGAGAGATTCACCTTCACTCATTGAAATCTAGCCCCAAATTATCTCCAGTCCTTTTATTTCCTCTCCACAACTACCAGTGTCTTTCCCTCAGTAGCTCTTATTCTCCCTTCCTTCTCAGTTTTATTCTTTCCTTGTGATCTCTACCAAAGCTGGCTTTGCTCTTAAATCTCCCTTTGATTTCTCTGCTCCTCTAATTCCTTTCCTTCCCTTTTTGTTTTCATTCCCTTTGCTTGATGCCAGAGCCTGTATTTTCAATTCTTCCCACTCTTGTGCTCTCAGCTCCTCACTCGCCTCTCAGTGCACTCCACCTGATTAATCCTCAATACTGGCTCCTGACCAAAAGCACTACATCCACTTCTGTTCTTGTGCTGTCAGACACATCTGGAATAAACTCACTTCCTCAGCTTAAATATAATTCTCTTATCTGAGCTTGTCTAAAGATTTTTATTTCTCTTCCTGAATAAACTTTCCCTTATAGTTCACCATAAAATCTCCTACCCTTGGCATGTCTATCTCCCTTCATAACACTCCTTCACAATTTTTCCTACCTCCTCCTGCAGTCACTGTGCTATTTTGTGTCTGTGCTTCACATAGCCACAACTGATCCGCAACTGAGGACCCATAACCTAAGTAGTGTGGGACAGCTTTGCTGCTCAAAGTGTTTGTTCCCTTTATGAAGATCAGAGAATCGCCAGAACTGTGTGCAAGCTCTGGTGGATTGAAGAGGAACTCCTTTCAGTAAGATCTAGAGAAGGCACAGGTAATTTCTGTGATGCTGTCTACTTGTGTAAACCCTCTGCAAGTATTGAGTGTGCAGCATCCTTCAATACCTTCAGTGAATTATCAGAGCTCCAGAAACTCTAAGCCTCAAAGAGACAAATATTAATCCAGCAATGATGCTTGACTTCTTTAGCATTTTAAATAGCTTTAATTAAACATTAAAAATATAAAATTCTCTATAGTTCTCATTCCTATTCAATTATCCTTAGATATTTAATTTCCATCTGCTTTTCTTTTACAGCAGACATAACACGAAAGCATTTAAAACTTGCTTTTATTAAGAGTATGTAATTGAATCCACTTCAAAGCAAGACTTAGGAAAATATAAACTAGTGATGACCATTGAATATAATTTCATTTAAGTTGAAAGACTTAATTGTTATACATGCTGAATGGACAGCATTCAACCCTAACAAATGATTCTGTTATTATTATACTTTCACTCTGACTGGGTTTATGTTGGATTTCTTGGTTTCTGCAGATGCCTTGGTTCACAAGGTAATAATTTTCGCAAGGATATGAGTCTGCTCTTCAAAATGTCTGGGACATTTGGAGCCAGAAGACTTTGGTACTGTGGGTTGTTGCTTCTTAACCTTCCTATAACTCTCAAGTAAGATAAAATCCTTGATCCAAGGACAAAAAATGATTGAGAGGAAAATTACTGATTGCGTTTACAACTGGAAAATGGTATGAAATAAAAAAATGTTATTTCAATTGCATTGGCTTAAATGGAGGATATATTTGTTTCCATTCTTTCAGAAGACATTGCATCATTAGTCTACATTTTCCCAATGCTCATGGCATCTAAAATTTTCACAAGGATTATGTCTGGATTATGCTTTTGTACAGTTCATTTTTGTGTGTAATGCTGGTTAATACTGTGGTCTTTGCTTGTATTTCTGTGGTGATATTTATTTAAAAGTAACCCATGAAGAGAAAAGATGAATGAACTTTCTCTGAATTTGGAGTTAGTCTAATTTTAGCAGCTACCTGTGTCAAAGTTAAGTTATATTAGATGTGGGAAAAATTATTAATGAGGGCTAGGTACACTGAAACTTCTGGAGAGAAACTACTTTGTGACCCAGCAATTTAGTTTGCTGCTGTTCTTCTATCACATTCTATGATGCATACACATTTAGCACCCAAATATAACATCAAAAATCTACTTGGCAAATGCAAGATGGTTGCTTGAGCTGGTAAAGGAGCAAGTGCAAAACGTGTCATGAAAGGAAGGGCAGTGAAAGTTGCTACATGTATGTGTATTAGATGACACTGAATTAACAGTAAAGCCTGTGATAGTAATTTGCTGGTCTTATCCTTTAGCTTAGCATCTTAATCCTTTGCCTTTGTTTCAGGCAGATTTTGTAGTCTCTGGAGCTCAGCGTATTAAAAACATCCAGATCTTGATTCAGTCAGTTGGTTAAGATAATGCCAAATATAAGAAAATAATCATGAGGAACCCAGTTTAAAAGTTTAGCTCCTTTGCTTAAACCACATCGCAGCTGAGTTATTTAGCCCACTGCACTTCCAGTATGACCTATGATATTGATCAACTTTTTAGGTCTATCAAAAATGCTAGGGTACGCTTTCACCCCACTGATTCACCCTCTTTCATCAGCTATCATTGATCTGATGGAGCAGAATTCCCAGGATAAACATCAGTACAGATAAGAACAGAAACTGGAGGAGAAAACAAAATTGGATAGAGGGAAGTTACATGCACAGGACCATGACAATGGTCAGTGACAGATTTACCAGAGGGCTTCCTTTTTATTTACCTTGCATTACTGCTTCTTCTTGGAGTGTGTGTCACTTGGCTGGGAGGCAGCCATATCCCTGGGCAAACGTTCATTGCCATCGGAATCCAGCTCAGTTGTCATCAAGTGATAAGCATCACTGCTTTTTAATCTTAACTAAAACACATCCAGAGCTCACAGTCCTATGAAATACTTTTTGTCTGCATATATCACTTATATGCAAATGTATATGTAAAATTTATCATTAGGGACTGGTTTTTTGGGGTTTTTTTTGTTTACATGTAAGGTAGAAACCATTCTGTTAGTGAATAAATAAGGAAAGTATGACTGAAGCATAAGTAGTGATCCAGTACTTACAGAGCTCAGATGCTTTCAGTGCTATATGTATACTTTTTAAGATGGAAATTCAAAATATTTTTTGAAATCTTTTCAAGAAGTAATTTATTTAAACTTTGTATCACCAGGATAGTTTCTTTCATTTATAGAAAGGAACCACACTTGAATTAATAACCAAGCTTACAAAGACTTCTGCAGCTGGGCAATGCTGGAAACAATGTAACAAACACAGTGATTTGACATTGTTTGTTTCAGAAGTTCACTCAAATTCAAAAATTTGCATTCAATTATTCATATCTGCCACTTCCTTTGCAAACTATACTATGATCTCTCCCTGGCTGATTCTTTCAAATATCACATGTGATTTTTACATCATGAGAACCACTATCACTACCATTGGGAGAACAAGTCTTCAATTACGATGCAAATTTAAATCTTAACTTTTGAATTTCGACACCTGGTACTGATTTTTTATCTATCTTATTGTTGGCACAAAAGCTTGTAATTATTTTGAGGATGGCATGTTGGAAGGAAGACATATTCTCATATCAACATAATAATTAGCAGGGTTTTGTATCAGGTATTTTTATGTCTAGGTCTCTGAGATAAATTTAATTTTATACTGTATTGTAGCATAAATCGAAAAGCATTAGTTTTCTGTTCATTCTGTTTTTGAATCTGAAATAAGTATTAGGGAAATGCATAATTATTAATTTTTTATATCACCCAAGTTCATGAAAACCAAGAAGCATCTGTCTTTGAGTGTAATACTTCAAGGATATTGTTGATTTGTGTGATTTGATTAAAATCTCATGGTTTTCAAAACACTTTATCAACACCTTACTCAACCACCTGACCACCTGTTTCAATTAATTTCACTTTTGATGATGAATTTGCATCACAATTTCTGTGATTGGTGAAAATTACTTTTGTCATCCCTGCATACCTGCAAACCCAACAGACCTGCATCCCAAAGTTTTAGTATTTTGTCAGAATGATTTGGATTGTGCCAATATTTCAGGATTTAAACTGCAAACTCCCTGTTTTACAGAGCCAGTCTGAGTTTCACATACATGTAGGCATTATTTGTATATTTTAGGCATGACTGAAAGGAAAATATCACTACCGCTCACTGCTTGCAACATTAATCTAAGGATATGAAAGTCTAGTGTTCCATTCTTTGGCAAAGGGGGCTGGACCTAGATGATCTTTACTGTCCCTTTCAGCCCACACCATGCTATGATTCTATGATTTGAGGACCAGACTAATGTCCTACTGGGTTTCAGCAGCTAACTGTGTAGCTCAGTGCTCCGTCTCCAGACATGGCAGGAGGTAACTCTACTTGGTCAGAGCCTGTGAGTCTGGTTACTCTCTTCTGTTGCCTCTCCTGCCCCAGCACCCACAGCTGAGTGTTAAGGATTGTAAAGGATACCTTCTATTGCTTGCTTTAGTGTCTCTCTTTTTGCTGTTGGTCTGTTCTGATTTCCTTCCTAGAACTTCAGTTGAAATTCCTTCTCCAAGCTCACCACTAACTGCATAATGAAGTATATTCCTTTATTCATTATAATTTAATCTATTAGTTTAACTGTTAAATTCTACTACTTCAGGGTTTAGCAAGCAGTAATTTCACATTTGTTTTATTCATTATTTATTTAATAGCTGGTGATATGATGCTGATCATATAAATCCTAATGTGGAAAATTACAGTGCAGTACTTGTGTAGCCTAGCACTGTCTATTCCCCTAATCTAGCAGTTCAGTACCTCTCCGTCTTTTGCAAAAGCTTAACTATTTAAGACAAATGCCAACCCATATCAAACAGTAGTGGTAAGTTCATGTAAAGTGGATAGTTTGGGCATTCTCAACTTCATTCAGTGAATGAAGATAACCAAGAGTGTTGTTCAAGGTTGGATCTGGAACATTGTTACAAGTATTACTGGTTTAGGTCACCAGCATTGTATTTTGGTTCTTGTCTACAGTGCAAGAGTATGTACCCTGTGGAAAACTATGCTAGATGCTCTTTTATTTTTCATGAAAAATCCTACCATCTCTACTCCATCTGTTCGTAAGTTATTTACTTAGGGGTCATATGAGGCTTGATAAGGGGATACACACCCTGCATGAAGGGGATAGGATCATGAGGCCAGAAGAAGACCATCTGCCATAGAGGCTTGCACTCAAAAGCAAGGTGTTTTAGGGACTTACTCTTTCCAAGACAGTGTAACATGAGAGAAATGCTGTGTTATGCTGTATTGTATGAAGGTGTACTCTGCAGCCCAAGCCAGGCTATATAGTTAGCATACTCATATGGCCTGCAAAGAGCTGGCTTCATCCTGAATTAGAAAGCAACATAATAGAATACGAGCAGGACTTTATTTCCTTCCCCTTGTATTTATGCCACAGAAGAAGAAAAGTGGTTTAGCAGATGGTAATTGACTGGAAATACTTAAAAGAACAGGATAAAGTTAAAAATCCTCGAATATGCCTCACTTGGCACTATTAAAAAATAATCAGGGATCAAAGTGCATAAGAATAAAATTGAATGACAAGAGATGCTTTGGGTTCTGGCTCTGAAATCTCTTTGCTCAGCCAAGGAGGGGTAGAGTGGAAATAAGAACCTTTTCCTCTTTGTGCAGTGGTGCAAGGGCAGTACACAATAGCAGTTCCAGGGCTCCCCTTGGCGAGGGGATCTTGGAAGCCACTCACTCCAGTATCCACTGATGAGTGGGGATCAGAGAAAAGCTGAGCCTGGAGCCCTGACAGCTTCATTTCACCTAGGGGAGCAGATGGGTGAAGTGCAGATAGCCACAGGAGAGGGCAAAGGCAAGTTGTGAAGACCCTCTCCCAGCACCCAAGGACCTGCTCTAGTCCTGGGGCAGTGTCTCCTTGCCACCTGCTAGCCAGAACTTGCAGACAAATGGCACAACCTTCCCTTCCTTTCATCTTTAGGACTTTAACAGCATTATGCAAATCCCAGCTATGTCCCTAGCAACCCAGTCCAAAGGCAATTTTGTATGCCTCTTTTTTTTTCCTCCATGTGACAGATTTCATCCCCAAAGAGATGAGTCCGGTAGAGGACAGAAGTGAAAGCTGCTCAAGTACAGTGTGTCTGGCTTTGAATGCAATGAGTCAACGGCTGCAGCCTTAGGCACTGGTGTGATTTTGTTTAAACAAACATAAGCCAATTAAAAATACAAAGAGATTCAAGGAAAAGATGCTCTTAGCTGAAAGCCTCATGGGAGAATAATTTAAAGAACAGATCAATAGCAGTGAGAGAGATTTGTTCCCATAAGACCAAAAGCCAGCATGTAACAAATCTTGAGAAAGGCATTTATAAGATTGTATTTTGTGACTGACTGTGGTATAAAAGAATTGTGCTGTAGCATAATTATAGTTAAATATTTACACAGTCTTAGCTGTTTCAGGCAAAGCAAATATCCTCACAAAGATGATTTTCTCCTATTCAATAAATCACTGAAAGTGCTTGCTGTATTACAAACATAATAATTACATAAATGTGCCGTTAAAGAAAAGGGTAGTGGAGAATGCCATCTATAAAAAAAAATAAAATCACAAAACAAGAACAAGGTACATTATTACCTACAGATTAAAATATTCTTTCCCTCATTTTCCAAGTCACAGCTTTTGAATCGTAATTTCTTCTCAATGAAGTACACATAGAAAAATTCTTCAAAGGTGCAACAAGAAAAAGACACAGTTATTATGATTAGCCCCAAATTACTAACCTAAATGATATTTTAAAAAATCTCTAACTCCAATTAGCAATATTTTGCACATCTTCAAGGTGTAGAAACAATATAATATATCCCAGCTACCTTTCTATTGAGACATCTAGTCAAGGTGTCTTTGTGAAGAAAGCATGTCCTCTAGTTTTCAAATATTTTACATGTATCCCAGAGTATGGTTCAGAACAGTAGTTTGGTTTAGAAATTATTTGCCCCTTGAAGAGATGTCTCTCTGTCTGCCTTGAATGTGCAGGGAAAACAGAGGGATGGGTATCCTAGACTGGAGCTTTACAGCAGAGAATATAAATTTTCCTACAAAATTAGGCGTTTGAGAAAATAGCAGCCAAAATATATTTTTTTCCAAAGGACAGTGATTTTCATCCAGATGCGAAAAGTCTTGAGTGATTTCTTCTGAGCATTTGTCTGTCTGGCTCAGCACTGTAGAATAACTTTGAGGAATGTACTACAGTCCTGTGCTGAAGATAGAATGAGGAGACTATTTCTGTAGTAAGATGGCTTTAAGAATAGTACGTACATCAGATCCTTGATGTATCTCTGGTTCCAATGCTTTGCTCTATGTTTATTAAATCAACAGTAAACATCAGTGTATGTCTGCTGAAGAAATGACCCATTGTCTTACACTGCTCAGAGGGTGAGGTGGGAGAAAGACTAGTAATGCAGTGCAGCTGTTACAAAAAACCCAGGAACTTCATTGTGGTGGCATGTTTACCAGAACCATATGGGCTCCAGAAAGCATGTTTGTACTCTGCACATGGTTAAAATCCACATGGGTAAGTTAACCATCTTAATGACATGGTTTAAGTCCCAGCTCACTTATCCCACCATTTGGAGACAAGAAATTGGCTTGGTAGTGACAAGTTAACTGATTTCCAGTGTTAGCAGCTACTAAGACCACTTCCTAGCATGGACTGTGTGCTCTTGAGTGTATATCACTCCATCAACAACCTAGGAACCCTTGACTGTCAGGAGATGACTAATATACAGTGCTACTGCCAGGTGTTGGCAAATCCCCAGGGTATTTGGTGACTCACAAATTGTAACATGTCATGGATATAATACATATATATGTAACATAATTCAAATGTGCACACATATATACATACAACACATGCATAAAAGTTTTTCTTAAATACATTGTGTACTGTAAAACATTGAGAAAACCTTTCTTACATTCCCTCTGTAGCATTCACTGGAAAGTCATAAAATGTTTCTAATGAAAACTGAGAATGTGGCTTTACTGCAGGTGTTTTCTTCTTGTCTTTCAGATTATTGATGGTTGTGATCAGGATTTCTCTCATGGTTCTGGACCCGGGTGCAAATGTTATTAGGAAAAGTTTCTAGTTGAGCATGAAAAGTTTTCAATCTCCATATTTAACTGCCTAAGGAGAAAAAGGGAGAAGGAAGTAAGAGGAAAGAAGTAAATCCACATGAAATATACTATTCAATTTGCTGAAATTAAGTAGTGGAACCTGGAAAAATAAGAATAATAAAAGAAAAGTATTTCTTATATTTGCTTAATGCTTGTTATGTTACAAAAACAGGGGAGCAAGGTTTAGCAGAAGGGTAGCAAATTAACTAAGACATAAGATGTTATAGGAGACTGTTTTCTCATGCAGCATAATTAGGGGAAGCATGTGCTTTTCTACTGCTAATCTTGAAGGACATCAACTGAAGCCTTCAGTGTCTTTTTATCAGACCTCAAATAGGGCCAGATATTCATGTCACTAGGCTGCATTTGACTTACCACTTCTGAAAGGACAGAGCAAATGCGCTTTAGAAAAAGAGGTGCTTTCCATTTTCAAATGAATGTCAAATATTTCAGAGAAGAAGACATAAAAAATATAAAAATTTGGAAAAAAATTTTGGATTTGCCATGCACTATTTTTTAATCTATATAATCAATATAAATTTTTACCCACAGAATCACAAAAACCATAACTAAAGTAACTCATATAACGCTCAGTCCATAATATTAGCCCTTTGGAAGTCCTCTTGTACTTAAATAGTAATGGATATATTTCTGATGTATCAGTGTATATAGGGGAAGCTTTTTTGTTAAAGAAAGATAATCTAAATTGAAGTGTTAGTGTTATCTATTATGCAGTGGTGTTTAATCACTTACAAATTATTAAATACCTACATGAATGCTATGATTTGGGATGTATATTCATATTTTATTGTTCTTGTTTATTGGACAATCAAAACATTTATTCTAGTCATTGCATTTAAGAATAAACCAGTGTTTAACAGCCACAAAAATATCTGGAAGTTCTTTTTATTATATTACCCAGTGCCTTTAGTCTGCTGTCAGTCAATAATTATTAACAAAGGAGGAAAATAATTGTCTTAGTAATTGAGTAATATGTTATTCTGAGAATGATTAGATTTTAGTTGATGTTCAGAGACAAGACTAGGCAGCAGAACACTTTATCTTCTTTCATGGGCCACTGAAGTCTATTTCATGGAAGCAGCACATTTTGTGGTCAACATCTCAATCTTTCCGAATAATCTTTTTCAAGCTTGAAAATAATTACAATGATCAATAATATTCACATTTATGATATTAATTAATGTGTTACTAGACCATTCAACGTACACTATGTGTGGACTGCTAAAGATAAATAGCAAAAATTACCTAGATTTAAAGTAAAAAATGCCTGAAAACAAAAATAAATTATGCAAACAACACCATAAGGAAATAAATTCCACCTTTCATGTGCAAGACAGAAGAGAAAAAGGTGCATTTATTTTCATTTTGTAGTTCACTTTCCAATTACATTCAGGAGTTACTGGAAATGACTGTAAGGAGTGCATGTGGGTGAGTACTTCTTCCAAGCATTTCCTCCTGAAGAGCCAGCCCAAATCAAGACAGCATGTTGTCCCCCCTGCTGTACCTCTCCTATTGTGAGAGGTGAAGTCTATGCCCTACACAATCCTCTCTCCAGTGACATTTCTGTTTCTTGATTTGGATATTAATACACTGTGAATGTGGTTCCATATGTTTTCCCACATTGCCCTTTCACTGTAGGTTAAAGATGTGCCCAGGTTTGGCCTTTTGGAGAAAGTTATGACTTCCCTATGTATTCATGTGGACTCTTAAATTAAAAATTGATTGGACTGCTTCTGTTCTTTGAAGCAGGAATGAAAATGTAAGAGCAGGCAACCTGAAGAGCAGACACCCGGGAAGTAAAACAACAAAGTATGCCGTGTCTATGATAGGCTTAAGCATCTTAGCATTATAGAGACATAACTGCTAAAATGAAGTCTGGCATTGTTTTTCTCATGGCTGAGTGAGTGGCAGACCCTGGGGAGAATATATTAGAGTTCTCATCTTGTAACTTAACTTCTTCTTTTGTTGTTCTGCATAATTGCTGTCACCCAGGTAAAACTGGATTGTTTCTTCCATGGTAAATTCTCTCCCACATAACCCTTTGACCTTCAGGCAACAAGAGCAGCAGGGTTTCTCATCTCATGATTTAACTGAAGAAAATAACTACTTGAAGAAGCATAAACAATGTCTCTGAATTAGAAAACTGAATAACTGCTTCCTTACTATAAACTGGGGCTCCTGGGAATATTTGTCTGTAATTAGAAAGAAGACACAATATTTGAATAACTAAGGTGCTTAATCATCTGAAGAATTTAGGGAGAAATTTGAATACAGCTGTAATTGCTTAATTATGAATAGAATTCTGATGAATGTAAAAGCAGTTCATGTTTTGTCATCAGACTTTAGAAAGACTTATGAGCTCATATAGGCTCTCCAATTCTTTGACATTAAATAGTTCAGGATATTTTTAAATGCTGAAAACAGTGAGGTAATTGCCCTGAAAATGTAAGCATAGAAAAAATGCGTTCATTTGGTCATTAGATATCATATAAAAGAGGAGGTTTTTGATTGTTCTGATATCTCTTACTACAGCCAAGAGAACGAAGACATCTTCTTGACAAAAACTCCTTGAAATCACCCTCTCCACTCTTTTCCCCTAATTCAAAAGGAAAAAAAACCAAACTGATTTTCACCAAGGAAGTATGTTCTACTTAAAATCTTCACCAAAAAACCCAATGCAAAATTATTCATTGTGGTGTCAAGCTGATAATGTGATCTGATTACGTTCTGTATGAATTTAGTGATTTAACCATTCAATCTATTGGTATATTGATTAAATTTTAATTGAGACCATAATGTAATTATTGCATTATTCCAGTTTTAATTAGCAAAGTAAAACTGTAGTGTATAAGCTCAATAATTGTTGCATATTGCTCTTTGCTAAAGTGTCTGCCTGATACCCGATTTATATTTTTCTTTAAAAATCCATGAAGGCATAAAGAACTTTTTTATTTCAGAATATAATGCATGTAAAATAAAATATCTGTGAAGGCTTGTTATCAGGAAAATTTATAACTCTTTTTTAATCTTGTTTAATGATCAAATTTAAATCACCAATTGGATAGAAAGTCTTTTTTTTTTCAGGAGGTGCTAGAAAAATTTGTTTCAAGAAGATGCATATGTAAGTACAGAGAAAGACAGTCATAATTCTTTGGAAAGTCCCAAAATTACTGCACTGTTTTAGTGTCATACATAAACCCCATGTTTTACCTGAGCTTCTGTAGTAATAGATTTCTGGTTTTACAGTGTCATAACCTACAGTAGTAGGTTAGTATTGTGCCCTGAACATAACCTCAAGTTTAGTAAAGATGCTGACTCCTGTTAAACTGCCTGGGTTAACACTTCCAGTTTTGCAGAATGTGGGTTTCATAACTGTTCGGAAAGAAGTCACATATTTTGAATAGCTAGACAGAAAGCAAGGGATTGACCACACTGTCCTCTGTTCCACCACCTCAAATCTCAAATCTTTTGTTCTGTAACCCAAAATTTATCAGCAGTTTTAAAGGTGATGAAAATAGGGGCCCATTTCATAGTTAAGGTGAGGAATGTATTATGTACCAGGATTTCTGGACATTTTAAATGTACCAGAATTTAATGGACATATCTCAGCATACCTGAGATATATCCATTAAAAGTCAAATTAAAGATGTTCCATATGACCAGAAAATAGACTTATTTAAAACTTCTACAGTCTCTTTCATTTCCTTCTGACCTTAGACTATTCTTCCTTACTTCCAACTGCTGCTTGATCAGTCCTACATATGTAATGTGTAGGACTTTGGCAAGGCCTTGACATGCCAAGCAGAAGTCACCTGAGGGGGCCAGAACTGTCAGACTAATGGAAAGAAATGTTGAATAATGTACCCCTGACATACTGTATGCATTTTTGTTTCAGCATAGGCAAAACCTGTGAGGGAAATGAATAAATGTGCCCTAAAATCCAAGGGAGGAAGAAAGTGGTGACGTGACTTGCTATTTCTTTGCCAGCCTAGGCAGACTTGCGCATCTACACCTGAAATTAAGTATTTTAAGCTTACTTTCCTGAGGTGTAACTTTTTTCCTCCTGCAGTTCATATAAAGTACAAATCATACAATTCCAAATAGCCTAAACAAATGAAAACTGATTGTCTGGAAGTCAAAACCTTCATGGTGCAAACAGGACCACTGAGGGCAAAGTAGATTTATTTTATTAAGCTCAGGAGAGTGAATAACTCAGAATTTTAATACAAATTATTTTAAAATATCATGATTGTTGACACTTCTCTTAGGTAATAGATCAGAAGTGGCATTTGTAGAAGTTGACATTCTATTCTGATAATTATGGAAAAGATAAGAAAAATGTCTTTTGCCCTTTTTTTTCTCCTTTTCCCTCTTTCCTTTTCCTTTTCCCCCTTCCTTTCCTTTTTCCCTTTTCTGTCTTCCTTTTGCCTTGCTCTCTGCCTTGTCCTTTTCTGATCCCTTTTCCTTTTTTATGCTTTTTTTTTCCCTTTTCCTGTTTTCAAGGGCACTGAATAAATGGCCCTTACAAAACTCACATACAAAACTCTGTATTGAGTAGACTACATCAAAGACAGTCTGCTTGAGGGTAGTGCATTTGTTAAAGTCCTGGATACATCCTTTGAAGGTTGAGTTATTGCAAATGGTGTCATTGTGGAAAGGGGACAATTAACTTGGATGATCAGTGGGTGGTGACTATTGCCTTTGCTGCATAGTTTGGATTTACAAACAGCAAGGGTCAAACACTTCACACCCTTCACCGCAGAAATGAACCGTGTAGAGGACTCAGTGGTCTAAAACACAGCACAAACCTACATTTTTCTATCTGTCAAAAGATTTCAGAAGTAATTCATTGTTACAGCTCCCTGGAGTGAGAGTCTGCTTGTCCATCTGATTTTCCTGACTGAGCGCTTGAAACATTCTCTGAGGAAAAAACTGTTTTAGGCTTGTTTCTAAAGCACAATAGTAAAGATGGGAAGTGCGAAACCATTTGGATTCCTTCTTCCCTGCTGTCATATTTTATCACTACTCATGTGTTATGTTCATGAGCAACTCTTGATTGCTGGCCTCAGAGCTAATATTATTTCTACATGCTGACTGGTGCCCCTCTGAAAAATTCCTGGACTGGAGAAAGCAGATGTACAAGACTTTACTTATCAAATATTTCAAAAGAAGTGTAAAAAAAGGCTCTCAAAAATGCAAGTTTTATGTCAGACTTCACTGCAGAGTGAGACCAGGATTACTATGAGGAGATTTTTGTTAATGGCATCATCTGGCTACCTTTATTGTCAGATAGATGAAATGAAAATCTAATTTTTAAGGCATGACAGTCTGTGGAGACCAGAGACATCTCCTGATTCTTGCAATACAGATGTGGTTGTTGCAAATAGATTGTTCCCTCAATTAATCTGATCATGTTCTTATAAAAGATGATCACAAATAACCTTCCTGTCAATCATAGTATGAAAGGTCAATAATTATTATGTCTTTTTTCTGCACTACAGTTGTGGTGATCATTGGAAGTTGGTAAGAAAGACAGCATTTAGAATATTGTGGTAGAGTCTTTGGACACTTCCTTATGTGCTTTCCTTTCAGAATAGCCATTAAATCTGCATCTCATGTAAACTTCTGACTAGAAAAGGAGTGGAGGAAGGACGCTTAAATCGTATCTATATATACTTCCAGTGTTTTGATTGGAGACAGAACTTCTATGAATGGAGTTAGTGTAAAATAGGTTTTCATATGTAGAGGTATTTTTCCACCCTTCACTACAGGAAAACTTTAAACTTTAATCAAGGGATCCTCATAAGCTAAGGCAGCTTAAATTCATGAGCAATAAGGAGAAGTCAGCTTGCTCAGCTGGTGGGTTTTTGCACCTACTCTGCTTGAAATGACCTTCATTCCTATATTTTTTTTGTGCAGGTTATATTGAATATTGCCTTCAAGCCCAGCCTTTGGGAAATCATCTTTCCCAGTGCAATGTGCAGTCAAACTGATTATTGTAAAAAATACCACATGTAAGTTACCCAGGCTGTGATTCACAGGAGCTTGTAATCACTTTCCTCTATGATGTTATTAAAATTCTTGTCTTATTTGCATTTTGATGAATCACCACTGCTGTGTATTATGTGATGTACCAACACATACTATTAAAGTACATCTTTCAGGAGCAATGGTCCACCAGAGTTATATAAAACACTGTAATGTGCATTAGCTGAATAAAGCCAGATGGCATCCACTTATACCATGTAAGGTTTTCTGGTTGAATAAACTTCTCATTTGTACCTCTGGCATTGAGAGGTACAAAAAACCCAAAAAATTGTTTTTAAAGGCCCTTTCAATTATGCTTGGGGATTCTTTGGTTGCTTGATTTGTTGTTTAGGGTTTTTATGTTTTAATCCTTTTTTCCCTCAACTCAAGAAATTGTGTGACCCTGCAGGTAGATGCAGGTCCCACTCCTATATTTACCCAAATAATTGAAAAATTTAGCATTTTATTGATATTAATAATAATTTATTTTGGTCAGAAAATGGAGAAAATTAGCAGAAAGACAATGGGGAAAAGAGAGGCAAAATGCACAGGGAAATCTGCAGGGAAATCTGCAGCTGAGGCAAACACCCCTGCCTGTCCTCTTGTCAATAAATCACGACCTTAATCCTTAGCTTGCTTAATCAATTCTGGAAGATTTCCACCATGGCACAATGAGCATGTTGATGCAAAGCTTATTAATAAAATTACATGCTATTCAACATTAATTAAATTGCAATGTGAACAATAATTTATCTACTGCAAATATATTTTCATTTTTACTTTGTGTGAATGCAGAAGAGGAACAACTGAGGGTAAAGACTGACACTCCAATGAATCTTAAGAAAGAGAGAATGGCTTTTTGGCAGTTCTGTCAGGAGAGTAACAAACTGTAACATTACGCTTTGCAACCTTGTTAAGCAGAAAGTTGTGAAGGAAACAGCATGGTCCTTTTTAAAACAATGCTACTTTCCAATCAGAGAGAAGGATACTAAACACATGTAACTGATGAACTGAAAAAAAATGTGAATAAAATATCAATATTTCATTTTCCTGTTGAGCCGGCAGTAGGAATTTAGCATATCTAATTTTACCAGACTCACTCTGTGTAAAAATAAATGAAGACTAACTCAATATTTAACACTGGAATAAACACGTGGAAGAAAAGATAGGTAGTGTTTTATCGATTATCAAAGAATTTCCAAGATTTAAAGAAGTAGTGTCATTTTCCACTGTACAATGAAAACAAATAAACCTATTCATTTAATATTTCTTCAGTGAAAACAGATTTCAGAACACAGTTTGGCCTTTACCATATTGCTATTTGGCTACACCAGCTTCCTGGTGTCCATGTATTTTGAAATTTATTCTCACACTGTGAGAATATCTGAACTGACTGGTTAGATTTCACTATCATCAGTTGACTATTTAGAGGTTATATTTCACTGTGACCATAAATTTCAATATGGACCTAAATTTTTGGTCTTAGAAGTTTTTTTCTTAAAATATGTAATCTCTTATAAAGCATTGGGTATGGTGATCTGATGTTTACCAATCCAGCCCTAGTTTTTGAAAGCCCTGTATGGAGCCAAAATTTAGGATTTCCTACAACCCTTAGTCAAAAGAAGCTTTTTCATTGCTGACCTTGGGAGATTAGCTAAAAAGCAAAATGAGAAAAATATCATCTATGTAACAGTCTAAAATTTACCCACTCTCAAAGTAAATTAATTGAACAGCATTTTGTTGAACACTCAGACTTGCCGAAAGGCAAATGTCCATATCTTCCCAGTATTTGGAGATCTCCCTCTCTTTCTCTCCTTCTCTCTCTCTTTTCTACAAACTCTACAATTTATTTATTTCATCTGTGAATATCCTCTATGGTGTTTAGGTGTTTTAACATAAGCATCTCACTAACAGTAAGACTGAGGTAAGGTACCTCCATCAGATCAGTTTTTTCATGGTTTAGATTTGTCAGGTTTTCATTATCATTAAACAGGTTGCAACTTTTTAAATTATTTCTGAACTCCCAAATGTTCCACACAGTTTGTCGTCCATCTTCCCTAAGGTCTGCAATACTGGTGCATGCCTTAGAGAAATATTATTTAACCACTTCTCTCCACAGATCTTAAAGTACTCTACCAAAGAATTGTTTTCCATTATTTCTTATTATTAAATTAAAGAGTGGAGGGAATTTAAAAATTGCTGACATAATGGTTCAGTATGAATATGAGGTTTAGAATCCAGATTGCAGAATGTTTTGGACTAAGAACAAACCTTGGCTCATGGTACCTTTTATCTGAAAGTAAGAGAGATAGACATTATTTCAATACAGACCATCAGTTCTGGTCAAAGGGCATGGGAAGGAAAAAAAAAAAACCACTGCAGAACAGCAATACCATGACTGACTACAGAAAAGGAAGAGAAAAAGCATTTTTTTCTTCTAGATGCACCCTGCTCCCTGGCCATGACTTTCAATAACACCCATGACCCTGTCAGCTTTTAACTTTCACTTTTTATTTTAAAAAGAACAGATAAGTAACAGACATTACTTAGCTCTTGATTTGACTTTTTCAATAAGAAGTGAGAGTTAAACTCCACTGCTGCTGCTCTAAGTGCTAGTGAAAACCATCAGCTTCGGTAATAAAACAAATCAGGTGGGAGCAGAAAAAATGCCTGGAAACCTTATTTTTTGTTAACCTTTTGTTGACATTAATACTCTGCAGTAGGAGATTCACACAGTGTATGTATAGAAATGCATTTAAGGATGAAGCACGTTTGCTTACACAGGAAAGGGTTAGAACTCTCTTAGGAACTAAAGGTTGCTCTCAGGATTTGTCTTCAAATAAAAGCTATAGTCAAGCCTATACACATTTCCTTGACAGAACTATGGACTAGATCCAGAAAGAGATGCAGTCAGCTGTTAGACAGTTAAGACTAAATGTGCCTTTCTGAAAGCCTCTGCTTGCTTAGCTGACTCCTAATTTTGAGATGACCCAAGCTTGCCTGATTCATCACCTCAGATTCATCCCCAAGGATTCGTGTACACATGGGCACCAACATCACTGTTTTGAAAGCAGAAGCATGAAACTGGAGTCTTTCTCCCAGTTTAAAATCCTCCTTGAGGGAAGAGGGGATCTGCATTCCATTTCCGTTTTCAGATACATCCGTGATTTTTATACAATGACTAATTAATATAAAATGCAGGAAATAGTCTCCAGTGCTCAAGGCTAAAATTATCAGGGCTACAAAATCAGGTATTAATTATTGACTATTTATGAAACAATGACTTCCAAATATTCTTCTGCATGGTGTGAACAATGGTGGCAAATAGCTGAGTATACAATTGTAGTTTAGCCTCCTCAGCAAGCAGGAAGAAGGATGATGCTGATATTCTCAGGTAGGAAAAGGGTCTGAATGTTAGTTTCCTTGCCTTGGGATGTAAAAGTGCTTGCATTTCCTTTTTTGTCCCTTTTTTTTTTTTGATCATGTATTTAAAAAAACAAAAAAACCCTTTCATTAAAGCTGAGATCCAGACATTGAAGGAGACATGCACTACACAGGATAAAACCAGTTTATAGACAGATCAGCAGATCAGCAGAATTGTGAACACCATAGACACACACTCCTGATTTTTTCATGACTGTGATTTAGCAGAAGATTCAGGTGCAGCCTGCCTGAAGCCTCTTTTAAAGGGAAAGGAGAACAGGCATGAGGCTCACAATTGAGGTGAATGTATTTTAGCAGGTAGCTTGTATTGGTCAACTGGAAGAACAGAGCAGTAAGAAGCTCCTGGAATACATCGATGCAGGAGGTTTCTATGAGGTCATATTAAGTCATTATACTAATTTTCATCATTCATCTTTAAGAATTTGGTTGCTTCACCCTTTGCATGACTACAAGTGACAAAAGGAACTACCTGGCTCAGATGCTGTTTGTTTTGGGGTTTTTTTCTGAGAAGATCTGAAACTGACCTCAGTTTTAAAAATGCCTACATGTTTAGCTATACAATATGACATAATGGGACAATTGTAATTAATAGAGAATGGAAAAAGACCTCATTTTAACTGGTGTGTTGTGCTTGTAATGAAACACAGCTGATACACCTTAGACTGGATAAGAGCAACTCTGAGCATTAAGTAATATCTTGAGACCCAAGAGAAGGCTGTAATTCTTATATCTACATACACTAAGAATGCTCTAACATTACTTTTGTTTCTGAAACTCAAGGATGCTTAAGCTGGTTGTTAGTTTTCATTCACATTGTTTATGACATGTATGTATTATTGTAGCTGAGGAATTCATAGATGAAATGTCTGAGGTTCAATTACTTTAGAATAGCTGTTTTGTTATGTCATACCTGTATTCCAAATTACGGATTGTTGTAAGAATGCCATGTTTAATCCTCAGCAGGTGAGACCACAGCTCTTGTTTACAAATGTGATGCTAACTGGAAAGCAGGGGTGAAGCAAGGGTAGATCTAATTCAGGTGTTAATTAACTACTGTAACCTATTCAAGGCATTTGTACATCTAATTTAATAGACCCAATATTACATAATTTAAAAAATCATTTGTCCATGAAAAACATGCTGATCTGGAAATGGAGAAGATCAACATAAGTATGAAAATATCAATACTGCCTCATTTAAATTTTTTTTTAATCACCTAGTAGAGGAGAAAAATTACGTGGTAGCTGAACTTTGTCCCAGCCAAGCTGACTCAGTTGTGATGTTGTTGCCTGCACTCTCAGGGGGCTGAGCTTCTGCATTTGTACAAAAGTACAAAAAAAGATCCACTATTTTCTCCTGACAATTGTTTAATTGTAGGATATCTATTCTTAGTTCAATTTTTCTATTCCAATTCATCTCATGAATACTCTTTCAGAGAAAAATATATTTTATATTGGCCAATTATAGTAAATAAACACTTCTGGCAGGTTTAGTGTCACATCTAGAGTGCAGGGTGGTTGAACAGTATTCAAACATGGTATGCCTAAACTGTCTTGAAAGTGAAGAGACTACAAATAGGCTACAAAATTTTAAGGCTGAGCCGATGAGTTCTTTTCTTTGTTGTTGATTCTTTAGAGAAAAGAAAACAAAACTTTTCACTTCTCTGCTGACTATTTGGCAAACCAAATAGTATAAGCTCAAGGGTTACAAAGGAGCAAGACGGTACTTGCAACCTGACAGGCTGGAGACCAGCGTATATGGCAAGAAAGATTAGGAAAATCCCATGACAGCTAACTTGGACATACCAGCCTGGTGAATAAAAAAGTTTCCTTAGGAATGAGTTTCCTCTTACTTTCTTTACTTTGGTGGAATTAAGCCAGTTTCTAATAATTTGTAAGTTCTTTTTCTGACAATAACAATTTGTTATCTATCTCCCTGTACATTTGGCCACATATTGCTAACTTTATTTAAGAGGAATTAAAAAGCAATTTATTCTTAATGTTCACCTTGTCTAAAAGTACATTAAAAGCAAACAACAGCATTTTCAGACCTACTACATGATATAACTTGCTACATACTCATTCTCTTTCAATATAGTGGCACATGCTATTATTTATTCAACAGCATTTCTCTTAAGACACTGGTTCTGAAGAGCTGATGATGGCTAAAAGGCATTACCTCAAACTTAGAGTTTTCACCATTTCTTTCTATCTTGCTTGGATCCATGAAATGTCTGCGGTATGTGCACAGACCCATGGAAGCTGGCCAGGTATTGAGTGCTCTGACTCCAGCCAGAGAGGGGATTTGGACTCATAAGTATTACCTAGAAGCTTGTAAACATTCCTTGCTGTTTCTTGGCCATAAATGATGGGAAATCTCTTGAGATTAGTATTTCTTATGACATGACTGCCAGTTTGGTCTAAAATCCTGTTAGTGTGATTCTTCTCTCATGATTGCTGTCATGTTCAAGGAATTGAAAGGATGCACACATCCCTTCCATAACCATGGAGATACATCAGTTCAACAATGTGGAACAGTTGGGTGGGAGGTTCCATTTACTCCATCTCTAATTTAGGCTAAAAGAAGTAACTTTAAAAACTACATGCTGTCTAGAAGTAGGAAAATTATATACCTTAGCTGTGAATTGTGTTTTTTTTCTGGGTTGTATGTAGGGGAAAAAAGGGAAGGAAAGAAGTGCAGCCCTAACTAGGGGAATTTAGAGATGCTGGATGGTAAAGGCAGTTTGTACTTACTACTGTTTTGGCAAATGTTCTTAAAATTTGACATCTCACTTCTTTTTGAGTAAATGGAGACTGCCTAAGTGCAAAATATGATTGCCATATTGGAGGCTGCACAACTGGGAATAGAGTGGGCAGCAAGATTAAAGAGGTTTAGAACTTGTTTATACTACCTAACTACTCTAATTCACATTCCATAATAAAAGAAAGAGGTGTTGAAAGACCAAAGCTAGTTCTCTCTGCTTAGAGTGTCCTGAGATTGGTATAGCACTTCAGTTAAGAACAAAAACCAAATGTTACTCAAGGAAATTAGTCTGTGTCAAAGTTTTTAGTTTTCCATTTAATACACAGCTTACTGATGCTCCACTTGTCTCCCCCTTCTCTTATAAATTCTCAATTTGTATTTACTCCAAATAGATTAAAGACATTATTTCTCTTTTACAATCCTTGATGGCATAAAACTATTCCAGTTTAATAACTCTCTGTCCATTAGAATACTTTGAGCTGAACTATTGTATTGTATTGTATTATATTATATTATATTATATTATATTATATCAGCTGGGTTTGGTTAGTATGAGATAACATGATGGCTATAGGATCACACTGAATTTTCCTTAAAGAAATATAATTAAAGCCTGATGTACTTATAGATGCTTTCCTATAATAATAATTCTTTTGATTTCTGTTTGAAATAAAATTCTTATATTATATATAATGATACATGCTTATATACAAAACCATTTAAAACAGAAAATTTCATTTGATAACAATATTGCACTTAAAAGATATTTTATAACATACATTTTCAAAAATCTTCATTTCTCCTACTTCAAGAAGCTGCTCTGTTAAGAGCAAGCGTGAAGAAGTCTTGACTTCTGATACAATATTTATGTGAGCCTGACCAGGAGGTCATGCTCTATAATAGCTTTCATAATGTGGTTATTAAATTGCAGTTCAACAATCAAGTTTTTTGCACTACATCCATTGGTATTCATGGCAGAAAATCATAAATTCTTAATAAATAAGACCTTATAATGAGGTTTATGACACAGTCAAGGGGGTTGAGGGGGACTCAGAGGAGAAAGCCTTGGCCTTTGACATATTTATATTGTAAGTCCAGAACGAAACACTGAATGGAGCAAAAATTTGAATCTCTACACAGATCCTTCATAGTGGATAATTGCACCATCAAAGAATATAAATCTTTGCATGAGAGTTATAAATGTGAAAGATTCCCTAGTGAGCCTAGAACAATTTTTTATATCCCTTTATAGCAATATATATTTTTAGTTAGAATGGAAGTAGCACATCAACACTTTTTTCCCCAGTGAATTCATGTTGTGATAAGTTTGAAATGATCACAGCGCCTACTCTTTTCCTGAGAGATAATCATGTTGCATCAGTTCTAAGTTAAAAGCATTTATCTTTAAATACATAAAAGGTTCATAAACAATACATTTAATGCACGCATTAGCTTTCCAGGCTGCAACATCAGTCAGTGGGAGCTCGCCTTCCAAAGACTTAATGCTCCTTATTCTCCTGTGAGTAACTTTGATTTTCAGAAACCGGGCATTCCAGAGAGGTTTCTTCAGCACCTTGCTATGATCAGTCCCCCAAGGTAGCACTTTCACAGCACAGAGCTGAGGATAGCACTGGTAAAATTCTTGTGCATTCCTGGCTTTCTCTCTTTTGGTGTCATGGCAAAGTGATCAGCCCAACAAAGCTTTAGAGTGAGCCATCAATCAGTGTGCCTGTTTCTCAGACTGACTCCTAGTTTATTAGAAAGCTAAGGAATTATGTGGTGTAATGACAGATGTACTATTCTGTATATTTTTCTTTGGTGAAGATCAGTTAATACATTTGACAGGCAAGGCCTTTTGGAAACTGGTTAACCAAGAGTACTCAGAAGACCTGTTGTTGAACTTTAGAGGCATGCATATATATGCACCAAGCACATCTTCTCCCTTCTGGAAATTCTTGATCCACAAGACTAATGAATAAGCATATTCAGGGTCATATTTAACTGAAGAAAAATTCCTTTTCAGTATTCCTTGCCTGTGAACTGGACTCCAGACTGGGAGATGCTGTACTTGCTCAGCAGGAATATCATCCTAGTTCTAACTATATAGGCAGATAGCAGTCTCTTGTGTGACTAAAAGCTGAATCTGAGAGAGACAGCTTGACCCTTATTATGATATTGAGTTTAATTTGGGCAAGTAAACGAAGAAATAATGGAGGTACTCATGTATCCAGAGGTTATGAAGTCTTTTTTTGAAGTTAATAAGTGTTCTTATTATTTTAAGCAGTACAATTGCATATGTAATAATTTAGTTTTCCTTGTATTCCAGACGTAGTTCACTAAATGCTGGGCCTTTACATAAACTAGATCCTTAAGTTTTTTAAGGTTGTTATGGACCTTCTCTAACACATTCATACCTGAAATAAAAAAAATAAATTAAACATTTATTTCAGTGAGCAGTATCTCAGAAGAACTAAACCAAATCCTTCTTGGAATGAAAGTGCCATTCCTTGCATTCCCGCAGTGATTGGTATTGCTTAAATAGCTGACCAAACACAGGGACAGAATGGATTAGAATGCACAACACGTAACCAAGAATGTATGCTGTATATTTTGGAATAGAAAGTTCAGGTGTAATGATGACTCATGACCCATTCATAATAGCTCTATACTGTGGACCTTGAAACAGGCTTTGGTAACAGGCAAGGCTGAAAGTTGGATGCTTCATCAAGATGTCTAGATGTATCTATTTTCTGAGTCTTTGTTCTTTCAGTATTTGACATTCTAAGAAAGCTCTTCCTTGTCTTTTCCTTCCCTCCAATACCTGAATGTGTTTTAAAACTGTTATTCAGTGACTGTGAGACCGTGTTAATTTACACTTTAACTTCTTAGATTCATATGCATGGCAAAAAGCAAATGATTTTCCTAGAAACTTTGGGATTATTTATTTTCCCTCCTTTCCTCTCTTTCTCTTTTTCCTCACTGGCTACTTGCTCATTATTTCATGTAGAATGACACAGTATTTCTGTGACTGGAAATGACCTCAGAAGGTCTTTAGTTCAACCTCAACTTCATTCGATTGCCCAGATTAAGTTCACTTATGAGATAAAACCAGTTGCTCAAGACTTTGTCTGGGACATGAAAGTTCCAAAGATGGAGATGACACCAACTCTCTGGACAACTTTCTCCCCTGCTAGACTGTCCTTATGGGGAAAAAGCTTTTACTGATATCCAGACAGTACCTCTTGTTTCTGCTTGTTGCCATCCTCCTGCCAGACACCAATATAGAGGTTCTGGATAGATTTTCTTAATAAACTCCACAATGTTATTGAAAAGCAGCCATTAGATCCCAACTAGGCTTTCTCAGAAAAAAAGAATGTTTGAAAATATGATCTTCACAGTCTCTTGATTTTTTTTTCATTGTTTTGACCAGTCCATGATTAAAGTAACACAACTAGATAAAATTCATGGAAAGAAGCAAAGCCCTTTGCTATGTTCTTAATGATTTATTTCATTGCTCCCTTAATGGAAGACAATATTCTGAGCACATTTCACACTCTTACCTTGCCTAATAATTTAGAAGTATTGAATTGCATAGGAATACAAGATGAAAAAGAGCTGTGAGGGTGATGTGATGCACTGACAATTACCTCAGTTTCTTGAGTAATTTAAATCTGGTCTGGATAAATCAGTCCAGAACATACTTATAGGTCTGTGGTAAAATGAATATGACTACATAAGGGGATTTCAGATCCCTTTCTTTCATATTTTATCACAATCCTGAGATGTATGGAAATAATCAGATACAATGAAGTAATCAAAATATGTGTGTTAAAGCTTCCTCATAGACTTGATGACAATCTTTTTTATTTGTCACTAGCAACAAAGTCTTACCACTTAGGTAAGTTAGCATAGTGTTTCACTGAATGCATTCTCTCACCAGAGTGGATAAATGATTTCGTAAAAGTAGAGAAGCAAAAGTAGTTTTCTTTCTAGAGGAAAAGCTGGTTTTTGTGTTAAGATATTATAAATTAAAAAAAGGTTTTGAGTTGAAATGCAACAATTTGTTACTGCCTACAGACTTGTTTGAGATGCATTTTTTTTAATTTCACTTTCTGAATTCCTTGCCAAATGCAGGTGAACACATGTATTTTATTTACTGTTGTATATTTTTGTGCACTGGGTCTGCTTGCTAATTTGATAAGAATTCTGTTGACCTATATATATTTTAGATCAAGCCCTAGAACATCTAAGTACCAAAGATTGATGTTGCAGCATTTCTTTCCTAAATAGCCACTCAAATATATCACTAAAACATTTATTCCTCTCGGGAGTGCCTGGGAAGGCTAATGATTCAGTTATTTATTTTACTGATACTAGAAAATGGCCTAGCTGATTATACATTGCTGGAATATCTTGCTGGTCTTTAAAAGAATAGAGAGAATGTGAAAAGTGCAACTTCTACAGGATTCCTGAAATTTTTACAGGAGATAGTCATGGGAGTGAGAGAAAACATCTATTTCAAGGATGAGAGAACCTACTGTTTTCATTAAATTAAAAATCCTATCTTGTTTCCTATGAAAAATAAGGAATAAATTTTATAAACTAATGCATATAATAATGGTGAGCCAAACAACATTAGATGCTACTAGTAAAAAGTTTATTTCAGAATTCTTTTAATTCAGCTTTTTATTTAGCAGATATATTTTAAAGCTGTGTTTGTTGTTTTCTTTGTTGGACTTGCTTTCTCTTCATTTATGAACAGAATGAGTAAAGTGCACTGAACAGCAGAGCCTATGTGTTTTTATGCAAACCATGTATCATAGAAATTCAACTTGTCTTGGAAATTATTTAATTTATCATATGTAAATCTAGCATAGATTTAGTAAGGCCTTTTTTCTGCAATATTTTGTCCAGTTTGGGTCCAGACTTCAAAAGGCCATTGTAGAATTGGGAATGTTTCAGAGAGTACTTGGAAGAAATATTCGTCTTCTCCAAAGCTGCCTAACATTTAAATCTAAAGAAACTTATAAAACTGCCCTTTCCTCCAAAGCAGTTCAGTTCCCATCTACGGTGTTATTCCATTATGATTTAAATTGAGCTGCTGCATGCTATTTTTTACCCCTAAAAATTGTCTGATTCTTTGCACAAGCTAATTAGTGCTTACTTAATGCAAACAGAAATATTTTGCTTTTTCCATGTTGTGGCTTTACAGTGAGATTATTGCATAGTATTCAAATACTATACTTAAAGTTGAATACTGATGGCAGGTAAAGATAGTCCTTTAAATCCAGAAGTGGATGCTACTGTACCCTTCTTGATACATGAATAAAGCTCCAAAGGCACATTATGGTCCAAGCTGTCCAGTGCTGTGATGTTTCTAGGATGTTAGTGTTTACATATGACATTATAGTTCAAATTACTGCTCTTGGTTTCTTTGAGTTGGTAAGTACTGACCATTTCTGCAATTTGTCCCCACAGCAAACAAGTATGGTACAATTAAGAGGCAGTTGTAAAACACCTTTGTCCTTGGAAATATTTATATCCAGATGGACATGAACATGAGCAACTTGCTCTAGATGACTTGACATGTGAAGAAATGTTGGACTAAAAGTTTTGCAAAGGTCTCTGCAAACCCCAACTATTCTGGGATTCTATGAGTTTCTCCTTTCAGTTCCTCAGATGCTCACCTCATCTAGTGATACAGCATGATCCAGAAAACTCTTAGAGTATGAAGCAATAAGTCAGATGTTTTCTGCAGTGAAGCCTTGTTCATTTTCTTACATTCCTTTTCCAGAAAATTCCCCTAAAGTTTTGATCCTGAGTCAAGTGATATGCAAAAAGGGTAACGTTTGGCAAAGACAGAAGTAAACACCACAAGGTCTTATGAATAAAAAGAATCAAATTACTTTAAAGGCGTAAGATGTCTTAGCATTCTCTACATAAAGAAGTGTGACGACATCTACATGAGGACAGAATTTCTGTCCATAGAGACACTTTAATGGGGAGAAAAAACATAATGGGATCCAGCTGACTGAAAATGCAAGAAAAAGTCCCATCCAAGGTAGAGATTTTAGTAAACACAATGTCAAAAATATTTTGTTGCATTTACCTGCATTTTCAAATCAAGTTTTGAATATATACGCTCTAAGTGTCCAAAAACTGCTTGATACAGGTTTCATGAAGTGAGTTATGCCCTGTACTATGCAGAGGTCAAATTAAATTATCAACATTTTCCCTAGCCTTAAATTCTATGTTTACAAAGAGATCTCTCTAGAGAATTTCTGAGTCATGACTTAAACCCGCAATTAATACCACGTTAAGGAAAACTGTTATACTGGGTTTGATTTCCTTAAGTCTCAGAAGAGATAAGAGGTTAAACAATGACAACAGCACTGTTCTTAAAAATAAGTCTCAGCCTTAGCCTCAGGTTCTTAGACAGCTTCCAAATGCCACTTTTATTAGATAAGATGACCCTGAACAGTGCTTCAGTTGTTTCAGGATTTCTAAGTTTATACTAAGTAGAAGTTTAGTCCTGTTACAGAAAATTCAGGGTGATGACATAAATATCAGTATGAGGATAATATTTCTCACTAGATTTCCCCATCTTAAATTTCCTTTAAAAAAAGGCAATTTTAGGTGGAAAAAGCTGGGACTTTCAGTTTCATCAGCATAGATGCTGTTTGATGGAATAGAGAGCCTACTTGTAATTAATTTCTTAGATTTTCTCTTTGTTGTAATATTATGGTACACTACATAGCGATAAAGTAAACATATTCTGAATTTGCTCTTGCTCAACCTTTGCTGAAGATCTGAAGAATATTTATTTTGAATATAATTGTCTTCACTCCTGGTTTCTCATTACAAGGGAACAAAGATAAGCTTAGGAAGGCTAATCAATCAAAGGAACACTTTTCATCCTAATGAGGAGCATAGTCCAAACCCTGTCATGAAAGAGGCAAAGATTGGACTGGGATGTATAAGTAATTTGTTTCAGCCCAGCTGCATTCCAGTCCCAAGTTGAGCAAGAGAAAGTCTTTCTGTATTAGTTAAATTTGGCATTACCTGGAAAGATCTGTACGTTGCCTTAGTGGCAAAGACGCCTAGATAAATCACAATTGACATATGGATGTGACATACACAAACCATTGCTTTGAGATTAATTCCTTTATATCCACTATTCCTTTCAGTTCAGTTATGATATATGATAATTTTTAAATGCTATTATTAAAATACTAAATGAGTATGTTAGAAATAAGAGGCTTGGTATTACGATTGAGGGATTGAAGAGGGCATGAAAGTCCCACTCAGCAGCTTCACAGACCAACTTTGCTTGGTATTAATGAAAGAGAAAGTGTCTTGAGTTGTGATATTCAGGGTGCTATTATTATTTTTACTAAGTCTCAAATTCACTTTCACTACTAGCAGGTTAATACAAATTCAAATTGGTTTCAGTATTATTCTCTTAGTTCATGGATGTGCTGATAAATTTTGTTCCAAGTCCTGTGAAGTGTCTGACAGTTTGAATTCTGGTTCTAGTGATATATGATAAACTATGATCTCTGCAGACAGTAATTTAATAAAAAAGTACTAAATACAAGGAGAAGAAAACATACACCTGAGTGAACAGCATTTCTATGGGTATTAGCAGTATCTAATTTTAAGTGTTAACTGTTCTTAAATTTGAAAGATATACTGCAAGATCTTTATTTTGCGTCAGCCTCTTTTATATATACTCTTTTAGAAACAGTGAATCCTGCAATTTCAGGCTACATAATTTGGAATTATATGTGCAATACAAATTCAAGGAAAAAATACTGTTATATTTTTTGAAGAGAAAAACTGCTGATTTTTTTTTGATCATAGATTTCTGTAAATGCCTACTAGTTTAACAGCTCTCAAACTCATAGAAGCTGAAATAATTTCTACCAATTTCTCAATTATGAGATCTTTCCTCATTTCTCACTCCATTTCACATTCTGTCATCTGTTGTCTTGGAGACAGTTCTGCAGGATGTCTGCAGACATTTATGACCAAGTCTTAAACACTATTTCTTATTAGCCACATTTTCCTTCAACTATACTGTGTCTTTAGAGATCACGTAATAATTGTGTCTGTTGTCCTTTTGGGGCAATTCCTGTGGAGGAATCAGTTTTGGATTTCCTTTCATTGTAATAATTTCAAAACAAAACTCATCTTTCTCTTACATGGAACCTCAGTTTTTCAAGTTTGTAATATACTTGGACTGCAGTTCTTTGATCTGCTAGATAAACAAAAAATAGAGAAGTAGAAACAAGGCTGGCTGTGCAGGAAATAAGATTCTAATAGGCAGCATGGGAAACCTGGACCGCTTGGGTCTAAAAAGACCAAGAGTGGTCATGATGGTCAGCCTGGCTGCCCTCTCGATTTCCTGATCATTTCAGTGAAACTGCTGTCCAACTTGAGAATGTTCATTCTCAACATTTGGCATTACAGATGGGAAAAGCATTTGAAATAAAACAAAAACAAACAAACCCAAACAAAAGGTTTAAGAGACATTTCGTGTCATTGTTTGTATCTATATCATTCTTATTTGAATAATTTTGATTTAAAGCTAGAGCTAAAAAGAGATTAGAGCAGAGAAAAATTAAAGCTAAATAAAAAGTGTGAAAAGTTAGAAGAGAATTCCCTGATTCTAAACTACAGTTAAAATACTAGTAAATTAGGACAATTATATTAGTTTAATATAAAAGCTTATCATTGAATACATTGAATATATGCTCTTTTTCTACTACTACTTATCACTATAAATGCTTCACCCTACTTTCCATGTTGTTAGATTGAAATTTCCAATTTTTCCCTCCACTGCTGTTTTCGTAGTTACTTTTACTCTCTGTTTTTTCCTAACAATTTTATATGGTTCTTAATTCATTTTTATATTTGAGATTATTCAGCTACAGAGTAGCTCTTTTTCACACCTCTGGTTGCATTTAAAGCAATGTTCATCTGCACTGTCTGTATATTACTTTAACTTCATTGCTTGGTAGCCTGTTTACCCCTGAGAAGGTATTAACTAATCTGACAACTATTTCCTTCTGACATTAAGCATCCTGATGGTTTTTTGCCTTTTCAATCTCAATTTATTTGTAATTATAAACCCTAATTCGATTATGGTTCCTGCTGCTTAGGTACTTTTTCATTTGCTACATCTCTAATTGCTTTCTGTTGTACTTAAAAGAGAGTGATTTTTTTTTCCCTCTTTAGCTTTTCTAACTCCCAATGTGCAGACTACTATCAAAAAGAGAAGCTTATAATTCACAATTAGCTACTTTAGCTTCAAAATACATGTTATTAAAAAACATATATCTCTGGAATAACTCCATCATGGCTCTTCATCCAAAGGCTTTGTGAGCTCCAGTTAGAAACAGTGTTTGAAGACTTCTGCCATGTGAATCACAGATATGGATTGTGCTTGTTAAATCAGAAATGGAGAAGATGAGAAAAGTAACATTAGCATCTCTTCATGTTATTTGCTGCAATTGAGTATATGATGCATATTGTTACTTCTACATGGCCAGTGTCCAGAACTGTACAAGCTATATGCTTAGAGTGGTAAGAGACCATGGAATCATGGAAACGTAGAATCACAGTTTACTATGGAAGTGTGTGTTGGTTGTAGGATGTGCCCAGGTATTGGCAGCAGGACAGATCCCAGGGCAGAGCACACCTCCTCAAGCAGCTTAGTGATGCCTCTGAAGAAATATATATAGGAAAAGACAAAACCCTGCAATGAGTAGTAAGAAACAAAGAGTGAGAAACAACCCAGTGAGCATCAAGGTCAAAGAAGACACCCACTATCCCTATCCCCAAATTCCCCCTCATCCCCAATCCTGCTGCTCAGGGAAGGAGGTGGAGTCAGGAGTGAAGGTGAGTATTTGAGTAATGGAAAAAGGGGTGGGTGGGAAGAAGTTGGTTTAGGTTTTGTTTGATTTTTCCTCTGCTCAAATGTATTTTAATTGTCAGTAAATTAAATTTATTTTCCCCAAGTCAAGTCTGTTTTGCATGAGTTGGTAACTGATAAATGAACTCCCTTTCTATATCCTGACCCATGGGACTTTTCATCCCATGTTCTTTCCCTGTCCTATTGAGGAGAATCTGAGAGAGCTGCTAGGTGACTGCGTGGTAACCAGCTAAGGTCAATGCATCAGAGTCTATCAGTCCTCACCTAGAGACTGAAGATCAATGTTAAAATAGATACTGAATAGAAACAAAATCATAAATTTATAGATTTGTGTTCCTCCTGTGCCATTGCTCTCATTGCAATACTTTGGATGCCTAGTGACAGGAGTAATCTTTGAATAATATCTGCTGTTAGTGAGAATTGTGTCTTTACTGTGCTTAGTCTTACTTAAAGACATTTTGCAAAAGAATGATTATAAAAAATAAATAATAAAATTAATGCATCACCATCGCATTTATGAAAACAATGTACTTAAGAGTTGTGCATGCATAAAAGTTGAGACAGATTTTGCAGATGTATATTGGAAAGAAAGTTTATGAGAAGGTGAGAAGGCTATGGGCTGTGGTTCAGAAGGAAACTATCTTTGAAGAAGCTAAAATCATTACAGTATGAGTAAGAAACACAGACCATAATTTTAATTAAATTCCTACCACTGTCTGCTATTTTAGCATGCATTTTTACTGGGGAGAGGGGTGGAAAGGAATGAGCATGCTGTTCTGCTAATACGATAGAATATTTTGAAGATGTTCTGAGTATTTCAAATGTTCTCTTTTGCAGCATCTTCAGTTCCCTATTGAAATCTCTGTTCCATAGTGTAAATGCTTGAAGAGGTCTTCTGGTCATCACCTGAATATGCTGTCCTGTATTTACTGTGCCTTCTCTTTCATTTATTATCTTAAAGAGCCTTTTTTTATTTTCTTCTTAGATAGATCCAGACTTACAGAGGCAAAATAACATTTAATACTTGATGATAAAATGATATATTGTATTTAGAGGTTAAAAAAAAGAAAAACAAACCAAAGTAAAAGGAGTGCACTTCAGAATTTCCCACCTGGCTAACCATCTTCCGTAACCTTAGACTACATCACTGTGTTACAATGAGTTAATAAAAACTACCTGTACTTTTTCTCCTCTGGAGAGATATCAACACCATGGTTGCTGTAAACGATATGATTGTCCAGCAGAACAGACTGGTAATTGCAGGTATTTAGTTTACCTCCCTTTTGTTTTTCTCTTTCTTTCATTTTAAATTGCAAGCTTCCAGCAGGCAGAGATGGGCAACATATCCAATTGTAGTTTGTAGCAGAAAAAGAAAACAAAATCATGATGCCTGTTGAGGGAAACTATGACTTGAAAAATGACCACAGTTAATGAGAATTTTGTGGTGAATCTATGTTTGCAGTACAACTGTTACCATTTCATTTAAATGCATTCTGTTTTGTCATCTACCGATAGGAAGGTGCTGTATTTATAAACACAGATAGCAGTCTTTTCTGCTGTTACTATACTTAAAAATATTGAACAACTATTGTATTCCCGCCAGATTAAAATAAGTACAATTTTAAAGTTGTTCTCCTTAGAGTAGCAGTTTAAATTATTATAGTTTCTGAAGGTGTAAATGACTTATTTTTGTAGCCAGTTTGTGGAAATTAATTAGAAAAGTATTTCAAATGGTTAACAGGACCTAACTTAAAACAGTTAATTATTTTTACCATGTGTTTCTCAGGTAAAACCTACCAAAATGCTGCTTACTAACTTTGCAAAAAAACTAATTTCAGGATGAGATTATCATTAATGGAAAACAAACCATTTTAACAGTAAGGATATACATAAAAGACATGGTTCTCTACTGAAATAAATTGGTTTCATATTGTGGGAGTTGGCATACCTTGTTTCATATAATGCAATGGTCCAACGTAAAAAGTTTTCATAGTTCCAGTACCAGAGATGTATTCAAAACTACAGTGGAATATTTGGTTTTAGGTAAATCACAGACCTTGGTCTCTTACAAAAGAAAGTGAATTCCCATTTTTAATTCTTTCAATGGTGGCTTGGTAACATGGCCAGAGATCCACCCATTGTGATCTGACTCTTCAAGTTTCCTCTGGGCTCACAGAGCTGTGTTCAGACCCTGCTATCTTTGCCTGCCACTGCAGAGGTGTCTACTACCAGTGGCTGGTGTGGGATGACATATTTCCTGAGTAAATTCTGTCCAAAAGACAATCCAAATGAGATGTTGGTCTCTGTCCAGAGCTACGGGAGGAAAACAAGATGCGAATTAGGAAGATTAGTATTGTTCTAAAGTTCCTGTTTCCTAGTTGTCCAAAAAGCCTATTTGATATAAGAACAGAATCCATACACGTGTTACTTGCACAATACAGTGCTGTCTGTAACAAAATATCAGGTGGAAATACTTTTGATAATTTTAAAATTTCTTTGATCTTGCAGTGTATGCTGCTTTAGGCCATAAGTGATTTGGTCCTTAGTCAATTTGCTTCTGTAGTGTTGCTATGTAAAGGACATCAATGTGACAATTCAAAGAGAAACATGATATATAATGTAATAAGTAATGTTATTTCCCAAGTGCTGTAAAATTTTTTCTCAATGGCTTACATTCCCAGTGTTTCCATATGAGTAAATAACAGTTTGGAGATATAAATGGGAATAAAATGTAAGTATCCCAGACTTAAAAAACAGAGTATCAAAACTAAGTTAACATTTCAAAAATTCTGAGTTTTGAAAAATTCAATGCTTTCTGGTTCTGTTTAATGTTCTCATGCTATGGTTAGCATTTTCATTTTTGTATTGTGTTTTGTTCAGGAACTAAAAATCTAATAGCAAGTGTTTTACAGTTTCAGCATAGACATTTATTTGAAGACTATTCTTTGATTACTTAATTGGATTGATATTCTTCATAATGTGATGAAAACTGTAGAAAAAAAGAAAATAACATTAGTCCTTGAATAAATATATCAAAATGATTTTTAAAACCTTAGGAATACTACCCAGCTAAAAACTACACTAAAATTGCCTTTCCCTCTTTCTTGGTGTTTAGGCTACACAATTTTAAAAATCTTGTTAGTACATTAATGAGCTTATAAATTGTCTATAATGACATTTTTGTATTCTTAGGGAATAAAAAGCATATTTTCTAAAACCTGCAGTTGTTTGAAGTCTACCTTCAAAATTCTTTCCTTTGAGTGTGTGTATGTTTGAAAGCTGAGCTGACTGCTGTACATAAGAATTATCCCAATGCTTTCATGTCTCAATATTTTAGTGGTTTAACACTATCAATTGACATGATATGAAAGATTGTTAGATTCTATTTATTACTTAATATATACTTCCAAATTGCCTCAGCGCTCTAATGACTCCTCCCACCTAAAACCCACAAATGGAATTAAATGTCTACAATGATATTGCAGTAATAGTTAGGATATGAATTACTGTGGAGTAAAAAAAAAGAAAAATAAAAAAAAAGAAACCTAGAAATTTTGAACACAAAACTGAAGTGCTGTATGCTGTACTACTTGTGATAGGGAGACTACTTTTTAGCTATTATAGTAGAAACTGCAGAACTGAGAATGGATGGATAGGTAGCAAGCATTCATCGTTCAGTCATTCAGTCACTGTACCCTTAATTTTGTCTCTCAAGTGGATTTATTTATGTGTTTATCTCTTTGTAAACCTCCTTTGTGTTCTTGCAGAGAAAGATGCCTTTTATAGGTCCACTTCATATCATTCTGACAATGTATAAGTAAACTCCTAGTGGTGTTAAATAAGCTCAAGTAAGCAGAGACAATGTAAATTCCTATCTCTTTCAATTTTTAGACAAAACTGATACAGATTTATACATGCATATAGGTAAAATTGATTGGAAAAGCTCTCCTATGTAAGCATGTTTATGCTTCTGCATATCTACATGGATTTACGTTTATGCACACAAATTTATGTAGCCCAATGGGGTTCATCCCAGAGTAGTAGAAGAGGTGACTGCTCTTATTGCGGGTACTCCATTATTTTTCAATTTTCTGGAAAATTTGGGAGATTTCATTACCTCTCATCTTGCATAGTTTTAGCTCTAAAAGTAAATTCGTACATGGCTTACATGGATGTATGTCACTTTCTTTTTGTATTTCACTTGTTCTACGAAAGTATAAAACACAAACCCATTAGGAGTATAGCGTGGGAGAAGGTGTATTTGATTTGTTCAATTGTTGTTGTATCAGAAATTGTCGAAGCAAAAAATCTAGAAAAATACTTTTTTTCTAACTCCTCATAAAAACTTCAAAGTGTAATAACAGGCACAGGAGATTTTCTAGTTCCTGCAAAACCAGGAACTTTCCTATGGAAGTCCCTAGTGAAATGAGCCACACTCTTTCCATCACCACCTCCTCCTCTCCCCCCAAGTCCATGTAATGAATAAATATCAGTTTGCTCAGCAGATTAATTAGAAAAAATTGGCATTTGAGACAGAACAGAATATACAGAAATATGATTACTTCCTATTTCATACTAATTTTTTCCTTTCTTCCTGTGTAATTTCACTTAACAGCCATAGTGATTTTCCTGTTTCTTCTGGTAACAATCTCAAATGACACTTTCATGTTATATGGCATAGAGTTATTGAATTCCCTGAGTACAGTAAGCTTAACAAGGAAGAAACTGTATTTCTATTCCACTCTTCATCTGCCTACCTGAAATTCAACGTTTTATTCATATCATTCTTACAAAAGTGACAAATGTATTGAAAAGCAGGTTTGCAGCTTTCAGCAAAAATTAAAATAAAAGGAAATAAAAATGTTATTCAATTCTAAAGACATGCATTTATATATAGTACAGATACATGTTCAAGTGGATATAAAAATAGCAGAAATTGAGCCTTCGGGAGGCACTCATGGGAAACCATATGAATGAATAGAAACAAATGCATCTAAATAAATTTTTAAAATGCATATAAGAAGTGTTATGAGAAAAATGTATTGAAGAAACTGTTGCTTACATCGTTTATCAGAAGCAAATTAAAGTACATTGTTTCAGTCATCAGAGAATTTTGTGGAAGCTGTTCCTGCTGATAGGAATATGGTTATCATTCTCTGGTACAGAAGACCTTGATCTATTCTTTGCAGTCTGATAAGCTTATTTCACAGAGTGAAACTTAATATTATTCTTTCCATGTGAATACATCTATTGGCAAAATGACCTCCATATCCTCAAACTTGACTGGGCAACATGATTTCTTTCTACCATTTCTCCTTCTAAACAGAAGCATGGACATAAAATGTGAACAATATTTCTGTATTACTGATTTGCTCTGTGCTTTGCCTCTCAAATCCGATTGGCATGACAGTTAAAATTAGCAGGACAAGGTCAAACTGTCAAGGATGAGGATGGCTGTAAGCAGAGGGGCTTCTGTGGCTTTGTTTGCTTGCCATCTCAGCTGCTATGTCAGCTTAAATACCATCAGTGAAAAAACACAGAGCATAGCTTAAGGAGTAATGGGGCAGGGGGCATAACTGCACAATGATCAAACATGAAAAAATCCAGAGAGGCCACACTCTATGGACACTATGGCATTAACGTCTTTCACAAAATGTCAGTGCAGTCTGATTAAACAAATGCTGATGCCAAGGTAAAGCCCATCAACCTGCATCTTCTAGGAAAATTCACAAGCACTTGTGCTATTGTTCTGAAATACTAAGGGTAAGTGAAAAAATTTACAGTGTTGTGGTAAAACGGGATGTTGCACAAAGCCAGAACACTTGCTCATCCAAATGTTTCACATTTTGGATCAATTTGCATTCAGTTGACATGATTTAGAAGACTTTCTAAATGGCTTTTTTCCCCAGAAACAGCTTGAAAGTCCAATCTCTTCTACAAAAACAGGTGAAATTAGTTTTGCCACAGTTCCATTTATAAATCTTTGTTTTGTTTAGTTCAGTCATTTTTTTCCCATTAATAATTGCCTTTTTCTAAAAGATGATATTTAACAAAGATTTTTTTTTTCAAATTCTAGCTCCTATTTTTCTGTCTTGCTCTAATCTATGTTAGCATGTATTTTTTTCCGAGAATAATAATTTTTCATTGATGAATTTTTTTTCCCGTAGAGAGAAAAAATACAGTACAAAATCATTGTAAAGGAAACGGAAGAGTGGTGCATCTTTAATTTTTAAAGTATTAAATATTAGGAAAATATTAGTTATCATTTATTCCCCAATAGCAAGTTTTAAAAACATCAGGATGTGTAAAAGGGGTATGAAAAGATGCACAATTAAAACACATATTTAAAAATCAGAAAATGGTCACATTAGCTGGAAGGATTGTGCAATCCTCTTTCAAATACAGGCAAGTTTCATATGTGGTGTCAGACAATATAGATCCTAAGTTTACACTCCTTAATCAAGTGCCTGTCCTGTAAGTCATTGATTAAGTATTGCAGAAATTGGCACAAGTCCCTTGAACTCAACCTGGACAAGACAACAACAAGCTCATTTGTGTCTGAGGGGAAAGCAGAGACAGGGAGTATAACAAGGCACAAAGGGGGCAGGAAATAGCTGTCGGAATAGGTGCGGCAGTCATCACAGAAGCAGGGCAAGCCACATGCCAGAGACAGAAGAGAAGGGTTAATGAGTAAGCGGTTAAGCCAGAAAGAGACCAATCTGAAATTGCTGAGCATAAACCATGCAATCAGTTATGCAACAAAGCAGCTACATATATCAGTCAGCAAGAAAAGCAGAACATTCCCCTAATAACAGGTGAGACACAGGTGAGAATCAAAGAAGAAATACCATGAAACAGAGAACGTTTAGAGCTGTCTCCCTCTTCCACGCAAATGACACAGTAACATTATTAGGGAGTCATCTTCCATTTCTAGGCCAATGAAACTTAACCAGAGCCTCAAGAGATATGTGAAGACAGATACTGCAGCCCTTCTTTCTGGGGTCTGACATTCTTATCTTTTCTCTTCATAAGTATCCAGAAGAAAAATTATCAGAATGATGCTATTATGATGATTGCAAGCTCAAGCAAGTACCAAAATTCTCAGCTGCATGTGAGACACACATCTCATAACTAGAGAGATCTGAATTCAGCACAGCTGCAGGAGATTTGAGACAAGCTTTAAGAATTGCTTTAGTGAATTTTTCATTTAACTCATTCAAATGCCCGGAGTAGCCCACTGCTGCTGCAGGAGCATATCTGGCAATGCTGTCTTAGGCTACTGTGTACCATTTCCCAGGATGCCCTACATATCTCTTACATACCACCTTCTGAGTTACTTGCTATGCCTGTTCTTGGACTAGGCAGTTCAGGCTTACAGTTCCTGGAATTTGGACTGTGGCTATAAACCCTGTCAGGATGAAGATATTTCAAAATGCAAATTTCTGCATGCAAAGGGAAAGCCATAGCTACATAATGATTTATATGAAATGAAATAACAATGTCACAGCTGTGGATTTGAATAAAACTGAAGTAATTGTGCATGTTTTGTTCAGAACTTAATCAAATTAGCAGGTTCTTCTTGTGCTGTTCTTCTTGTGCTCTTTAAAATGAAAGAAAAAAATTGTTTTTCAGATCCTCAAGAAAGTACTAGTGAGAGCACTGCTTTTTAAAGCAGTGAAAGCGGTGAAGCACTACTTACAAGTAGTGAATGTAATGTCTTTCTTGGATGTTGGATCTTCTAGGAAATATTCTACCATTTCAAAGATAAAAGAAAATTAGAGGCACAATGATTGAAGTACCATTAATTAATTGTTCTTCACTGTTCTTCACTGCATAAGAGATAATCACTTCACCTCATTCTCCCATTTCAAAAGAAAAAAAAAGATCTAGAGTTCTGTCTGAATTTACAGCTACGATATTCCATTTCTGTGCGGTAGGTCAACAGGACTACATTGCCTTGTTTTGCATGTCAGAGTACCATTAACCTAATGTAATAATTGGCACAGATTTCTGAGCAAGGTTTGTCTATGAAGTCAGGAGGAGAATCTGAGTGGAATATAATACTCTGCTAAAACAATAATACTCTCATAATCTAACCCTCATTAACTTGTCAAGCCTAGTGACAGTCTCTAATAGCATTCATTCTTTTTATGTTTCGTTTTAAGGGATTTCTTTGTAGCTATTTGAAAAACCTAAAATAAGGTTGTTTCTGTATTTGCATTAAAGGAAGGACATTGTGTCCATTTTTTTTCTTCCCTTTTTTTAAACTAGATTGGACTTATGTTTATTTTCTGGGCAAATTGCCACAGATCTCTTTCAAAAATGGATGGAAATAAGTATATTCAATTTCTTCTTATTTTTTTTGTCTTTAACAAATGCTAAATGCCTATGAATGTAGTTACAGGAAAAGCGTAATAAATTTGTGGTCATTGGCTTGTGTTTTTTCACCAAAAAGGTGAGAAATCAGGGAAAGGGTTGAATTTCCAAGATATGTCTTTTGCCTTCTGACACTGTTGCTAACCAAAGACATTAGAGATGAGACAAACGTGGACTAGTTTGGGGTATGGAGGCAAAGTGCCTTCTTGTCCCCTTCCATTGGCAGCAGTATGCGCACTGCACTTTCTGATATGATGCAGTTTGTGCTGAGACCTCTTAAAACCCAGATTGAAAATGACCCTGGAAGATATTACAATGTACAGTGCACTTCCCTTTGTGGATGGAGTACTTGTAGCTCACCATGATTTGAAAGCAGGTTGAAGAGATTGCATCTGACAAAAGTGAGCTTTGAATTCCCTGGAGACCCTCCCATGCCTGATTCTCTGAAGGCTGATATTCATAGCCTCATAGGAGTTTAATTCACCTACTGAATCACCATGCAACAGCATTCTCTATGAATTTTCTGGAAAGGCCTTTGTCACTGATTCTAAACCCACTCTGTCTTCCTCCCCCACTCTCCCTCTCAGGGAAAAAAAAAAAAAATTTCAAATTCACTCTGAAAAGAAATCATAAGCATCACATATTTTCTATCCAGCTTAGCTGCATTTTCAGTTGGGGAGAGAGTGTAAAAGTACTGCATTTTTTTTCTTAAACTCGATTCTTCTGTACATCTATTTATATACCTCAAAAAAATCCCTCTTCAAACTGATATTGCATTAGTTACTAATTCATTAGGTCTCGATAGCCACTTTCTGTCCATTTGTTTCCCCCACAACATAGCAATGAAAAAGAAGTATACAATTCCTAATGATTTTCTGAAATACTGCACAGGTGCAGGCTGCAGCTGCTATGGGTAAACTACATTTTGCTAAACTAGTTCAAATCCCATTGGGGGAAACAGAAGAATCACTGTAATCCCATAAAAGTGTTTCCTTTGTAGGATACTGAAGTTTACATATGCATTCTACCTAGTCAAAAAGTCTTTTACAAAGAAATCTAAATGTTATCTTACAAATACACATAAATATATATATTTTGTTAAAAGTAACATGGTATTTGTTCTCTTTGAAATGCCTTTCTGGCATTTTCAAGTTTAGAAGAGATGATAAAGATTGTTTCATGTACTATAATACATCTGAAACAAAAGTGTTGTCCTCCAGAATTCTACTTAATATATCTTTTCTTATGAAAAGTTTTGTATTTTACAGTGAATAATGCAATTGCTAGATAAATTGGCATCTGTCCTGGTTTGGGCTAAAATTANTGTGTTCACATGTGTTCATATGCTATATGCACACATTTTTATTGCCAAGCCTTTCAGTAGGGTGGTAGTCTGAGGGATTTGGGTATAATTTTTTATTTTAAAATAGGGACTGTGCACAATGAGGGAAATTTCATGGAAGGAACACATACACATCATCTCCAAATCTATGGTGGCTAATGGTGGATGGACTTCATGATGCAGTTTTCTCAGCTTTCTCTTTTACCATTCACTCAACCTCAGGGTAGCCCTAATTCATATGGGGTACAGACACCTTAGCTGAGGTATGGGCACATGTAACTGAAGGAGGATGTTGTTCTCAGTGTGGATTGGCAATTAATTTTCATTTGCAGAGAAGTGGTAATGGCAGGGTGACCTTCTCTATTAACATATTTAATGCAAATCTTGGAAAATCAATTTCTCTCTGACTAGAAAATGGGATATTTTGAGGCAAAACTTGCCTTTCCTTTTCAAACTAAGATGTTATGGAGCTCTGAAAGTCTGGGACCCATTCTGCAGATCCCCACCAGTTCTTGGGCACTGGCAGCAGGAAAATCCCTCTGTAATCATCTGCAGGATTGTCTTGACTGACATTAGCCAAGGAAGTGGTGGTTGGATTATAAATCTAATTGTGCAAAATAGACTGGTATGCTGCTATCCCAGAGTCATTCCATATGTAAATGTGTCAGGGGAGGGCACATACTGGAAACTATTTCACTTGTAGCCTTAGGAAAAGCCCCTTCAAAGCAGAGTGGATTACTTTAACTGTAATAATTTTATTACCTTGCAGGTTATTAAAGTCTTATTTATGCATTCCATAGGGAACTTTTCAGCTTCTTTTTGTGTAGGCATTATGTACCTAAATAGTACAAATCATCTTAGACTTTGACTTTGCACTATGAAGAAGGTCTAAGTTAATATTTTAGCTTCCTGGTGATACTAGCGGGAATGAATTCCATTTTGCTTTCAACCAATAGCAAGGAATAGAACTATGGAATATTTGTACGTTTTAGTATTGACACCACTTTACACACATTTTACTTGTTTTTAAATTTACAGAATTAATTTAAAACAAGATTTTCCTCTCTCGGGACCTTAGGATAGCTTAGTTTTTGTACAATGCTAATAAATTACTAGAAATGCCTTGAAAGTGTGATGTAGATTACCAAGTCATGTGAAACATTTGCTTTATTTCCTATTGAGACATTTCCATCTCCAGATCTGTTTAGATCATCATAAGATTAATGTATCTTAGATTACCTTAAGACAGACATTAGTAGAAAATTTCAAATTTATTTAATTTTCTTCCTTAATGCCTATGGTATTTTGTAACCTTATTTTTGACAGAACACATATTTAATAGAGATTGGGTTCTAAATGGGTCTTAGCCTCTCTGGGAATTCTTGCTTTCTTGAATCTGTCTGGAAACTATTCTTTCCATTCTGATGGAATAAATCACTCTGTCTAATAAACAGAACTGTCAATTATTTCTGCCATTCTGCGCAATCCTATCACTTCTGATTGTCTTAAGAGACATCTATGGTAACAATCTGAGGAGCTACAGAAAAAGATGATGTGCTGGTTGCAGCCCATATAGTCAATTAATCATGTTGAATATACACACCCTCCTGAATTTTAAATGCACTTTGTTGCATGTTTCCATGTTTACCCCCATCTATATTTTGTCATGTTACTTGCCAAGAAGAGAAGAATGTCTGAATGTCTTGGGCAGCATCTGTTAAGAGAAGAGTGCCCTAGAAAGTCAGAGTTTGTGGTTATGAACTGATGCTTGTTCATGGCAAGGCTAATATAAAAGATATCTCTATTAGCAGTATTATTTTCTTTACAAAAGGTTATTATATTATGTCTCAATATGCAAACAGTTAATAGAATTAGTAATGGGACCCATTATCTCTAGTGTGTTTACTGACTTATTCTAAAGGCAAATATCCTTGTAAATATCTGCTAGAATGAGACTGTAATTTACAAATATGACATCTTTAGCAGGGAACCTTTCCTTTTAAGTTTTGAACAGCTTGGAGAGCATATAACTGCTACAGACACTCCATATTTATTTTGATATATTTGTGCCACATTGAATGTGCTTCTTTTCACCCCATGTTGTAACACTCAGAAGTTTACAGTCTACTGTGGAGTAGCAGCTTCAGAATGCTAGAGATGGAATGGTTCCAGCACTTGTTGAGCTGATAGTTTTGGGCAGGAAAAATTTAGGATATCCATAGAAGAAAAGGATTTATATAAATAATATATGAGAGTTTTGACTTACACTGGGGAATTATAATTGTCAAGACTGACAGGTAATACTGCCTACCTTCACATCTCTGTGACTTTCTTTGATAAATCATATCAATAATTTTACTTCTGAATTTATTTAAATAATATGTTATTTCTTTCCGGAGAAGTTAACCCATTCCTATATACTGCCCTACTAGTGTCTAACTACACCAGAAAACAAACAGCAGTTAGAAGACAAAAGGTCACGGCGAATTAAGTACAGAATGCTTCAAGCAAAATATGAATATGAAAATGATAAAGGGGACAAATTGGCTACATGCCTAGTATTTATATGGTGGTGAAATTGAAGCAGAAGCAAAAAGGTAAACACAAAAGAAAAGGATAAAAACAGAATGATATATCAACCAATTAAAACAGGTGCTCTAAAGTGTAAATTATTGCTATCAAGATAAATATTCTGTGCTAAGATTTACATAATAAAAATATATAAAAATTTCATTCCAACAACCACAATTTTAAGTAAGAGAGGTCATTTGCTAAATGGAGATTAAAAAGTTTTAAGAAATAAAAAAGCCAAAAAGTTTAAGAATGCTCTAACTCTTGGAGAGAATTAAGATGTTTGTGGTCTAGATAGATAGATATTGTCTGTTAATAACTAAAAAAGATGTTACATCACATCTGGTGGTGATAAATATTTGAAATCATCAAGCTAGGATAGCTGCATGCAATAGAGCTGGCTGTGGACATATCTGGCTTGATAGTGTTGATCTGTACTAAATCTTCAAGAGAGCAGAAAGAAATCCAGAAGATTGAGGGACAATTTATATTGTGCCAATATTCTGAAATGACAAATATGAGGAGTATGATATTTATAAGCCTTGAATACCTAGCCTTAATGATGAAAAAGTGGGTAAACTTCAGGACTTGAAGGAGAACAAGTCATGCCAACTAACATAAATTTATGGGAAATATAAATTGTTCAAGAAAACATTTTATTTTTGAATTAATTTGAGATAACTGTGATATTGTAGTGTGTAGGAACTGTAGGCATGGAAATTGAATCTTATTCTGTTAAGGATAAACAGGGAATAAATATCAAACCAATAATAAATGCTACACGCAAACCTCTTGATGACTCAAGTATTTTAGTGCGCATGGAATAAACCTCTCCTCACAAACACACTCTCTGACAAAATAAAACCGGTGGAAAGGAACAAATAGGGGGATAAAAAACCTCATTGCTAAATTGAGTGGCAGTAATAGCAGCTCCCCACTAATTATTGCCATGCTTTGGTGGGAATTCTAACTGGAGAAATCTGAAAGGTTTTTTCCAAAAATTATAAGAAATTTGTGGTTAGAATAACTTTCTCTTAACCCTTTGTCCTCAGGGTCTTTTTCAGGCTGATAAGAAAGCAGCTGATAAGAAAGCAGCCTCTGCAGTAAAGTCACATCATTCAATAAAGAATTGAATTTACTTGCAGTCTTCCCTGCTTCTTATTCCCCATTTCACTACAGTGATCTCAGAAACATTATGAATGTTTATAATTTATAAACACGTAATATGTGTGAGGGAGATTTTCACACATAAGTGGTAGTTAAAAGGTTAAAAAAAAAAACCCTGTTCCACCCCATGGTTTGCCTATGCCTTCCATTGATTTCAGCTACCTCTCAGACTCAGCTCTTATCTTTGACATTACTATACTCTGCTGAATATGAAGTTGTAAATAATAATAAAACTCTTCTATTTATCATTTCAGTGCCATGTGCCTAACAATTACTCTAACTACACATCAAATGCCAGACCAAATTTTTCAGAGCATTTCCTTGTATATTTAAGTGTGATTGAGAGTTCATTGGAGGAAGTTAAGGATATTGTTGAGAAATGCAATGGTTTTCATTCTATATCACAAAGGATTTTCAGAGGAAAATTTAGTTTTTCTCACAGTAAAACTGAGAAGCTCTCTGTGACTAAGAACATGTTTTTTGTCACTTTATTTGGAGATAAGTCAATTTAAGATTGTTTTTAATAGAGTTGTATTTTGAAGTAGGATGTCTCTCCTAGAGCTAGTGAGTTTCAGAAATGATATACCATTTTGTTAAACTAGGTGTCCCACTAGAAAGCAAGCTTGAGATTAATGATATTTGCACAAAAAAATATACTTTGTTGTAACGATTTTTGCCTACCAAACTGGAAGTATGTGAAATCTCTTCCCTTCCCCATAAAGCTTATTGTGACACTTACTACTACTACTACTTACTACTACTATAACAGGGTGTTCACAGAGCAAAAATGCAGTTTTACTCTTCTGCCTGCTTGTGATGCAGAGCATGTACAATGCCAGGTGCAGAAGTACTGTCTCAGCTGCCAAACCCCTTGGATCTTGTTATGACTTTTTTCATATGAGCACACTCAGGAATTAACAACATAATTGAGATTGGTCAATCTTTTAAAGGTTTTTTGCCCTTCAAATACATGCCTTAATTCCCTTACAACTCTGTCTCAAACTGGAGAAATGTCTTTAGGTTTTCTGCACAAATTGGATTTGTGCATTCAAATTGAGAAAATATCGTTATTAAAATACAATATACTCCATTTAATTGAAAGTAAACTTAAATCAAATGCTGCTGTTGGTAGTTTGTGTGCAATAGAAAAAGAGTGGGTATAGTAATCTGATTAATCTATTTTTTGTCTTAGAGGACTCAGTCCATTCTATCCGCAGACTTGCAAAACATTAGGCTTATTACTGAGACTGAAACTTCCATAACGCAAATGCCTGATTGCATTTTGATCATATGAAAGCTCTTAAAATAATCTTTACTAAATCACTGCAGTTTAGGAACGTCTCCAGTATTTTGTCTCTAAACTCAAGAAATGCCTGTGTAAAAGAGATTGATCTAATGGTTTTCTTGGTCTCCTTTAAAATGACTGCAGTCTGGTATGGCACGACACTATATTGCAGTAAAAAAATCTCCACTCCACTCTTCACTTACTGTGAGGAACACAGTGGAATGACACTACAGGATGTATCTACATTGTTGTATGAGCTTAGATTAGAGGTCCATTTTTCAAGGGAATCCACTAAGTTTCATGACTCATTCTGATCTGGTTCAGAGCAAGGAGCCATATTTTTTTATGAGCATCATGTAGACTTTTTTTCTCATAATATAGAATTTCAGTAATAAGTTGTTGCTACCACAAGTCTGAATCAAATCTAATGTTCAGGTGTCCTTGTGCTGCAGTGGTTGACTCTAACCTGTTTTAATTTTGAAGCTATAAAATATTAACATGAAGCTGTTACTTTTATCTTCTTTTAACAAGTGTAACATTGCATATGCAATAAGAGAGAGGAAAGACTAATGCCAAAAATTCTTGCAAAAGGTCAGACATGTCACTGATATTATGTATTTCATTTACCAGAAATTTAATTTTACATTTGAATGAAATTTGAAGAAAAGAATACAAGAGCAGTAGTGAATCCTATAAAAGGTTAAGGTCTTGATTCCATGCTACTAGCATATGCATAAGACTGGATATAAGTAGAGGAGAAACACAGAAACAGAGGTATATAGAAGCCTCCATAAGTGTCCTTTAAATTTATAATGTTTGATTAAAAATGAAAAAAAAACCAAGCCCATTTAGATATGTACAAAACTTATAGAGGAATTAAAAACAGTAAGCTTTACAAATTGACAATTAAAACGTAGTTCTAGTTACTAGATCTGAAGCTCCATGAGCAGCTCCTTCAATGATCTGAGACAGATAAAGCAGAGTATTTAAGAAGATACACGGTGAACTTCAGCATATTTACTGTCTTCATAATTAGATGTCTTACCACATGTGACAAAACCCACAGAATTCTGTCATAGCAAGCTACATTTTTACTGGTAACTCTACAGAGTGGACAAGGTTTCCTGTTTTACTGAAAATAGGATAAGTATAATCTCACAATTTCAAAAGTGACAGGAATTACTGATCTTGTCCCACCGAGATCAGTAAGTTGGTTTGTTTTCTTTTTCCATAGAACATAAGGCAGAAAAAGTATGGTCATTCTGATTCTCTCTCTGATTCTTCCAGAATGCACCAGTGTATAAAGGGACAAAGATAAGACCTCTTAACACGTTAAATCCATTTCATTCAGTATGTTAAAGTTTATTTAGAATTTAACTGATTCATAGGCCTTGAGTTGGTCATTTTCAGGCATTTACTGATGTAATTTCAGTGTCCTTTTAGATGTCAAGATTGCTTAGTGAACAATGGGAGTGTAGCAAAATGGCAGTCATTGAATTAATTTCCCCATATGACTGATTTAATCAGACCCAGTACATTTCAGCAGAGGAGTTCATTCTATTATCCCCATATTCAAATGCTCCTCTGTTTCAATCTGTACTTGATCTTTTTCTTATAAAATGTAAAGCTCTCCATCATTGTTGACATATTTTTATTATCTGAGCACTCCCAAAAGCTCAAGATTTTTGACTAATACAAAGATTAATTAAAACATTCCCATTTGTAGTGAAATTAACATTTCTTGCTTTATTCCCCTTTTCTAAGGCATATGCTAACAGGATTTACATATGTTTTTGAGCAATTCTTAGAAGAGTGATGTGAAAGAGAAGAGATGTATTATTGCATGTTTACATGATAAGTAATTATTCACTTTCCTGACATTAGGGAAAATGAATGTAACACATGACATAGTTGCAGATTCTGCTCTTGCCACTGGGAATATGAATTAACTCCCTTGATTCCATGAGATTTGTGCATAGAATTGAACTGGCATAACTGAGATTGGAGCCTGTTTCAAAGATCTTGAAGAATTCCTACAGGGAAAATGCCTTCAGCTGTCTGTCTACCAGGCTGACCTGTCAGTGTCACATAATAATTAAACAGCAGCTGGCATTAGTGCAAATTTATAATTGCTATAATTCTTATTGCTGACATGTCAATATTTAACTTGCATTAACCTTTCCTTTGAGGCTTACAAATAGTGCATCTCTGGCTTGTTCAGTCTAATTTTTCATGTCATTGCCTTGCAAGGTACAAAGATTTATAATGCCGTTATGTGATGGATACAGACCACTTCTTTACTTAGCTTTGTAAGATGCACTAAGTCTAGAGTAACATTTATATATTTGTTTATTTTTCTGCCCTGTCTGCAAATCTCTTTTTAACCACTTATATAATTTATAATTTGAAGGCCACCATGTCTCTGATACTAAGAATGAGAATACCAAAGGATGCCACCCTTGTGAAGTTCAGACAGCTTTTTTGTCACTGTGCTCTACAGACTCAGTTTCGAGAGCTGTTTTGGTTTGAAATGTAGTTAAATCAGTAATATTAAAACTGCAGAGAAAGGTGCTGGGAGTTTTGGAATATTTTTCAAGGGTCAAAATTGGGCCATTATTTTAATAACCCATATTCAGAAAACAAATATGTAAATTTTGGCCAGAGAGATTTGTAATAAAAATTACACAGAGATTCATGTACAGCTTAGTTGACAAAAATGTTCCAAAGAACTTTTATACCCTCCTTCTCTGATATCTTCCTTGCCTTATGCTATGTAAGCTTTGATTAGAATTTTTTTCTGTCACTTATCATACAGAAGCATAATACAGCAATTATCATTAGATCCCATGTCACATTTGGCCTTGAGATAATCGACATGATCCCAAATGGAAGTGAAAAAATTACACCAAAACTCTTGTCTATTGTTCTGCTTATCCCACCAAACTAAAATATGTTCTAGAAAGCTATTCCCATTTCCAATGATCTGATGGTTATCTTACCTGCCACTCTACAATGTTTTGAACATTATTTAAGAAGTACTTCTATATTTGTCCTTATGTTGCTTAGAGCAATTGCACTGTTACAGACTAGTGTAACAGTTGAAGACATGCTAAATGCTGGCAATAAAATTTCTCATCATGAAGTAAAATAAAAGACTTCTTCTTAACATCTGAGCATTGTCTCTTCAGGCTTATCATCGAACTTTTCTGTTAGCTGCTGATTAAATGCAAATTATAGGTCAGGACTCTTCCTTGAAAGGTTGAATTTAAAATTCTACCGAGTAAATATATTTTTGGATGATTTATTGAGATTACAAATAACCTGCACTTCTGTATATAATTAAACAATCTAATTTATCAATTACCGTTGTACTTCTGGGGGTCTAGCCTCTTGCCTCCCTGTGGAATTAATGCTTACATCTTCCAGATCAAGTTTTAAAGCAGTACATAACTGTGCTGTGAACCAATCAATGCCAGGCATCACGTGTAGCTGGCACAGTAGATTGTAGTTAATTCAGATCAATTAACAACAAATGAGAAATGTAAGCATGAAATAAGTACATTAAACAGAACTTTATATGCATAACAACCCCCTTAGCATCTGAACATTATATAAAAACTATGAATCTGCTTTAAAAAGAAATGGATTTTAAAAAGAAAATGTTGCTCATATATGACAAATGTTTGAGCAGTCTGGAGAATCCATGTGTCCTACAAATTCCAAGAATGAATTTAATGATTGCTATGGTTACATCCACACATAACATAATATGATATAAGCAGCTGTGATGTGCTATGGCACAGAAATTGCAAAGATATGTTTGATTTTAAAAAAAGCCACTACCAATATGTTCTTGTTTTACAAGCATATCAGCTATTTTGAAGTTCCAGAAAGGTTTAAGATGCAGGCTGTCAAGTTGGTTAGTTATTGTGATGACTTCTCAAAAAGTTTCAAATTGATCTGGTAACATTTCTTTAAAGAGAATTGCCTGCATTTAAGCAATGAAATATTTTTAAAAAACATGTGCAAACTGATTTGCTTGCAAATTTCTTCCAGTATTGTTTTTGTGAAAGTAAGTGTCCTAAATGCATAAAAAAATAAGATGCTACATCCCTTTTCCACACTACACTATCCATTTTAATGTCCCTATACTGTATGTACATTTGTTTGGTATCTTGTTCATACTCCTGCTAGATTTTTCAGTGTTTCATTTTTCTTGTATTGAGTTGTATTTTCTCTTAATTTGATTCCCTTCTTTCTTCTAATGAAATACAGTCTATCAATTTCTTTAAAAAAATCTTTTACTTTTCAATGTTGATGTTATGATCTTGATATTTTTGGGCTTTGAAGTTAATGTTTTTGCTTTTCTTTTTTATTTTTTCTCTCCCTAATGACATTAGCAACTACAGGCAGATGGCAGAAGGCATTAGAGAAGGAATTAGAAGACAGCATACATTTGTAGATAATGTGTCAAAGATGGCTCCTCTGTATAACACACAACATACTGTTAGAGAAAAGTACCAAAATACCTTTCTAGCCAAGTTTGTAATTTACAAATTATTTTCCATTAGAAATTGGGCAAAGTGTCAAGAATGTGTAAATGGCATGAGATAAGTGTCAGAAGTGCTTTTAAAATATCGTGTTGAAATGAAAAATGCACTCATTTCATGGCAGAATGTCTCATTTAACTCTAAGAGAGTTTTGGGCTTCCATCTTTGTTTGATTACTTTTATTTATTAGAACACTAATGAACAGCACCACGCAGTATCACCATTGTTTACTTGATTACACAGCTCTGTGTTGTCCAGCTTTCACTAACTATAAGAATCTGAGTCTTGGTTCAGATTAGTTTCAATAGTCTAATTAGTAAGATGTGTTTTGGGGAAGTAGAAGCTGCAGGTCTACATCTCTGGGAGGAAGAAGCTGCCCAGAAGGAAGCTCCTTTATTTTCTTTAACCATGCAGATACTGTGTCAAAAGCTGTCTCCTCTTTTACTATATGCATGCAACTGGAAGTGAGAACCTAGAGGTGGAGATGCCCTGGTTAGTATTGCAAGTTCAGACTAATTTCTATGTGAATTATTTTCTTCTTCCAGGGTGCAGGCAATTACCATCTAAGTGTGCAGTAGTTGGCTTGCACAGTAAATTTCCTTCTGGTTGACTAATATTTAGGTATTAAAATATCTGAATCAATACCTTCAAGTGACATGACAAGAACTTCCTTGACTCTCAAGACCTTAAGATGAGAAGTTTACCGGAAACTATATATACCTCATCACAAGAAAACAATTAGTAACAACAATTACTTTTTAGACTTTAATTTTTTAATGATATTTTTAATGCTTAAGCGGATGGAATAGAATGACCGAGTCAGATGTTCATATATGATTTCCATCTCTCTGACTAGTGATGTATGCATGAAACATTTGGTTGTGGTCCCTGTCTCTTCAGCGTGAAAGATCACCATAAATTTTTTCTCAGATTTTTGTAGTCTTCAGCCTGTAAAGGACAATTCTAACTGCCTATACTGTGCCTGAGGGTTGAACGGGCATCTGCTTCAAAAATAGACATTTATGTTTTCAATATAAATTTTACCAGGCAAAACCAATCAAGCTTGAAGAGTGGATTACTAGGTGCCATCAACTATCAATAGGTTTTACCATATTTATATGAAAAAAGTAATATTCCAAGATACTAGATTATTAAGTATTATTCTGTTTTTAATCAGATTTGGGAGTTATTCAAATTTGTCCTACTAAAAGGTCATGTTTGCCTTATTATAGCTTGAATCTGACTTTGTCCTTGAGTTGTTCTCTTATAAGGTTTGGTGAGTTAACAATACTTGATTTTAAAGTTACACTGCACTTACAGGATTTTAGGGTGTGTTAACATCATGAACGAAGAAGTGTATATTTTTCAGTTGTGCTTAAAGCACCCTTAGATATTTGTTTATTTATCTTCAATTAATCACACATTACTGAGATTTTCAGACATTTCAGTGACTACTTTTATATTCAAGATTGGTTCATCCAGATAGTATATCCTATGTAAACTGTATTTGCATCTTATATTTATTATACTTTTAATATAGATTACTTAATTCATATCCTATTAAATTCAGAGAGGAAAAGTCAGTGATATTCAAAACACAATAAGTTTTTGGAGGAGAAAATCATTTTATCAGAATCAAGAGGAGAAGTCATAAAATTGGATCTGAAATACGTTCTTGCATTCATGTTTCTAGTCTTCCTTTCCCTGAGAAAGATTAAGTCCTGTATATAGATATCTGAATAAGAAACGACCTCATTATTTTTTCATATTTTGACTCATATAATTACGTCCTTCTTCTGACAAACTTTTGATCTATGTTACCATGCATAAATCATAGTTCACAGAGCAATATGACCTTGGGAAAATTGGACTCTTTCAGGTGCAAACTCTATTTCAGAAAGTCTATACAGATTTGCAGAGATCTAGTTGCAAAAAATGCTGGACATAGGCAGACACTGTTTCTTTTGCAAAGATTCATGTTGAATTAATTATTGCAGCATAAGCATGCTTAATTTTGTGCAGGTACAATGAGCTACTAGCAAAACCTTTCAACAGACACACAAACCTACCCATCTCTTAATCTCAGAAAATCAGAGGTAAATTCCCAATCTATGTGAATATAATGGTAGATTTTTTGTATTCAGAAGCTACAAATCTACCAGGGTTCATAAATGATATTTAGTTTTGATCCATTAAAAGTGAATTGTTAGTCTGTCTCAATAGTTGCTTCAGTAGCTTCTGAAGCAATGAATTGTGAATCGTGAATGAAAGTATACAAGCAGACAGAAAAACAAGTTTGAGTCAAATTTATATGGTATTATGATATTATTTTACACTCTTCTACTTAAATTATCTTTACACAGAGGAGAATTAAGTTCTTTATTTAAGTATGCACGATACTTACAAGGAAAGATATAGTGACTTTCCTCATCATGCTGCTCCCATCTTTACATCACTAATTTTCTTCCCTCTCCCAATCTTTAGTGATCACATATCCAAAAGATCTTTGACAGAGCTGCTTTGACTTAAGGCTGTGCAGTTCTGGAGGCAATCTCTTTACACACAGCCTCTCTTCCAAGCATCCCAGAACTGATTTGGTAATATTGGTCTGAATTGGTCAAACCAGGGGAGAGAGCAAACTGGATTAATATCTTTCTTTGGGTCTTCAGAATGTCATACCTCATATACTCCTTTTAAAACAAGCTATGTCTTGCTATATGTTCCATTAGTCCATTTTCATATGAAATTCAGCTCAGAAAATCTTAGTCCACTCAGTCTATGCCCTGAGCACTCTTAGTTCCTCTTCAGACATTTTAGATGACTGTTATTTCATTAAACCATTCCTTTCAGTCAATTTACATAATTCTGATCTGATCTGCAGATGTGGGCAGGGCAGGAACTGGTTACTTCGTGGGTTTTATTTTGTTTTACTTTGGTAAGATATGTGTCTCAGACATCGGGAAGAGGTCTTATCTGTTTTTTTAATAAAAACCGGGAAAAATTTGTCAAGGAAATCTTTTCCATTTTCTTGCAGCTTATGAATTTTTGTTTTTGAACAGCACTGGTCACTGAAGAATGTTTGTTCTCTAGTGGATTTAGTGAAATGAAGCTGACGAGCATAGTTTATGTGAAGGTAATTGTGTTAGCATTTGTGTCTAATAAAATTAAAAAAAAAGATCTTGTGATAAGAAAAGTTAGTTTCGGGAGTTTTATTATTTATTGTCTTCATGTATTGGCATGACTACACCATTTCTTAAAATCAATATGGAGAACACTGAGGTTGGTAGGTTATCATCTCCAAAAATGAGCACTGTTTTATTTTTCCATAAAAGGCATTTCCTATGAAGCAAACTGGTCAGACTCATTAGACATATTGGGTTGATCTTTTCATTCAAAGATCAAAATATATCAGCTCTCTGGAGAATGACAGCAAGATATTTGTTTTTTCAGCTGTAGAGAATTCAATTCTATCACGTGTCCGTATGAAGGTGGGCCAGAGCATCCTCATTTAATACTAAGTAATGTTCTGGTCACCCTTATTCAATAAAGGTTAAATGAAAAGGCCTAAAGAAAAAATAAAATTAAAAAAAATCTGTAATTATTAGGGGAAGGAAAGCTCTCCTATGTGCAAGGGGAAGAAAAAAGGACGGAGCTGAGTACTATCAGCTACCTTGGAGCTGGGGGCTCTGGGATTCTGTAGGAGCTCTGAGACTGTGGGTATGAGGAACAGAGGCCTTGCAACAGTGTCAAAACACCATGGTTTAAAACTAACAAAAATGTAAGTGAGAACTAACAGAAAAATTAATTCTCTGTAACTTCAGTTCTCTAACTTGAATCCTCACACTTACTATATACTTGTCATTAGCCATGAAAGGAATCAGAGTCCCAGTGGAAAAGTGTTTAGAATCCCATCTGAACATCTTATACAGTAAGAACATTTCTATTCTACCAACCAAAATTGAGGAAGATATTTAGAATCATAGAATGGTTTTGATTTGAAGGAAACTTAAAGATCATGTAGTTCCAACCCCCCTGCCACAGGCAGGGACACATCCAACCTGGCCTTAAACACCTCCAGAGAGGGGACGTTCACAGTCTCTCTGGGCAACATGTTCCAGGGTCTCACCACCCTCATCATAAGGAATTTCTTTCTTATATCCAGCCTGAATCTACCCAATTTACCTCTTCCAATTTACCTCCATTGTTCCTAGTCCTGCCATCACATATCCTATTAAAAAGTCTTAACCCTGCCTTTCTGTAGGCCCCGTTCAGGTATTGATAAGCTACTATGAGGTCCCCTGTGAGCCTTCTCTTCACTAAGATGAACAACCCCAACTCCTTCAGCCTGTCCTCATAGAGGAGGTGCTTCAGCAATTTGATCATCTTCATGTCCCTCCTCTGGACCTGCTCCAACAGATCAATGTCCTTCTTATGTAGAGGGCTCCAGAACTGGACACTATACTCTAGGAGGGGCCTCACGAGAGCTGAGTAGAGGGGAAAAATCATCTCTCTTGACCTGCTGGTCACAATTCTCTTGAGAATCCCAGAATTTGGTTGGCCTTCTGGGCTGCAAGCACACACTGGAGGCTCATGTTGAGTTTTTCATCCACTGCAACCCCCAAATCCTTCTCTTCAGGGCTGCACTCAAATCTTTCTCCACCCACCCTGTATCAGGGCTTTTTGGGATGCCCCAGCCCAGGTGCAGGACCTTGCACTTGGCCTTGTTGAACTTCATGAAGTTGACCTGGGCCCACCTCTCAAGCCTGTCAAGGTCCCTCCTGATGGCATCCCTTTCTTCTGTCGTTTCAACTGCACCACACAACTTGGCGTCATCTGCAAACTTGCTGAGGGTGCACTCAATCCCACTGTCCATATCTCCTACAAAGATGTTAAATAGCACTGGTCCCAGTACTGATCCCTGAGGAACACCACTCATCACTGGTTTCCACTTGGACAATGAGCCATTGACTGCAACTCTTCAAGTTGCATTCAACCAGCTCCTTATCCAGTGAAGGGTCCACCCATCACACCCATTCTTTTCCAGTTTGGTGACCAGGATGTCATGCACAGTATCAAACACTCTACACAAGTCCAAGTAGATGATGTTGGTCACTTTTCCTTTCTCCACTGATGCTGTGACTCTATCATAGAAGGCCACCACTCCATCATACAAGGCATGATGTCTGGTGAAGACATGTTGGTTACCTCCAATCACTTCTGTGTCATCCTTCATGTGCTTTTGCAGCACTTTCAGGAGGATCTGCTCCATGATTTTACCAGGCACAGAGGTGAAACTGACTGGCCTGTAGTTTCCCTGATCTTCATCTTTTTCCTTTTTGAAAATGGGAATTATGTTCCCCCTTTCCCAGTCAGTAGGAACTTTACCAGTCTGCCATATCCTTTCAAATAAGATGGAGAGTGGTTTGGCAACTTCATCTGCCAGTACCCTAAGGACCCATGGGTTGATCACATCAGATCCCATGGACTTGTGCACCTCCAAGTTCTTCAGGTGGTCACAAACCTGATCTTCACTCACAGTGGGTGGGTCTTCCTTCTTCCAGTTTGTTCCCTTACGTTTTAAGACTTGAGTGGAGAAAGGCAGAGGCCTTTCCAGTGAAAACAGGCAAAGAAGTTATTGAGAACCTCAGCCTTCTCCAAATCCCCCATGACCCGCTTTCCCATCTTCTTTTGGAATGAGCCCACATCTTCCCTAGTCTTTTTCTTGTTTATGTACTTTGTATGAAGCTCTTATTCCCCTTTGTGTCCCTGGCTAGCTTTAATTCTACCTGGGCTTTAGCTTTCCTAATCTGATTGCTGGCTACTTGGACAACCTCTTTGTATTCCTCCCAGTTAATGGTCTCTTGCTTCCACTCCCGATATGCTCTCTTTTTCCATTTCATCAAACCTAGAAGCTCCTTGTTAACCCACAGAGGCCTTCTGACATTGTTGCCCATCTTCATCCTCAGGATACACAGCTCCCCTGCTTGGAGGAGATAGTCCTTGAATACTGCCCAGATCTCTTGCCCTTCTTCCTTCTAGGAGTGTTTTCCATGGGTCGAAGTCTGCTTTCTTGAAGTCCAGAGTGATGAGCTGCACACCTTACACATTATGTGTGTAACTGACTTTTATTGAGGGGTATATATCCCTTTTTTTTAATTGGCAAATTAGGTAGGATCTTTCCACTAATTATCTTCATAACTGCATAATAAAAAGAGGGTAATTAATAGGAAATGTTAATGTAAGATACTGCTAAAAGTATTGCTCCTTTCAGATACATGCTCAGAAACATGAGTGGCAATTAGAAGAAAATATAGGATAATGTTGAAGAGAAGCATGCCTTTACTTGTAACTACACTTGAAAAAAGCAAAATCTTCGTAGGACTGTTGTTCTTAAGGTCACAAGCAGAGAACTGATACAAGGTAAAGAGTGCTAAAAGTGGAATAATTTTTTTTCTGTGTGAATGCTTATGATACCTGGATACATGAAGGATGCAAAGTAAAAGAAAATAGATTAGAACTATACAATTACATTGAGATCAAATTTTGAACACAAGATAAATGAAAGCGCAATAGCAATAAATCAAATTCTTAAAGAGTTAAAGAGATAAAAGCCTTATAAAATGATGAAAAAGTGTTTTATAAATAGTTTGGGGATTTTTGTGTTAGATATTAGCACAAAGCTATTTGTTGGCATGATTACCATGCCAAGGTAACTTTGTCTCTGCCAAAAGAGAGGGTTTTAATTTTCTTCACTCTGTGACCTTTCACAACTGCAGGAGTTCAATGGCAACAGATTTGGAACATCCATCATTCTCATCACAGCTGCTCCAGTGTCCCTGAGTACATGGGTGCTGAAATGGGAAAGAAATTAACAGTTAATCTGTGAAAAGTGTGCTTTCTTTACCAAATGCCTGATGAGACTTTTCCCTGTGTGTCGGTTGCAGATAAATCAGCGTTCATACTTCACTACATGATACCTACACAAAATAGCAAAAGCGTACCCTGAAATATCTGGAAACAATCAAGAGAAAGATAGAAAATAGCAGATTTTGAGTTTCTGGAACAAAAGAAATGTGAAGAATCGATAATATATAAACAGCATAAATATTTTAATAAATAGAAAGGTTGGTAAATAACTTATATGGGATTAGATTTTCATTACCTATATTATCCAATTCAAATTCTTTGTTTGAAACATTACAATTAAAAATAATAACCATAGAATATTTGAATTATTTTTTCATTCCAATATAACTTATTCAATTTTGAAAATAAAAAGTATTATCCACTTCAAAATACTGATCACTAGCTGGTGTTTAAAGACACATACTGTGGAATGTTCACCTTCATTCTTAGACCAAAATTCAACTCCACCAGTTCATTCTTTCTGAGTTTTCACCTGTTCCGAAGGCCTTTTAGAAGAAATGAGTGCAGAAAAATGCCTGTAAATCCAGCAGACACTAATTATTCAGAACAACATGGCTTAATTGTAACTCTAGGCTATTCATGTGCTGATTGTTGCATCTGCAGCTGTCTAATGCATGTAATGTTTCCAAGGGGAAGACAAAAACTTCATGGGCTTGTTCAGTTCTGGAGGACACTCCAGTGCCTGATTTAGGCATGTGTAGTGCATCTTCCCTGACATGGGCATGAGAGTGAAATCCCTGTTTCATTGAATTCAATGAGAAAACTCCACAGTAGTGCGTCAAGATGCCCTGTGTTGCAATCAGTGAAAATTCTACAAAATACACATTAAAAGAAAAGTCCTAGTTCAGAAACAGGGTATCATCTTCTGAGCTACCTCATAGCATTAGGTTTTCCAGGTATTTTAGGGAACGAGTGGCTGTATTTTCTCAAGTCATGTGAAGGTAACATTCAGCTGTAGAGAGATAAAGTGTCACTAGAGAGCTGAGTGTGTAAGTATGTGGAAACCTATTGCAAACAATAGAAAAGTCCACTATTCTTTAGAAAATTTAGACATTTCAGTTTTATTTAAAGTGTACTCCAGCCTCAGCAAATATTTAATTACTTCCTGTTTAAGAACTGATATTTCAGCTGCAGGTATTTCATATTCATAACTTACAGAATTATTTAGATGAGAATTTTTATACATGAAGAACCTAATTGACTCAAATTCCTTGTTTAACCATTCATTTACTATAAAATTAAAGGTGCAGTGTGGATGAGAAAAATCATCCAAATTCCACTTCTGTGAGGACTGACTAAGACCCAAAATAGCTTGAAGCTATTAGTATTGCAAATCTTTGTTCTGGAGTTTTTAAAGTGAATGTACTTTAGCATCAAACAGGCAATTAAAAAGGAATCAGAAAGTAAATCATACATGCATCTGTTTAGTGAAATTCCTTGACATCACCACTATTTAAAAATATTTCCATGTTCCTGCAGATATCTGATCAACAGGGCAGCATAATTAAAAACAAGATAGTAATAAATGTGAATGCATTTTGCTTATCAATGTGAATCAAAACCAATAAATATGACAATTCTTATCAAGGATTGCAGCAAAACACACTTCTGATTACCAACATCAATCACTCTGAAAGAAGTTTTATTAGCAGCTTTCATGGTCTTTGTTCAACATTCTTATTGCTTGTGTTGGTGTCAAGTAGTGGAAGTGCTTTTGTAATCACAGACAAGGATGCTATAATGAGTTTCTATGCATTTTGTTTTCTTTATTTTTTTTTCTTTTTGTTTTTAGCTAGGCACTTCTGAAAATTTTCCTGGAGACCAAAGGGAATAACATGAGAAATATTTTTGCTACAGCCAAGAAACTCATGATTTAGGATCAAGCACTATGCCTCTTCAAGATACATTTAAAATGTTTTTTAGTCCAGTGCATTCTGAATTTATTCTAGTATTCAACCCCAGCACCTCAGGGAGCTTCATAAATTGAGCGGTGTTTTATTTTCTATATTAAGAGAGAGTAGATACTTCTTTCTTCTGCAAGATTGTGCTACAACTGACAGATGCCCTCCAGCTACTATGAAAAAACCCAATAGTTATAATGCAAAAGACCAAAAAAAATTACTTCATGTTGTACCAAGTGTCTGAACAGGAAAATAAATATGATTCATGTTCAAAAAGGAACTAACCTCTTCACTCACTCCTACTGGAGCTCAAACAGCCATTGCAGTGCTATGAAGCAGCCATGTGCTGGAATTAGAGGGCAGAAAACTTTAAATGTGCTTTGGGATGAGTTTTTTTCTGTGTACACAGAACACCAGAACTGATTAAAGATTTATCCTGAAGGCATATTCTGCATCCAATGATAGATTTTGTATAAATATGCCATTTTTTGGTAAAAAGGAATTTGTTTGAAAAATATAATTTTTTAGCAGTTAATATGGAGATTATCATGAAGTTACTGATTATTTTCTCCTTATTAGTATAATAGTATATTAAAACTCTAAGCTGGGATAGATTAGTTGAAAAACCCCTCATAAGACCTGTGCTTGATACCATACTCTTAAACCATTTTAAGAAATAATTATCTGCCTGTGGTACTGATGTTGATAATTCTTCCCTTATGTATATCGAGAAGCACTAGGGCCAGCACTCAGAGATGTGTTCAACTAGTCAGGTGGTTAAGTAAGTGGTTAACCATGTGAAGTTCAGACCAGGATCCAAGCAAATCTTGTTGTGGGTGCTTGAAGGAACATCTGTGTTTCTTTCAGATGGTTTCAGAGGCAGAAAATGAAAGCATGGAGGGGACAATTATTATTATTTTTTTTTAACCAAACAATACTAATATCTCCAGGATAATAAATAATTTATGAAGTGTTGGTTATGGTACGATCAGAGCACTTAAGTAACCAGTATGTGACCACTGTATTACTTTCCTTATTTTCTACACCTTGGTTGTGTATCCTTGGTTGACAGGAATCAGTGCCTCTGTATTGACTTCAGTTATTCAATGGCTCATAATAGAACTCTGGTCCGATTTCTTTGATCTTATAGGATGATGAAATGCTGTTTATTTGTGGGGAGAGAAAGAGGAATCTTAATGGGGTAATCTTAGGGCTTCTTTTAGCTGCCACTGTCATTACTAATTTATTTGAATTTCAAACATAAACCAGTTAGTATATTTACCTAAAAGAGAGTGACTCATTGGCACTCACTCTGACATAAATCATACAATTTTGAATTCTTGTCATCTTCTGCTCTGTGTGACTTCAGACATTTGCTTATTAGAAAAGACTGAGAAAATTGAGAAGTACCACAACATGTGATTAAACAGCACTGCTTCTAATAATAATTATTGTTAGAAGTATGTGTCTATATATCAAAGAAACAGACTAGACATATGCAAAACAGCAAAAAGACAAGTTCAACAGTTTAAGTGTTATCAGATTATCCAAGAGATATAGAAAGTGTATAAAGAAACAAAGGGAAAGAATGACTTGGCAAAAGTAGAACTAGCATTAGGACAAATATAACCTAGTTGTGGTTACCTTTTTTGTCTTGACTCTGGCAAGCGGTATTTGTACAATGCCAAATTAATTCCACTATTGAGATTCCCTTTCAAGAATGCCCTGGAAGTAAAGTAGCACTGCTGAAACTTAATAATTAAAACATTGCATGATGGAAAATGCATATATAATCAACAATAGAATTATTCCTAAAACATATTTCACTGTGTCGCTATTCTCAATAAAAAAATACTCTTTCCTCTCTTTCCCTTCAAGGTTGGTGCCAAAATGAAACCCACTTTCATTGTAGAAGATCTTAGTTTGAAAGAATACAACAAAATAGAGAGGCAGTGTTTGTGTACCCTCTATTACTCTATGTACAGTAGCCATTTTTTAAAATGAAAACCTAAATCATAAAGAACTGTCATTTTAATTCTCTTAGCAAACAAACAGCTAGAAATTGTGTAGCATAAATTCTATTACGATTTCACTCAGTTTATGGTGCATAAGTTATATGGAAACAATGTCTTTTCTCTTTGCTGTTGTATTTCATCTTAATATGTCACAAGAATTCTTCCAGGAATGAATAAAGATGAGAAATCTCAAAAGTATCACATTTACAGTCCACTTCATCAATAATCAGCTGCAATAGTCAGGAAAATTAAAGAACTTCCTTTTTTAGTGAACAGATGTATTGATAGCTATAACAAGCAACCAATGTACCCATGTACCAGAAAATTTAAAGTGGAACTGGACAATAGGACTGGAAAAAGAAGTAATTCTCCTGTTTTGCATTATGTTTCAGTAACTTCAGTAATTATTGCCATTGCCAAATTATGGGTGTTGGTAGTGTTTGGATATTTAATTTCATTTGGGGATTTTAGATTTAGGTTCCAGAACCTTAATAAAATCACTGTATATAACAAAATGAAAGTTCTCCTTTTCTGAATCTGACTACCTCTCTGTGTACTATTGTGGCAGTGTGCTCTCCCCTCCTTTCTCTCCCCTGGCTCCTGCTTGAGCTAAAGCCATCAGTGGGTGGTATGATATGCTGCTCGTGGACCTTGGAGGATAGCTAACTACAGTCAAAACACTGTCTGGAGGGGGCAGCTATATACTTTGTACCCATGAGAACATGACTATAGATCAGTTATCTTACTCCATAAATAGGGGATAGCCCATGAGCCCTTTGAGCTCTCATCTATGGGAGCAGGGTGCACACCAGGATCTCCCCTTGAACGGGGATTCTTACTTAAGGATTTATGCTTCTACTCCTCGAGGTTGAGAGATTCTTTGCTGCAACAGATACTCAGTAAGTGATTAATAGCATACTACGAACTTTGCAGTCTTAGCTAAGTGATATAAAGGATTGACTGTAAATATATATAATCCTTTAGAGATAAACCATTGACCAAATCTGGGGGGTCCTTTCTGAACCTCCTGACTCAATGGGAGGGTCTCCCTGACAGTTTGTCTGAAACTGTCCTCTACACAATAAATAATAGAGTGTATCTTGACATCAAACCTCATAAAACACTGTTGCATTTAGTATCAAATTTTGTTATTCACTGTCTTAAATTAATAAATATTTCTTTACTTCTCTCTTACAAGTGAAGTCATTCATTCCACCCGAGACAACTATAAAGAAGAAGGAAGTATTGACACAGATTTATCATTGGATTTCATTTGCTGGTTTTGGTCAGATATGAGCTGAAGAACTGAGAGAAAGAAAACAATTGAAACAGCTCAGTCTCAAGGTAAAACTTTGTTGAACTGAGACTGGATTCAGAACAGGGGTGGTGACTATGGTAAATTGGAAGAAAAAGACTTCAGTTACATAAAAACTGAATAATTAAAAAAGACAAAAAGATCTTCTAGATTGACTGACAAATCCTTAGTGAAAAACAGCCTGGTGAAATGTAGATTCATAGACTACAAGTCATCAAATGTACATCTTCAATAGAATGACAGTACATTGTATTACATGTGTGCTTGTTCAGGCTGCTTATTTCTACAAGTTTTCTGGGCCAGTTTGGTGCAAGTTTTAGGTAAGCAGCTAAAATTTGAAATACTTATCTTTAGTAAACTCCTAAAATTTATTTCTACTGAGTCTGAAGTTTTCAATATAGAATAGGAGAGGAATAAAAAAAAGTGAAGAAAGCTACTTCATTTTCCAAGGTAAAACTAAACAGTATTTTTGCCCTTAGAAAAAAAGTAGAATTTAGTGAATATACAAAAATAATTAAGCATTTAGACACAGAGAAAAAAAAAACGTATTTAATCTACTGATTCTTTCTCCTAAAATCAAATTATTCTCTTCAATCTGTGTTTGAATCTAGCTTTGAAGGTTTCAAAAGAACTTGAAGTACTTTGCACTTTTCTCACTCTTACTACTCAGTGGGGTTTCTTTTTGGAGGAGAGAGTGTGTTCTTCCTTTCCTATTTGCTTTTTTTGATACTTTACAGTCTTCCTTTTCATTTCATGTTACATTAGCTATGGAGCAGTATTTGTATGTATAGTACTGCTTATATAAAAATACTCTGTATAGGAATTTGGCAGAGGTGTGGATTATCTGTCTGAAAGGAGAAGAGTTCTGCCTCATTCCATTGACAAAGATGAGGTTTCTTTTCTTCTAGCACCTAACGATACATCCATCTTTGTCAAAGCCTATTTACTATAAATTAGCTCAGGCATATTTCTTCAGTGATTCAAGTTCTTCTTTATTATTCCTCATTACTTGATGTTCCACCCAATTTAATCACATCTGCATATCGGGAAATTGTCCTTAGATTCATTATTCTAGTTGCTTGCATTATGATACGCTTCATAAAGCTGAATTCTTAGCTAGCTCTCTCTATTATATAAGGAAGGTTATCACTGTATGTGTAAACTGTGTTCTTGATGCCAGATCTAAAACTGTATGTTTGACATCATTATAATTTTATTTGAAATTTATGACAGCAAATGTTAAAAACAGTGTCTGAAGCAGAATGACAATAATGTTTTCCAGAAATGTGAAAGCTGTGGTTAAATCTTACTCTATTTTCCTGGTGATTCTTTAAGTTATTTCAAGACTGGAGGATTTTTTGAAAATAATATTTTGTTAGTACCGATCTCCAGACATCTTGCTTGGAATGAAAAGTGTTTGACTGATGGGAATGTGGTCTGGGGCCTATAATTAGAGACAACAGCTATTTTATTTTCCTCACACAGATTTTGCAGTGTGATCTCAAGCCATTACGTACATCAGTTCACTGATAGGTAAAATGTGTACAGCAGTACGATAGATAGTTTATTTTGTAAAAAAAAATTTTCTTCTTCCTCATGTTGGAAAGCCAAAACTTAAAGTCTTAGACTTGATAACTTATCATTCTTTAGAAAGTTCATGTCCAAATCTAAACTTTGTAACTGAATACTATTACTAAAATTGGCAGCCCAAACTTGTCACCAGCATAGATCTTTTTCATTATCATGCAATAGCATGAATTTCTTATGATGTTCCCAGAGCTGTTCCTTTGTTATCTGTGGAGTAATGAATCTTTGTTTTAAAACTTATTTCCTATGCTGTGTATAAAACAAAGGCTAAAGTAAAGACTAGAGCTAGATAAATAAATCTCCATACTAAAAGCAATTCTAAGTTGAATTGTTGAATTTTCTCTCAGTTTTCAGTGAAACAACTAACTTACTGTGCATTATAAATGACCTGGATATCCATTGAAGTTAACATGAAAGAACATTAAGTTTGATCCAGTTTTATGGGTTTTAGTGACTTCTGTGTGGTTTGATAATTAGATTTTTACTTAAAAGTGATGGTAATAAAAATATTTTCCTTGAAAAGCAAGGTTATTTGCACAGTAAAATCTGTGGTGATATAAACAGGACCCATGCAAGGCATTTTCTGAAACTCCAGGAATCATAGTATCATGATAGCATTTATTCAGGTTGAGTATTTTCTTTTATTTTCTTTTTAGTATTTCAGTATTTCCTGCTTCTGGAAGCAGAAGTAACAAGATGATATGAACAAGGCACTTACCAGAGGATCTGTACCATACCAGAAATAAAAAAATAACCCAGTTCTGAGAGTTGTATGTTGAAAACCTTTACATAATATACTGACTAATGGATATGTTTTTCCTGGAATGAGAATTTATGAGCTTTTGTCATCACTCTGTCATTGTTTCTTGATAGGAATCAAATTGAAGTCAGTGCCTGAAAACCACTGAAGCAGATTAGGATGACCAAATATTTTCTTCTACATTTCTAAATAATAAATAATCAATGACATGCTTTGATAATGCAACTTAAACTCAGATCCCATAGTAAAGTGGCAAACTAAAATCAGTGAAAGGACTTTATCTCAATCCATAAAGAGAATACTTGACCTAAAAAGAAAACCAAATTAAAAAATCCCCCAGAACTGAAGGCAGAACAGAAGCCAGCATATTTTAAAATCCATGTTGTGTGTGCATTCCATAGTGCCAGGACCACTATTAGTCTCACACCTGTCTTTTAAATTTGACCAAGTGCAAGAATAAATGTCTTTGAAAATATTAAGGTAAGGGATCCTTAAAAAAGCATTTATTGGATGTTTTAACATTTCAGACTAGTTCTGATAATATGTTCCAATCCACAGCTGTCACAGTTTAAATTAATTTTCTCCAATAATGTCAAATTCCTTATTCTGCTCTCACCAATGCAAGTAACAAATGGTCAAAAAATGCAAGTGAGCTAGTCAGTGATGGCAAGGTTGGAGGCTGCCTAAGTAGTCCTATGGGAAGAGGAAAGTCAGCACCTTGAATTTTACGAAAGCAAACTTCAGGTCTTCAGGGTGCTATCCTGTGGGACCACCCCCAAGAGCTAAGGAAACATTCCATAGAGAACAAGAGTTTTGTTGCCAAGAGTAAGAAATCAGAAAAGGAGGGCAAGAAACCGGCATGGCTGAGTCAAGTTCTGTTGGTCTAACCAGAAGGCAAGAAAGAAAAGTGCAGCGAGAAGCAGGTGCAGATATCCTGGGAAGAGCATAGGAATGCTGATTGGTTGTGTAGGGATAGAATCAGAAAGGCAAAGCCACAGCAGGAGCTGAACTTGGCTAGGGACACAAAGAATAACAAGGAATTCTATGTCAATCTGAAAAAAGTAATGTCAAAGACAACATACCTGCACTGATAAGCAAGACTGGAAAACTGGTAACAATGGAAGAGGAAAAGGCTGAGATACTCAACATCTCTTTTACTGCAGTCTTCACCGGCAACATCTTGAATGAATGGACCTCCAGTCGGTCTAACTGTAAGATCAGGTTCGTGACTTGAGTTGAGTTCCTCAGTTGAGGAATCTGAATATACATAAATCCATAAAACCTGATGATATACATCCCAGAGTCCATAACTAATTGGCAAAGGTGCCCTCCATGATATATGAGCAGTCATGGAAGTCAGGTGAAGATGCTGGTGACCTGATAAAGGGAGTTGTTGCACTCATTTTTTAGAAATTGCAGGCAGCTCATCCCTGGAAACAGTAGAGGTCAGGTTGGATGAGACGCTAAGGAATTTGATCTAGTAGATGTCCCTGTTTATTGCAGGGGATGTTTGACTAAATGACCTTCAAAGATCCCTTCTGACCAAAAATATTCTATGATTCCATGATTTGTAAATTATTCTGTACCAGGAATTCAGTGGGTAGAAATGAAATACTGGATCTAGCTGATATTCATTATAATATTTATTGATTCGCTGCACAGAAGCATTCTACTCTCATTCCTCCTTGCTTACAAAAATATAGGAGATAAATGAAAAAAATCACTATTCTCTGAAACTTCTACTCCACTTTTAAGATTTTGTTTAGTTTGTGTGGTATATTTTCATTGTTGATAATTTGGCAGGAAGTCAACTAATTCGACCAATGTTTATCTTAATATATAAACAGCCCTTGCTCTGTGTAGAAAATAGCTAATGATGTATTAAACATATGATTTTTTTCAATGGATTTCTAGTCACTATACAGTACTAGAAATTAGTGGGTTGAATTCAGTGTTCTTCTGTCACTATAGCATCACATTTGAGACACAGCAATTAATTTTCCTCATAAGTATGTTTATTGTGTGTTTTTCTGCTCTTATAGTTGGAATGCATAAAAGCAATATAAAGAACCTGAAGATATGTATCCAACCCTTTAATTAATATTATGAACACTCTAGACATGTTTTGAAAATGGTTTCTACTCAGTTCAACCTTGCCTATGCTTATCTCTTTCATCAAACCCTGAAAGAGATTGAAAGACAGGTTAATTTAAAAAGGAACATTCAGAGACTTGAGAGTATGGACTGAAAGACTAATTACAAGTTTTCAGTACTCCCCTTTGTTTCTGTTTTCCATTTTCCATCAGAAAAAATGCCAATTTCTGCTAGAATTAGCTAATAGTGTTTAGTCCTCCATCTTACATTTTAATTTTTGAGGGGTTTATTATGATTATTATATCTTGATGTTTTTGGGGCTTCTACATCTTGTTCTCCTTAAGCAAAATAGAAAGTGAGGGAAATATGACCATGTAAATTTGATGGAAAAGCCATGTTCCACTGTGCAGTTTTATAAATTATCCACAAATATTGACTTGTGTATGCTCTAAGACCTCCTAGAATAGGGCCCCAGCATGTGCATCTGTTGAAAGAGCCTGCCAAAAAAAGTGTGTTTCAGCCTCCAACATGTAAAATATGCATATTCAATTACAAAAAAATCCTGACATCATTTCAAAAAGGTTTCAGTAACTCGCTGCAGTCCCCAGGAAGCAATAACTTGCGTGCCAACAGCTCATGCAAGTTTTATGTATCTATTTAACTTTCTTAAACAACAACACCAAAAATAAATTAACATTGCTACATGGCATTTCTTACAACACACAGGAATTCTCTTCAAAGAACATTCTTACATATAACATCACATAGGCATGAACCATTTTGAGAGTAGGTCAGTCAGCCACAAGCAGACATGTTCAAAATATTTGGTTTTGCCAGATGTCTTTCTTTCAGGTACTTGACAGTATTTTTTCTCCAACTTGTTAGAAAGAACTAAAACTATAGCCCTGAATATTTATGAAAAGAAATGCGCACTTTGAAACATCACCTTTGGCATTTTACTTCTGTGCCAAAATTTAAGTTATATTTTGGGAGTGTAGAAAATGTTTAATGTATGCACATTCCTTTGAATAAGGATATGAACTTTCTTTTCATGGACAAAAAAGTGTTTTGTACACCCATTTGCTTTTCTGCTCAGTTCTTCTCTGCCATTTCTATGTGCACTACAATACCTACCAAATGACTAGCAATAGAACATGAACCCTACCTCCTACCTCAAATAAATACAGATAGGCTGACCTAACCACAGGCATACTTTTAATGAACACAATTTTGAGTGTTTTATACAGCTGTAATCTAAGATTAGGAACATATGGTCCTGGTGGTAAATTAGCACTATGAAGATATATAGCAGTGAAAATTTCATGACATTTTCAGAACACATAAAGTACCCCAGGCTTAGATAAATTCAGACCTAACTCATTTTGAAACATGAAGGTTGTAGCCTTGTCAAAACAAGTCTGAATAATGATAATACTATAATGATTTATTGAAGCACTTATGAGGAATAATAAGGAGAGTTTTAAATTATCATCTGTGTTAGTATTTCATCAGCACTGGAATCATATAGAATTATGTCTGAGAATAATAAAGCCTCAACAGAAAGGCCAAATAATTAGTGGGATAAAAAGACATAATCCTGTAAAAACATTCAACTGAATTTCATTAGATATTCTGAGAATATTTACTGAGGGGACAAAACCCAATGATTTTGGAAGCACTTTTGTTTTCAGAGCTCCATCTGTATGAGGGCAGTTTTGGAGCTATGTCACAAAAAAATAGGAAAGAGATTGATGTCAACAATTCCACCCTGACTAGACTCAAAATGTACATTCAGTGTGCACCATGCTTTTTCAGTTTATGTTCTGGGAAAAATCCTTGTTTCTAGATGGGTTTCTAGACACCCATTTCCTAAAGTGAATACTTGCTGGGAAGGAAGTGAATAACTTCCATTTTGCCCTAATTTTGTTGTTTTCCCTTCATGCTGGTAAATATTGGGGCTAAGGAAGTCTTTAAGGGTCTCTGTGGCTCAGAGACGTTATAGCTTAATTCAAATGGGAAAAGCAAAGAGTAAAATGTAAAGGACTAAGAACATATGGCAAGTCTCCAATGAGTGAATGCCTGTATTAGTCGAAAGCAAATTGCTGTACACACTGGTAACAGAAGGAAAACAAGGGTGCATTTGCCAAACTAGACTTTGATCAAATAAAAAAACGCTCTGCAGGAGCTGTAAGATATCAAGCATTTAGGCTATCATTACATTTCAGGCATTAAAAGCCTCATTTATTTCTTGGTGGTAATAGAAGAATTAAACAATAGTTTTCCTTTACTTTATATAGAACTGAAAACAAAGAATGGGATCATAATAAAGGGAGATTGAAAGAATTATTATGTATAATCAAATCCAAAAGCTTTTTCATACATTTTGCCCAGTCCAGTTTGATTAAAGCTTTTTAAGATCTGATAGAATTGTTAAATTGGATTTCTAATTCTCAGCTTATCTTCAGTGGAATAAAGATTATATTTGGATTCCTCCCTACCTGCCAGTTGAATTAAGCTTGATGAGTAGAAAGTGTAATGAAAAGCTGAAAGGAAAAAAACAAACATGCATGGGAAATATTTCCTTAATCAGCAGATTTACTGAGGTTTTTATCTGTGATCTTAAACAGATGGACACAAATTAATAATGAGTCTCTGAAGAGCACTTACAGTATTGTTTCTATAGAAATAGGTTAATTTTTATCTTAAATTTTCAGAACCATAAAATTTAAAAATAGTAAGTTCGAGTACAGTTACTACCAAGCAGATTAGAATTTTATGGAAATACTGTGGTTTTCCAAAACCACAGTAAACCAGAAGACACTTAAATAACCATGCAATTATACATCAATAAAATTTATTAAGAAAATTATATGTGTATATATCAATAAAACCAAAAACTTTAAAATTCCAGAAATTATTATATGAAAGATAATAATGCCACATATTAATATGTCTATCAGGACTTCTGTACCATCATGAATGATAGTGATACCTGTGGTACACTGTCAGGAAGTTGTGGAGGGAAAGACGGAGGAAACAAGAAAGTGTGAGAGGGAGAAGAACTCTCCATATATATCAAAATGAAGCACTTAAAAATTACAAGATATACCACAGATATTTTTCTCCTATTATGATCAGATCTGAAGAATACTACTAATTACATCTAAATTGAGTAGCCTTCTGGATCCAGTAGCAACAATATGATGCATTATGGAAGTCCTATGCAAGCTTAAGGTACTGTAGCAATTATTTTTCTCTAGGCAGATGGCAAAAAAACATATTTGTAGTGAAATGAGCTATAAATTCCTTTGATACTAGGATTCCAACCAAGACATAACAAGTCTGAGTTCTTAATTAGATTATCCTACAGAATCCTAGGAGTAATTACTGGTTTTTTTCTGTCTCTCAAAGGCAAATAACTTTAACGAGTTTTAAAGAGTATGATCCTACTAATCCAAGCCACTCAGGTTTTTGAACATAAAAGAAAATAAATTCCAGTTATTTTAATAGCAACCTAAGAAGTGGAAGGAGAAATAGGTAAAGAAAACAATTAATTCAAATTGAAAACATGTACTGTCTTTGAGAAAGAAGTATTAATGGGAAATGTTATCAGCACATAAACTTTGAAAGGCCTATATGCAAGGGGCTTATTGTTAAAGTTCAGTAATTTGGGTTCTACTAGTTAACATCACTTTGAAAATAAGAACACTATCCTCTACCAGTAAAGACACCAGTCACTTTCAAAAAAGGTCACACAGGTTCTCCCACAGAATGTTACCAAGTATTACCAGTGAAGTAATGTGAGTAGGTTTCTTTGAATGAACAATGAAGAGACAATAAAAGAAAAGCTGAATGATAGACAGAAAGCAGATTTGTACTAAAAGAGCAACTTACTGTATTTGGAAAATAAACCAAGCCCAAAATCTACATTCATTCTACTTTTGGGTTTTTTGAAAACCAGAAGAGAAGCTGCAGCTCATCTCCTTTATAGTTTACTTTATTCTTTTCAATCAGTAGCAAAGGAAACAGTTCAGAGAATGTTCAAACTGTAGGTCAAGATCATAACTCTGCTAGGGAAGTTGGTTTTCAGTAAACTTGATACTTATATCCTGTAAGCTGGGCAAGATCTTGTAATTTTTGTCACATACGTTTTAAAAAATTTAATTTAAAATGTCATTTTCTAGAAAAATGCCTTCTTAAATACCAAGAATTTTAGTTTCTAATATTCAGGTGTTTTTGACAGTACAACATTAGAACTACTACAGTCTAAAGCTAACAGTGGTCTGTTCCTGTTTATTTCTCAGGCAGCTTTGCCTTGCTGTCCATGACCTCCACTTTTAAAGCCTGCTGTGTCACGGTACATATGCCATACCCATTTAAAAATACAGACTTTTAATTAATAGGAATTTTTTTAAAGTAAAGATACATGTGAAGATAATTAACTGCAAGAATAAGTGGCATCCTTACTTTTAGCTTGAAAAGAGGTGTTAATAAACACATCTCTAGAGCCTTTATAAGATGAATCTGAAATCACAAACAGAAGAAAACCTATGTTTGAATATATAGTCCCTAGTACTTGAGTATGCACTTAATGGAGAAATACCACTAGGTGAATGTGGAAATATATAGTGAAAAATGGTAGCAAGCAAGAAATTTCAACAGTTGAGCTTCTTCATTGGATTATACTTTGGCAGAACGATACACTAATGCCTCACTGGGTGGCCCTTATGCTATGATATTAATATTTTTATGTCTTCAAATATAATTTCTCTTAAGCAATATTTTCTTTAATTTATACGATTATCCAAAGCAGAAGCTGTAAAGATAATATTTTTTAACTTCCTCTCTGATGAATAATAAATGTCACATAGGAATTAGAAAGTAGGATGTAGTCACATGTGCCATCTGCTGTGTATGGGAACAGAAGAAAGATATTAGACTTTAAATTAGGGTTTGCTTCATAGAAACTCAAAGATGAAAGGAAATGACACCAATCACTTGGAAAGTAATACCAGTCTCTATCAGTCATTAGAAATTTATCAGAAAATCTCAGAATATGACAAGATACACTTGAGAGCCTTCTGAGGAAAGTCTACAAAGTGTATTTTAAGTAGAAACTAAAGTCATTAAACATATATAGCCTTCTTATTATTTATTGTATTTTCACTTTTTTCTAGATGCCTAAGGCCTGTGATAGCAGGTTATGTGGAGAAATTTTTGAGGAAAAATATGAAATCTTGTATGCCGCATTCCCATAGCAACTGACTATTCACAAGAGTAAGGACAGTTATATATTTACATAAAAATTCACTTATTCACATATTTTACCTCAGTAGTGGAAGCTCTTAGCACACCCTGTAAGTAAAAATTTCTATGCCATTAATCTGTTTTAAATCCAGATAGTATATGTAATGAAAGTTGCCTCTAACTGTTCCAGCTGCCCATTTGATCTCAGCTGTAACTAAAGAGTAAGTCACATGAACTAGACTTATTTGCAATATAGTACATCCATGAGATATGACAAGGAAGGAGATGGCTGACAGGGATGGTGTCCTCTAGGATGTGTGAATTGTGGAATGCTGAACACAGCATGGAAGAAAGGATGAAGCTACACCTTTCTGAATCTTTTCAGCAATTTGACAGTTAACTGGCAAGCTAGCCTCCAGTGTTTCCTTTACTGTAAATTATTCTATAGAAAGTGAGATCCAAAAAAATTTCAAGAAGCACAGCTCAAATTCAAGAATGACACATAATTTGGGGCTAATTTCTTTCTACCAAAGCAAGTTGTAAGAAATATATATAGGTGAAGCACTCAACCATGGAGCATTGTGCGTGTATCTGGTCTGGATAAGACAAGGCATATTCCATCAGAAAAAAAGTTTTATAAATCAGCATGCTGTCATCATGTTCTTTTGCTAGTCACTGCACACACACTCTTCATAGCACTCTCTGTGCTCATCAAACAGTGTGCTACACACGGGGAGAAAATAAGTTTTGAGAAACATGGACAGCACGCTCCACATGTAGTTTCTGCAAGTGTCACCAGCTTCTGCTGACATGGCTCTGATTTTGACAAGACAGGTCAGTCCAGTTCAAAAACTGGAACCTTTACAGAAAATATGTGGGAAAACTTAAATATAATGGAATAAAAATATTTCTGTATTCTGTTAAATGCTGGGGTAGGGTGAAATTGATTGTTGGCCTGGGGCACCAGATTTTCATCGGCACACATATTATTTACTGAGCACTTAGTCCATCTATCTGTTACCTTCAATCACTCATGGATGCCTTCATTCTACCTCCAGAATGACGGAGGCAAGAAGTCTCACCACAGCCTGGCAGCAGGAAGCCTTGATGTATCCTCTGAGATGAAGGAGAGCAGCTGCAGATGAATGAATGCATGAAACTAGAGAGTGATGCAGACAGAACTGTGGTCTGTATGTTACCATCTTGTGTGTTTCTATTGTTTTGACTTAGTGAAATCACAGTCTGCCCTCTGCAGAAGACATGGTACCAAACAGAGGCTTTGGATGCATAAAGGCAAGACGGCAAAAGGTTTATTCCCAATACATAATGGCAACTCTTGCTATTTTCTTCTTTCTTGCCTACTGCTCATCTGCTTCAAGGCTTCTGTTTCATGCTTTCTGGCTTCTCTCAAAATTACTTTCTTCCTCTTCTACTTTTTAAAAACTTTATTTCTTATTTTTTAAATACACAGATTTACTGTGAAACTTGCACAGATTTCCTAAGGTCTCAAGAAATAGTATGTGCTGATCTGCTCAGTCTTCTGATGACTACCAAGGTTGTTCAAAGAAGCCTGAAGATAAACCAAAAACTACAGCCCTGGATAGGATAATGTCTTATGTACTTTTTATATTGCATCGTTAATAACAATATTCTGCATGGAACAGACTAGAAAACATGAAGTCAAGCTCTTAATAATCAGCTTAGAAAAATGCACTAGTGTACAAGTAACTCATTCTGACATTCTGTGCCTTTCTTTTCAATTGAAAACAATCTCCAGTTCAAGCATGCATTATGGGTGCTTCCCCATCTAGCTAGGCGTTCCCTGAGGAAAAAGAAAAAAAAAAAAAACAAAAAAAAAATCCCATAAAAGTTATACATTTTATATTTTAATCAGGCAATACTACCCAATAGCTATTCTCTTATTGTTCAGTCAAACTTCAAACACACAATCATGTGCAAAGAAACAAATTCTGAATACAGGTTTTGCAGAGATGCCCCAAAATCACGGTATAGATATAAACCCATGAGTACAAATGGGTTCAAAAGAATTCCATGTACACACTATGTCATATAACAAACAATTATCTGGGTAACCAAAGGATTTTTTGGTTATGCAAATTACTGAGCAAATAATTGCCTACAAATATTATCTTAGTTTTGGACTCTCTTACATGAAGAGTTTTCTCACTCTTTTTGTTATTAGGTACAAACAAAAAAAATCAATAAGTAAATGGTAATGATTAATTAAGAACATTTGTTACCTTGATAATTTTCATAATTCCATCTGTGATCCAATAAGAAATATCTGTTTTCCAATTATTTTATTAGATCACTGTAAAAGTATATTTTAGGTAAAAACACAAAAGGAAAGCCTCCTCAAATTTCAGTGCCAGAAGTAACTTGGAAGGATTCAGTAGTCTTATCATAGGGTAAATACATCATGAAGCAATGTTTGAAATCTGGGATGCACATATGGCTTGTGTGATTCATTTGCAACATGTACTAGAATGCTGGAAATGGCTTATGGATGTGAACCTCTATGACTATTGAGTAAGATTTAGTAATCCTATATATCTCAGATATAGTACCTTGTATACCTGTCTAGAACATTAAATGGTCACTTATAGGACAAAATCTGAAGAAAGTAATGGTTGTTTTAAGGAATCATTGGAAGCTGGCATTGAGTTATTGCAGAATAGAAAGCTGGCTGGCTAATGAAGGCATCAGTAGGAATACAAGCAAGAAAAAGGTTTGGTCTTCAGTCTTTTGACACAAGGCAGGGTAGCAATGAACCTGATGTTAAATCTACACTTCTTAATGGCTATGTTTTATTTCTTTGTAATTATTGAATAAGGTGAAGAAACAAATGAAGGACAAAACAAAAATAATGCCATTTTGAAGCAATATTAAAATACAATGCAGTGGAAATTGAATTAACTGTGAGTCCCTGCTGAGTTGTATGAAATAGCTGTTAAAGCTAATTCGCATTGTAACACATAATGGTATTATTGATTTACTTGATACATTGCTAATGAGTGTAATTTTTCAGGCTCTTGAATACAGTAAATCTTGTTTACTCTTTTAGTGCAAACCTGCCTGGTGTCTATAATTCAGCTTTTCTTTTATTGTCTCTTCATTGTTCATTCAAAGAAACCTACTCACATTACTTCACTGGTAATACTTGGTAACATTCTGTGGGAGAACCTGTGTGACCTTTTTATTACATCTCTGTAATCCTTTCTGACAGTCTAGTGGGAAATCCAAGAAAACTAACAGCTGAATGGCTGGGAAGCATTAACCCCTTAAGGTCCTGCACTTCCTCAAGCCATCATGACACCACATCATGGAAACATGAAGAATGGGTCAGGGTTGAACAGAAAGATCATTGTGAATCTTGAAAACCCCAAAACTGTAAGGAAGCAGCTGTGACAGAATGGATGAAATCTGAGATGAAAGCACAAAAAAGAATCAAGAAACCTTTTGAATTTTTGGTATTGCACAAAGTATGCTACAAAGGCAAAGGGGCTTTAAATTTGAAAAGGCTGTTTCCTGCTTTGCAATCATTCTCATGGTGAACAAGGAATCAAGATCTTTCCTGTCACAAAATAGACTGAGGGTAAATTTTATTTTTGCTTTGACCACATTGTTGATTTATTCTGTGATTCTAGCTTATATGTGATTTGAAGGGGAATTATTAGTGAATTTCATACTCTGTTTTACTCTATGTCATTTAACTACCAACTTGATTTCCCAGGTCCAATATATTTGAACATCAATGACAGGAATATCCAATGTGTATTTATTAATTTCTTTATAGTGCTAGTACGTGTTTGTCCAACTCCTAGGCAAAAAACTCACAAAACTTAAATATCTTGTTACAGTTTTAAATGGATTCTAAAAATACAGGTATGTCTCTTCTTCTTTCCTTTAGGCCTCTCTGCTTTCTACACTTCTCAGCTGAATTTAGGCCTGATAGGCCTGAAAACTATCATAACTCTGGATATTAAGATCATGAGGTCTCCTTTTTTTAATTCTTTCTTAGAAAGAATTAAATGTGTAGGGATAAAGAGTACTAGAAACTAAAGTCCTGAGAAAATTCAAATTTGTATCCAAAGACATGACAGTATTTTGTGCTTGAATAATCTCACCTTTATCTAAATGTTTATCTTTGGCACAATGCCAGAGTTGCTGCCTTTCTCAGCAGCAGACACACATCACTTCTTGACAGCCTCTGATTCTGCAACATCCTCCAAAAATTAAGAAAAAAAAAAAAGCAGGTTTTCTTCAGGACTCTGGTTGTTTCCTCCAACCCCTCAAAAATATTTGTGATGTCTCTAAAGGTGCAGTTTTCCTTCATTCTCTAAGAAATCACACCTTGGAGTGAACTCCCTGTTGGCCTTTGCTCAAATGTTCTATAGATCTGAAACACTAAATAAAACTAATAGAAAATCAGAGTCTTAAAATCATGCTCCTGATACTCATTAATAATCAACCTGGCTTTTAAAAAGATACATAAAATTACTTTGCTAACAGTACAGAATTTTAAAGAATAGATTAGAAACGATAAAAAAAAATATAATTATTTCTTTACTTAAAACATTCCTACTTAAAGATTCCATTAAATTTTGATGCATGCACCATATCCTCCCTTATCCAGTCAGGTCATACTATCAGTTTTAATTATACCTCATGAGCACTGATCAACTACATGAATAAATTTTTAACTGACATCTTTTTAATTCCATGCATATTTTCTACCAAATACACATTTACAGAAGAAATATTGTAACAAGTTCTCTGTTTCCACTTATCTGAAATCCAGAGGTCACACAGCTTATTAATTGAACTGCCTTTTCTTTATGAACTTCCGCAAGCTCCATTTCAATATCAATTTATGATCATCTTCAACCATGATAGTAAGAACAATAAGAGAAAAGCATATGTGAACTTTCCCTATTTATTTACTAAAGAGAGAACGTTATTCTTGGAACGGTACTACTGAAGACTCAAGGTTCACTGTTCATGAAAGTCACCCAGATTGTGAGCACATGGCTTTAACCATTTCCTTTCTCTTGCCAGCATTAAGTACTCAGGTGACAGACTTCTTTTTCCTTATCTTAAGAAGCTTGTGTAACAAGATGACAGCGAATACAGAGTATCCAAGCACAAATCTCCTAACTGTAGAGAATAAATGCTACATCAATCAATAACAGAGTTTAACTGTCACAGAGGTCCTCTATGGACCCTTTTTTTATTTTTGCATTTTATTTCTATCCATGTCCCTCCTGTTTACCACATTCCTACAGGCAAAGACTCTTACAAACTTATCATCAAATAATACAAACATGGAGCTATTTTCCAAGGCTATTAATCAACCAAAACAAAAAAATTAGATTTCTGGTCTGTTTAAGCCAACACTTTTGCTCTGGAGTTGTAATTCTGAATTTGATGTACATTCCACCACTGCCATAAGCTGTCAACATCGACTTTAGTCATAAGCACATAAACAAAACTAGACTTACTTGTAATTGGTTGTTTTTCTTAAAATCCATTCATGCCCTGGGCTTAATTTGATAATAATTAAATTTTACAAAAATTGTGTTTGATATCTGCTACTATTTGTCCAGACAGTTCAAAAAGATTACTGAAAAAATAATCAAAAGGACAGAGAAATAATTTTGGAGTTCTTAATTGAGAGCATTTGTAGTTAAATATTCAGATGAGAAGCTAGTAACCACTTAGGGTTTTTCAGTCTCTGTATTTACTTTGGGACACATCTTAATTTTCTTTTGGTGTTAAGCTGTTGGGTTTTTTCCAGAAGCAATGCTTTTCTAATTAAAAGACTAATCTCAAAGGTATTAATTAGTTTTAATGTACTTGCTTTTAAATAAGGTTCTCTTTTGCTTTTTTAATTCTTTTTGCATTTTTGTTTTTCCTTTTTCATGAAGAGCAAGGCATAAGAATATAGGAAAAAAACCAAACTAAGCCCCTAAAACCAAACCAATTGTCCCATTAGAAACTCAGTTACGAAGGAGAAAGAAGTTAACAACTTAAGTCCATCTTTTCTACAGAGCTTCCATATATGTATAGATTATAAACATGTTTCATCTTTGAAGAAACCAGAATAAGAAGAGGATATACAGCCCCAAATTCACAAGCAAATGACAAAATACTGCTATGTTCCTTGCTCAGGGAGAGGCACAAGCTGCTGTGTACTTTATGATGGACCAGGCCTGGGAGTAGCAGATGACTAACATCACTGCAAGTAGTGATGGACACACACTGATCAACTGGTGCTGCTTTTTCCAGCATGCTTGTGCATCTCAGGGTAGGAGGGCTAAGAGCATGCTGAGGGCAGCAGGGGTGTACACCTACATCATGCTGCAGAGCATGTCCAGAAGCCAGGATTGAGTCTGGGCTTGCACCCAGATGGCCTGGATGTGGGACAAATCTGAGCTCAGGCATATGACTTACGTTAAAAGGAAATTTTTATATATATACATGTATTTGTGCATATATATATACCCATATAACTCCACTTCCTTAAACATTCCACTCCTTAAACCCAAGCATCCAAACCAGTTTCATACAGGTACATTCCATAACATAACAATTCACATAAAAAGTGTTTATCTCTGAAACTACCAGATAAATTGCCCAGTGTTTTTAGAAACTATAAGATGGTTTGAAAACAACAGATATTTAAATTCCTCCAAGTTTAACAATGTCTGGCTTGCTGTATAATTATAATTTACCAGACATAAGGCCAGAGGGTAATTTTTCCCTGATGTTGCTCTGATAGAAATGAGCAGTGAATTTAGAACATACATCAATTTTCTTTTTATTAAAAAAATTAAAATCATAGTTACCTGATAGGAACCATCTCCTTGATGACCTTCATGGATGCAAATAAAATACCATATATTATGATCACTACATAAGAAACAAGAAAACTGAGAGAAAACTATTTGTAATTAATTAAATTATTTTTAAGGTAATACTTAAAAAATCCCAAATCAAATTAAAAATCAAAGACCACTTTGCTTATAAAATTACTGACTCCAAAGTGAAGTGAAGGCAGCTGATAAGATTAAAAAAAACAACCAATTTTCATGCGAATGATAAAAAGAGAACAAAATGGATGAGGTATTGAAGATAAAAACTCCTTGACTCCTAACTAAGTAATTAATGGAGTTTAAACATAATAGAAGCAACAGAAATTCATAAATTATAAACATACTCATGGTTGGAGAGGGTGATATTTTAACCAACATAGGAAAATTGAAGAATTGACACATTTTTCTTTATTTACTTCAGAAATAGCAAGTTCAAATGTGCATATAAAATGAGATTTTATTTTAGTTCATCAGTAATTAAGGAGAAACAAAACTTTGTATCATGAACAGTAAGGACAAATATGATATTAAATAATTTACATGTAAGACTGACAAGAGAGACAGCTGAGAATTAAGTTTCTTTCTTATGGTCTGTAATTTGTTAAATAATTTATATGAGAAGCAAACTGGTTTCTTTGGATTTTGATGCAGATTTCATTCACAGTTAACAGTATAAGAATGTTTGAAATGTATCTTATTGCTATTAGAATTCAATACAGAGGAATTATAATATGATAAATACTATTATCTGAGTTGAATTATACAATTAATGGAGATTCACCTCATCAAATAATCTAAGGAAAGTGAAACATCTGCATCTGAGCTAACTGTCCAGATCTTTCCCAGGTTAGTAAAGAGAAGTAGCTACCTAGAGAGAAGTAATTCATTATAACATCATACCATTATCTAAGATCCCATTGATAGCTACTTAGGCTTTGTCTGAGTATCTTTGAAAGACAGAAGATTTTGATTCATTAATGGGTCTTTTTGCAACTTGATCTAGTAGGTGTTGTCCCTGCCCATGGCAGGAGAGTTGGAATAAGACAATCTTTAAGGTCCACTCTGATCCAAATAATTGTAATTCTATGTGGATTAAAAGATCAGATTAACCAGCTTTGAAAGCTTGAGTTTTCTTTAAATAGGAATGATTGTTAATAAAAATTTATTATTCAAGGCTATCATGAAGGACAGACAAAACCCACTGAATCCATTATAATGAATTATTCAGCTTCTCCTTTTTAATAACAATATTTCAGTGAAGGCAACATTTGGCAACAAATGCTCCCTAAAAGTGAAAAGTTTAAAAGGCATTCTAAATTTTCTAGCAATAGCAAAACTGAAAACAAATTAGAGCTATGAAGTGTGGAGCAATTGACCTGCGTGCATATTATATACATCACTTACAAAGCTAATTGCATTTTAATTGGGTTTCACTAAATGGACAGTTCCGCAATAAGATATTAAGTTTTAAACATTTTTGCTTTTCATGAGTGTTAATTTTACTGGTGATTTGCTTCAGTATAGAAGTATCATGACTGAATTAATTCTCCCTGAAGTTATTATACATTTTAAGGCCTTAACTGTTGACAAGTACTATAGATGATAAGACAAAAAAAAAAGGGGGGGGGAGGGTGGGAGAGTTCAGCTAAAAAAGTGACAACTAGCTAAATAAAACTTATAAGCTGTAATGATAAAGCAAGCGTTCTAAGAAAGGCATTGTAAATTGCAAATGCTTTCATATTTTGAACTAAATTTGAGGAAGGTTTGACCTTTTTCTCTATGTATAGTCTCAACAGGACTCTGAATTACACTTCAATAGGTAGAATGCTTCCATATTTTTTTTCTGCAAGCTGACTTCCCATTATGTTACGGTGTTTTATTCATATTAACACACAAAGAGTCCTAGGAGGATATTTTTTCTCATCACAAACAGGTTTAGCAGCATTCTTTGAAGGTGCCCTTTTGGCTTTTATTTGCTTTCTAGTGACTCCTTCCCACCTGCAATGTCTTCTCTTTATCTGCTGTTAGCTAGACTCTATCCACATGCTTTATAAAAATCTCCTTTTTTCCCTATTTTCCTGGGATCCTGACCCTTTCCTCCAGGGAGCACCTGTTGCTTGATCTCTGGTAACTGCAGAAGCCAGATAAAGCAGAGTGGTTGAGTTCCCTGGGATCTAACCAAGAGGGGATGGCTGGTGAGGGCTTTTTCTCTCGGAGTGAGCATCACTGTAGTTCCATCCCAAATGTTTCCCAAACAGCTGCAGTCTCTTTCAGAACAAATACCAATACTGTCTCATTCATAATTCTTGTTGCTTGCTTAAATGTGCATAGACTGGCTGCATGTTATGCTTTTAGATGCTACTGCTTTATTTAGCTCAGGAATGTTGAGGTGTTGAATGTTTTATATTGTCTAACCTGCAAAATCCACACTAAGGGTTCTGAATGCAAATAAAGTAAAATTAGAAGTTACTATTCATCCTTATTGCTGCAATTTGACAGGAGAAAGGTTAACCTTATTGAGTAGCGGTTATGAAATTATATAATACTATAATCAGACAAGTAACGCTTTTGAATATGTGTATTAATGGATATGCTTTTCTCTGGGTGTATGTGAGTAAAAAAAAGAAATCTGGAAAGGTCATATATTGTTCTGACCTTAATCTGAAATTATTTTCTCCTAAATTGAAATAAGATATGAATTTAATTAACATGCTGTTTATTCTTTCTTTATTTTTGGAAAATCATGTAATAGAATAAAAGAATGATATTACTTTCTTATAGAATTTTTGGTGAGAATAAGTATAATAAAGATTGTGAAGGGCAAAATGGAATATTTGGATGTAAACATATAGTTGTAAATTCATGTACCTGAAATACATGGTTGCCGGGTGCACTTGAGATGTTATCTTCAGACCACTGTATCTTGATATGATCAAAAAGTACCCTTCATAAAAAATTTTGCTGCTAACTTACTCTGAATAAAACCTCTGAAAATGATGTTTTAAGATGTTTTATTTTTTGTGAGGTGGTGGGAGGAAGGAAGAGATTTATACAGCTATTTAGATTTTTATATTTACAGATCAACTGATTTTTCATCTTCATATTTTTTAATGTTAGAAAGGCATCTAATACAGTGATGTTACTGTGGGGAATGATTCAAGAAATATTGATAATTATCAGATGTGAATAGTTAAAATTAGTGATAATTGTACTGAAAAAGGTTTTGAAATGAACCTGTACCAAGTAAAACATCAGGCAAGTCAAAATAGCAAAATCATAGTCTGAATTATTAAGGGAAATTTTAACTAAAATGTAGAAGGATTCAGATAGAATATGAATAAGCCTACATACTGACTAAAATACCATTGGAAAGTGCATATTCATTTAGGCAATTCATTCAGCTCATACAGAAATCAAAGATCAACAGTTCCAGATGTCAAGCTTCTGTACAGGCATATTTGTATGACAAAGTGAGCCCTGGTAATGGGTCTGCAGCGGAGAATTCCTTATGCATGTTTCTGGTAGGCAAAATGAAGGAATGCTTAAGCACCTTTTAACTTTCTTAGCTGAAACCTATTCACAATATACTTAACAGTGTAAAGAAACTCCAGATATTTTTCATAACATGTAGACAACTTGGACAACTGGATCAACAGGCAGTGCGTTCTAAGTACTTCCAAAATCTGATGGCACTGTGAAAGTTCAGAGGATTTACAATTTTTTTTCTGCTAGATCAGTGAATTAAGCTGAGCTGTTCTCATGGAGGAGGGGGGATTCCTTCCATTATTCCAGGCTGATAACTTGACTAATTTGAGGGGTTTATTTTATTTTTTTAAAAATCCAATCCCCTAAAGAGTATTTGCTTACAGACAAATTCTGCTGGAACACCTGGACTATGAATCAGCACAAAGAACTATAGGAAATATTAAAACTACTGAAACATGTTTCTTGCCATATATATGGACCAGGGTACAAGAGTGTACTTAGAAGTCCTTAACAAAACACCTTTAATCTAGAGTTTTTTGTTAAAATACTTTCCGTTTATACACAGGAACTTCAACACAGAACAAGACTGACTTCAGGGGAGCTGCCAATAAATACAAGAACATGTCTGGGAAAAGCAATCTACAGAACTTGGGGCCCCAGCACCATCCAAAGGGAGAGCTCAAAGGGTGACGACATCAGATTTATGGAGAGCCTTCAGCTGGACATAAGTGCACTGAAATTTTCTTAGACTTTTTGTAGAGAATACTTTTCCCTGCTCAGATGTTAGATGTTAACAAACCTTGCCTTTCTCCTTATCACCTTGTAATTATATTTTGTTAATTTTAAAGCTCTTTTAGAAAGAGAAATAACTTTATTTTTATTAATCTTAATTTTTTCAGCTCAGAATTACACACAGATACATGGTGGCCTGCGGAAAATTAAGAGCCAGTAACTCAGTTGAAAATATAGTATGGTGTAAACAAACCAGTAACCTCAAAAAGTCATGAGACTTTGACTGGAAAGATTAAGAAAGGTCTTTTCATTTAAAACTTTCTTTAATATTGTATAAATATTTAAATTTTAGACTGATTTAATTATGAACAGAACCTCATCTGGTATAAATCAGCATGGCTACTTTGAATTTGAAGGAGCTGGGCTGTTGCTGCAAGTAGCTATATGTCTGTCCCACAATTTTTTTAAATAATTCTTTTAGAGAGACTTTCAAACTCATGGGTTCTTTTCAATACATGGAAAGCTGTATTCTGCCTGTCTTTATTTTACACATATACAAATCTGTGCTGTCAAAATGGCCTTTTAGAAGTTGAACAAAATCCAAAATACCCAAGCTACATCCATAGCAAAAGTTGGCATAAGTACATCTATAAATTCTTAGCCACAAGAACAACAGTAAAATCTTCCTCAGACCTGAATTTTCAGGCTATCTTGTTTAGCTTAAGGGCAGTTGCTAATGCAAGCAATCTCACACCTCAGATGCTAAGGATATAAAGACATCACATTTATGCTTTATACTTATTTGTTATGACACTGCCCTGAAGAAAACTAACTTTACTGTTAAAAGAGTAATACACATCATGCAGTGAATGATAGCTTGATCTGTTATGACAGAAGGTACAAAACATGTGAAAAGACTGTTCTCTTCAAATTTGGCTCCTCAATCCTGTAGTAAAAAATGTGTTCCATTTGTGGCATGTGATTAAAACCATACTGATTAATGTGAGACATAAGCAAACATCCTAAATCCTGTGAATAATTGAAATAGAATTCTGTAGTCTGTTCTTCATTCCATTTATGACACATGGAAAATTCAGTCTCAACTTCAGATGTTCTGGTAAGTAAAAGTCTTACTCAATTAGAAGTCTTCTTCAATTAGAAGAAATTTGTATAATTGTTACCATTCTTTATAGCATAATCTCAGGATGAACTTTAGGGCAGGATCCAGGACAAAGCTCTAGAGTGATACTAAAGTTTTGGTAGCATGGTGAGATGAGCTATATTGCAATCTTTGATGGGAATGACACAAAGAGAATCAGTCAGATGAAAGTTTAAGTATTTTTAATTACTTCCTGCATAAAGTCACAGATCTCTACATGCTTTGTGGATTGCAATATGCATAGATTTGTCTCTAAACTCACTATTCTAAAGCGAATTCCTATATTAAGCAAATCATCAGAACCACAGTGGTTAAGGATATGTCAACACCTTGCTGCAGTTTTTTCTAGGGTCTATGGTTCAATTAGAAAAAAAAATTCCCCCTGCCTAAAGATAAATTAGAAGAAAAACTGTCTGACAATTTATCATGCACTGAAATGAAGAGAGAACATGAAACTAATGATTTTTCAGGAACTATTTTGCATATACTGGCTAATGAAGGTATTTTTAGAAAAATATCCCACGCAATTTCAATGCAACCTTTGAGGCATTTTTATTCTCTGCCTTGTTGGTGAACAGTGTCTATTGTCTATGAATTATCATTCCAAAAGCTATGAGAGTGCACAGAAGTGGGCTTAAAAACAAGCTAATAACAGCCATGACCACTCAGGAAAAAAATTAGATACTCTCCTGCTGTAATCCTTTTTTGCAAACAAACATGAGGAAGATTCCTATCAGTCTTTGGGCTAGTAGCTCTCCTGACATGATTGTTTTGANATCTCAGCCCTTCTGTAACTCCTTTTACGAAATGAGAAGCTATTCTGAAGACCCGGCTTAAAAATCACTTCACCATGCTCAAGAGCTCCAACGAAAAAAATTAGATACTCTCCTGCTGTAATCCTTTTTTGCAAACAAACATGAGGAAGATTCCTATCAGTCTTTGGGCTAGTAGCTCTCCTGACATGATTGTTTTGAGTGGAAGAGGCAGGTAAGGATGAGTGAAGAGTAGAACACACAGTCACTCAAGTTTTCAGATGTGACGAGGGACAGAAGATATGAAAACAACATTTCTGTGAAAAGCAACACCGAAACAGAATAAAAAAAGGTGTTTAGATAAAGGGAGAGAGAATGAGAGGAAGCCAGGCACAGCAATGCACCTTCTTCCCCCCTGCTACCTCTGCAATGCACACTATCTTCACTGAGCAATCCACTTTTCTTTTTGGAAGAGTGGGTCTGACTCCCTCTGCATTCTTGTCATGCTGTAAGTGTAGGAAGGGAGAGCTAGGGATTTTTTTTAAGCGTGGAATTTTTTCAGGGCTGACAGCAAGATTAATAGAGGGGACCATAAGGATTCCTGCTGAGCACTCTATTAAGCCAATAAGCACTGAACTAAGAAAAATTCGCACAATGGACTGTAATGGTTTCTGAACAGCTGCTCTGGTCTACTATGTCCAAACTCCAATTCTGAAATAACTTGTAAAGAAGTTCCTTTTTACAATGAATTTTTTCCAGTTTTCAGTATAAAACAAGTAATTTTAACACATTAATTCAACAGTCATGCTTCTATTTTCCTTCTTGTGCAGAAGTAACTTTTTTTCTTTGTATACACTCTGATCATGCTTATATCAATTCTAGTCTCCCTTTTTCTAATCTATCTCATGCCTCTTCCTTTACTCATGACTAGTCAGTCTCATTTTCCTCCCTATATTATATCGTCTTCAGAATACTTGTTTTATTTGAGCCTTATTGGGTTTTTTTTTCCTGTTCATTCCTGATTTACAACAGATCCCTTTACTCCCTCCCAAGTTTGACCTTACTCAGTTTCTACCTTCAGCTTAACCTTCTGTTCATGCATCCATAAGCCCTAATTTATCTTCCACTCTAGTGCTCATTTAAGTAAAATTTAAGAAATTTCTTTCTCCACCACTCCAGTATTGCAGAGCATGGGAGTTCTGGGACCCTTAAAAAGGCAGCTGGTCCAATTTGTAAGGAAATCATGCACAGGTGCTGGGAATCATCCAGGGCTGGTGAGTTTCCAGCCCCTAAAAGTCATAGAAATTTACATACATGTTTGTGACTGGGCAAGGTTTTGGGTTTTTTCCCTTCCCCTGGGAGGGTGGAGGATGAAGGAAAATTAGTGCTGATAAAAAAGAAGGACTGGGGATGGTAGCAGGATGGTAGAGGTTTTCTTTCCATGACTGAGTAGAAATACCTGAGCATTAGGAATTAGTTACCAACTCTAATTGCATTTTTAGAAAAAAAAAACCCAAACACAAACACATATTTAGCAGACTGCCATGTCTGAATTACAGCATTCAAGATGTCCATTCTGTAGCTGTATCAGCAAATTGTGTCTTATAGACAATAGATAGGAAGACAATAAAAATGAAAATACTGTATAAGAATCAAAGAAACAATGTAACACTGGAAAGTTAACTTCTAAAAGAACTTCAGGAGGCTGTCTTGAAAGATGAATGACTGTGTATCCACCTATATATCTTGAAAAGTAAATTGTGTGGCTAGACTAACCTTGCTGTATTAACACTATGCCTCAGTTGGAGATGTTAAATTGCCAAAGTAGCTTCCAGATCTGAAGTTAGGGGTTAAGCCTTGCTTTTGTAAAGAGCAATCCTGGACAGGGTAATATATAAGACATTTAAATATGACTCTTGGTTTCCTGGATGTATTAGAAGTTGATCTGACACCTGATTTATGATATGTGAGATCTAACCATCTGTGGGAATGCGAATCTGAGAAATGGATGCTGACCTGGCTTCTGACCTGAAATCTTCTGTCCAGAATGTCAGGTGAAGGCCTAAACCAACAGTCATCTTCTTTCTAATAAGTAACCTATTGGAAAGAATAAAGCAGAGCTTGCAGGTTTCTCAAAGTCTCTATAACTAGGTTCATTTAGCTGTGTAGCATTGATTGATCCATCTGATGTATTTAGGTTATGATGTATTAGTGTGTTAGTGGAGGAACTAAAAAGCTCAGTAATCATATCTTGTCTGAAACAGAAATCCTGCCCCAGTTAGAGGATGGTCTGTTAAGATCCTCTCCTGACTTAGTAGTAAAACTGTTCAGTCATATGTACTAATAATGCTTTAAAAAGTTACATGGTACCTTAGATATGAAATAATATATTATTTTATCTCTTGTTTGCGATTAGGGAGATATTACAGATTTATTTTCTTCTAGGCAACTTGATTTACTCTATGGGAAGCTAAAATTCTTTCAACAGACCCACCACAAAGAACGGACTGGCTGTGGTCTGAAGAGGATCTTGTATGTCCTAGCTTAAATGACAGACCTAGCTTTGAAGCTGGTCAACTTTTTTGTCAAAGTGGATTTTGGCCAGCACAGGATTCCTAGGATAGGAACAAATGTCTATGCATTGATGAAAGAGAAATTACTTCAATTCACATGGAGAATAAATAGTCAGGTGGCTGAGTTTATGAGACTGCTTTGGAGGTCATACTAGAAGGCTGTCCTGATGAACTAGATTTCTGAGCCATTTTCCTTTTGTGCCAATTATTTAAAACCACAGAAGTCTCAAGGGATGTGTTTCAACCAAGTGGTACTACTGCTGTTGCTTTTAGATTTTCTGCCATCTTATACTCATGAGGACTCTAAAGGAATTCTGGGGATTACTTTGCTCTGAATTTTGGGAAAATGCCAGATAGGCACAATTTCTGATGAGTTAGTTTCAACATCTCTCGAAGGAAGACTCAAAAGTACTTACTGTATGGAACTGCTCAGGTTATGCAATTCAATGAAAAAGTATGAATAATGTGAAATAGAGGAAATAAAGGATGGCAAATTTGCATGATATGGACAAATGATATTAGTAATGCTGAAAAAAAATGCTTGGAATTAAACCTGCACCACCACTAGCTGCGGTGCTACTACACAAATATCCTCATTTTAAACACAAAAGTTCTGAGAGCTTCTCTTCTTCCTCTTATAAACTACTTCAGCTTGAATGTTTTAAATTTTGCTGTTTTATATATGATCTACACTGACCACAGGTTGATTTAAAGACTAATTTGTAGGACTAAATTGTGCAGTATGCATTCATGTATTCATAACTACCAACTTAAAACTGGAGAAGATAGGAAAATTTAGAAAGTAATTTCTCAAGCAGCTGGGCTCCAACAGAAATTTGTAAAGTATTAGGCCTTTTTGATTGTATATCCTAAGGAAGATCTAGTGCAAATACAGGAAAAAGCTACATATTTGCAAGCAGGAAATAGAAGGTTTAATTTTTTTTTTAATGTGTTTTTTATGTTATGGCCTATGAACGTAACAGAGGTACATGATCAGATTAACAACTGTCTGCATCCTTTTCAAAGTGGAAGACAACTTGGTATTTACTTTAGCACAGTCCAGCCTCAAGGAAGGGAAAAAAAGACTATATATATATATATATATGCATATTACTCAAAAGAGAGTTCTCTGAAAAGGGAAGGCTTAATATTACACCTAAAAAGACAACTTTCTTGTAAAATTCTCAGTGAAAGTTCTTCTAAAGTGATATATCACTACTGTTAAGGTATCAGTACACACACACTGAATTTTGAAAATGTTACCATGTGCTGGCCCATTTTACATATGCATTTAGGCTTCTAAAATAATTTTTTTTTTCATGTGAATTTTTGCTTGCATTACAAGATGCAGCCCAAATTCGGATGAAGAAAACTAAAATCTGAAGTAAAGTAAGATTGACAGAAGGCTAGGGAATTCTGTAACGTCTCAGATTTCATATCACATTTCCTCCATGCAATTTATCCATTCTTTTATTTTTCCTGTGTATCAGTGCACAGTTGAAATTTCAACTCTAAATAGAAATACTCAAAAGAAATAAACCTGCACCTACACACCAGAAACAGACAAAAGATTGTGCTACAGCACTAATAAATACTTTTGGTAGCACACACCAAAAATTTAACCCTTCAGCAAGGAGGAGCATTTCTCAAGTGGTTCTTGAGATTTCAGCAGCCAAGTATCAAAAAAGAAAGCAGTGCTTCACGCCAGTATTTCATTTTCAAAGCCACACATATACATTCATCTCACCCATTAGTTATTTCTCAGTGTTAGACATGATGAATTAATTCACATGAGAAAATTAAGCTGAAAGCTTTCAACAATGGTGATGGTCCCGGTCTCTCTTTCCCCTAGGGGAAATAGGGGGAACCAGGCAATGAGCTTCAAACCTGCAAGAGTTCATTTCAGGGACCGAATTAATTTTCTTTAATCCTACCACGCTCCATATTTTCAGTCAAAAAGCCAAGCGTTTAACAAAGGCCCTCCTCCTGAATAGAGTTATCCTAGAAATTGCCCGTTCCCTGCAGTAGCGACGAGATTCCCAGCCACTTGAATTGTATGAGGTACAGCCCCTGAACTGGTCTGTGTGTGGCTCCCAGTGGTGGTGTGGCAGTGTTTTTCTTAGCACATGGGGAACTTTAGAAGTTATAATGGAAAGATTTTCAATGACTTCCTGGTTATAGCTGAATATGATTGGAGTGCTGCTTTGATGTTGCCAACATCGTATATGAAAGCATCTAAGTTTTCCAGATGTTTCCGCAATAAAGTAAAGCATTTTGACTCCCATTGACCAAATCTTCCCTATATATTCAAAGATCCTTTTCAACCACAAAGAGAAATCCTAGATGAATTGAGCCAATAAAACTACAGTGAGACAACTCTGTTATCTGTGTCCAAGCTGGGCTGGAGTTCACTGCTAAGCCTGTTAAGTTCAAACCTTTTCCCAGATGGGACCTGAACTCAAACCTGTCCTATTTGTACCTGTTGGAAATACATCTGTCTTATATCTTGGTGATTCGCATGTCAGTTGTCAGCCTAGGGAAAAGACCGTATATTTTCCTCAAGTACAATTTCAGTCCCTCAGTTAACACCACAGTGTAGATATTTCCAAGGATTTATTAACCTCTTAAGTTAAATTTTAAGCTTAAAGTAATGAAGTATTAAGTAACATTCTAAAAATATTCAAGCTATTTTTCCAGGTTGTACAATGAGGCGGCATTAACTCCTCAGACATAAGAGCATGTGTCTTTTGCAAAGAACTTTTCAAAAAACAGTTGAAAAGCAATAAAGAATCGATTAAGGCATGCTGCTTCTATGTCTCTGTAATTCTGAATGAGAGAACTGATATCATAAAACAACAGCTATTAAAGCATCTTGTAGCAACGTTATTCACATGTTTCATCATTCCCAGGAGAAAATTTCTAACCTTGCTTTGAAAGAGGGCTTGATAGATTGAAACTCCAAAAACCAGAGAAAGACTTTAACATGAATTAAACTCACATTACTACCAACCACAGATGGAACTTCATCTGTTGTAACCGCTACAATATTTAAGAAGTTTCAGCCAGCCATTGCACTGAAAACATTTAAACAGCCCTTTATACGTTTTATTCTTGTCTTGTAATAACCACCAAACATAGCTAACATTTTACATCAGTATTCTCATCTCAATAGTAAAAAAAAATTATTTGATAATGATCATTTATGGGTTTATCCATTTTTCTGCTTTCTAGAATTTTTTATAACACTTCCACTGAGAAAATCTGTGTATATTATTACTATAAAAATAGTACACATTATTGATTTATTGTTTCACATTAAATAATTTCATATTTTATGTGATATGATATTTTTCTCAGAATAGTTAAAACTATGAATAAATTTTTCAAAAATTTAGAGGCATCCTGTAGCGCTGCTGAGCCTAATTGCAAAACTGCCATTGATGGCTCTACTGGTCAGGATTTCACCTCCTATGTTTTAATCTTCTGGACTCTCATCAACAGTATTTGGCCCTAAGGGTATCTTTTAGGTATGGTTTTGAAGTTCCTTCCAGCCACACTCAGCAACAGTTACTGACAAAACCACTTTCTTTGGAAATATAGTGGTGAATTTATAGTTGAACATGCAATCACATCAGTTGCATCTGCAAATACAGTCGACAGTTCAACACTAATTTTTAGTTACAAATTTTCACTCTGAACTTTTCCAGTCTTAAAAGTGGCAATCATAGAGCCAGGTTGTCCGTCGCCAGCGTAACTTAGAATGTACCATAAATACAAATAAGTCACAGCCTACTTCAGACACATACAAGATATTAAAAACCATCCATATTCAGAATTTTCCTCTTTTTGATTACTAAGTATACGGTGTAAGGAAATTGGAGTTTTAGGTACTTCCTTTCAGTAGGAAATACTTTGATTTAAGCCAAAAAAGGGGTAAAGACTGAAGGGAGAACAGTTTTGTCCACGGCCAGGAGAGGTCACCCTTGTGTGTGGCATAAAATGAATCCCCTTTAATTCCCCCTTGTCTCTAGTTAATCAGAAATTAGTGGCTTTGGTGTAATGCAGAATATAATATCTACCTTTTCGTGAATTTGGGTGAGTTTTGGAATCCAGACTGGGCTCAGGTTCCACACTTCAGACCTTTGTTCATTAGACAAAGTGGTTCTGCTGGTGGTACCAATACTTGTTTCTCCCTGTGTCAAGATTCAGATCATCACCTTACATAGGTTCAAATGAGGAAGAATGTATCAGAGACCAAAATAGTTACGTTAATTGGTATTTGGCCTAAGGTGTAAAGTAAGCTCAGCTCTTTTAAGATATAGATTTCTTACTAAAAAAAATTAATGGATGTTTTTCAACTTTACAAATTTTTTTAATAACAAAAATAATCCTTATAAATTTTGCTTCCTCCTGCTCTTGAGTATTGGAAATGCAAGAGATGTCTTATGACTACGGTACATTTCTTTACTCCTTAATTGGGTGCAGGGGTTTCTAATGCAAATTTAGTTCATCCTTCTTCTCTCTGGGCACAAAACAATCTCTGCTCATCTGGGATTTTTTTTTTTCTTTCCCTTCTTTAAAAGAGAAACAGTGTCCTTTCACACATATAACCGAGATCTGGAAGTCTGCCAGCATCTGTCTGACTCATCATTTTCAAAAGATACAGTGAATGCTGGGAATCAAATTCTAGCTGTGAGACCGAAGGTAGACACTCGAGTGCCAAATTCCATTGTCACTTTACCATTTGAGTCCACTTTAATGAAAGAATACCAAGTAGAAAGCAAAACAGCTCTCTCTGTTGCTATCCTACTACCAATCATAACAGAGACAACATGGCTCTTTATACTACAAATATGAATAATGCACAAAAGAATTCTAGAAAAATACCTTTAGGCTAGAAAACTGGAACTAATCACAGTATTGTTTTTCATGAAAATAAAGCTTGCTTTGAAGCATTTATGCTACTTCCTTACTATTCCCCTGGCTATGTTTTGTTTTCATAATGTTTATTCAATTAACTTAGTTATTTTTTACTTATCTGGTCTTAATACCTTTTCCTTTTGCCCCTTTCTTTTGATACATGTTTTTTTCAGTTTTCTCAGTCTGATTTTTCTCTGTCAAGAATTGATTCATAGTGCAAGGCATTGGACATAAATCCATTACTTATGGTATGTCTATTGCTGCAGAAAAATGTGTTTCACATGGAGCTCATTTTTTTCCCCTGTTCTCCCATCCCCCCAGTTTTTCAACACTGTTTTCCATTCATAAACATGAGGACTAATATTTAAACACAGAAAAATGCAACCTAGATGTACAAATTTTAAATCTATATAGTTCTCACTAAATATATATTTCCATAGATTTCAGGAAACAGTACTACTGGAGTGTTCAGATAACTAAAGTACCAGCCATAACCTTCAATCTGTATGCAAATTAAAAACATGCCTCTGGGGACCTGCCTGTTGTTTCTTACAAAGACTGTTGTGAAAAGTTGAGACTTGCACATTAACATGGTACATTTTGAATGCTGAAAAGAAAATATTAAAATAGCATCAGTGCAGACAATCAACAGCTAGTGGAATCATAGTCATAAAAGGCTGATATTCCTACTTGATCTATTTAGAAATAAATTACTTGTGCTACTTGAATGTGACAGAGAGACTGGAGAAAAGCTAAGCACAATCATTAATGTTTAGAGTGAGTCCTGAGTTCTGCAGTTTATATATTTTATGGTAAACTTTTGTTCAGTTAATTTTTTTTTTCTGTTTGTACTATCAGAAATTACTCCCATGTGGGACAGAGATTTTATGCTTCCAGTCACAGCTCTGACACATAAGAACATATAAACCTAAGTCACTAAAGTGAACAACAAAATTCCTGTAGACCTCGCTGGGTTCAAGATTTCATCCCACGCATCTTATGAGACAATACTTGAACTTCATAACGCTACTAAGTTTCTTTTGAAAGTAAGTAAAACAAAATCATTAAGAAGCTGTTTTTAAGCTGGTGTTTTGCCTTGATCCACATTACTCATTATCAGTCTTTCCAGGCAGGTTGAAAGCTATTCATTCTTTGCAATAAGGGAAATTGCATCTGTATATTACAGAAAGTGTGTGTTAGATATTTAAACATCATGTAATGTTCATCGTGCTCATTCATTTAACTATATTAAAATAATTGTTGTCTAAAAAAACCCCAATATCTTTCCCCTTTATTTGACAATGAGAGCAGATTAGAGGCTACTTGAAATGTCAGGCTGAACCTTGTGTTTAGTCAGAGTGAACTGTCTCAACTTTGAAAAATCCCAGCAACTTCATGTGTTGGAATTCAAATGATTTTCAGCTGAGAATTTGTGTTTACTTGGATGAATTATATTTAATAATGCATAACATGGCTCAGGTGCTGACTCAGATGTAAGTATGATAAGAACAAACAATATCGTCTGCCTAAATTCTACAAACCTAAAAAATTTGTATTATTCTCAAATTAGAAAGTAAACAAACTACCTATTAACCTTCTTGTGCTTAGTTTATATGTATCTCTCTTTTCATACAGAAAACTGTTACCTTGTCAAGCAAAAAATCTATAAATCTGAATCTTCAAGAACATATTCCATAAAGAGAGCTGTAAATCATGTGTATCATCTGGATGCAAGATAGTGTATTCCTTGTGAACACTGTAAAGTATAGATGAAAATTAAACAAGTACTCTTTGCAGTATTCATCACATCCTTTTCAGACTGAAAAGGGAGCTCAAATTCTACACACTCTTAATAGACAAAATAGTATTTTGCTTACTGGAAAATTTTCAGTGCTTTCTTGGTAAAAATATTGACTGTCTATTGTCAATATAAATCTAAAAGACCTAAACATGAAAAAAATTAGAGACTTTCAAAAGAAGACTTTCCCTTCTTTCCATTCTTGTGCTTTTAATGGTCAAATTCCCTGTAATGTTATATCAAGTTTTGTTGTGGATTATGTTAATTGAAAACTGAAATAAATCTGTGCAAAATCAGCAAGTTCTGTAACATTTTATTTTAATTAAAACTGCTGTACATTTTATGTACATCATACAGCTACTTTATGTAGCTACTATTCAAAGATAATATCAATATTATTTGGTGTACGTGGGGTGTGTATCATTTAATGGTTCACTTTTATGTAATTAATTTTTTCCTATTCTTCAATATTTAGCAAATTTTACAATCACCAACTATTACACACCGAATACTGTTTGACAAAACAAATATCTACCCAAAGTAGAATTGATCATCCTATTGATCAAGTTTGGCATTAACCATCTCGCTAACTGAGAAAGGCATTATGCAACCTATGTGTGAATGCGAATTCAAGGTCATGGCAGTTCAGTGTAAACAGCATTATTTGACAGGGAACCCTGGGCAAGATTTACAGTATATCTCCCTGTTTTCTAAATGGCACATTTATTATATTCTTCCACATGCTCTCAGGAACAATGCTCACTGTTGAGATTCTTCTGAACATCAGTTTTTCTGTAAACAATGCTGCTTGAGGCAGAGCTCTAACAAGACACTGACTTCCATATTGCCTCCAAATGTTCCTCATCTCTTTCTTCCTTCCTTCCTTGCATAATCACCCTCACCCTTAGAATATTGTTTTTTTCAGAGCATTTTCAGACTTCTTCCTAAATGAAAGAAGCATAAAACACAACACTCACATTGATTTTATTTGTTCCCATGCAGCACAAATGAATCCAAGGTGCACAATTTATTCATATGCAGAAATCTCTACACTGCTTTACCACTGTGGTAGCTTTAGAAAATACCATTCAGAGTAGTAAATGACAGATGAGAACTTGAAAGTCAGCTGACAGATTTTCTTTTTAAGTCAAGCCTATTGTAAACCATATTTAAAAAAAACATACCCTCAGCAGGTAGAAAAATACTCGGTAAGAAGATCCCTTGCTAGTCTGCCCATCCACTTAATCCTTTCTTCTGCACCTCTTGTGCAGAAACAGCAAATGTGTCAATTATGTGATATGCTAAGAAGATATCTACAGGGACTGTGCAGGGCCTTTGGGATTTGTCTTTAACCCTTACTTATCAGGTTTAGCTGAAAATATTACTGTTTCCTCATCACCCCCTTGTGCCTCTTCAATGATAAGAACCAGCCAAACTGGTTTGCAGACAACAGTTCCCAAACAGAGGTTGAGCTCCTGCAGTGCAAGTAGCCTGCAGGCTGTTTTTGTGTAGTGGGGAAGTGAAGTACAACATCAGCTTTGCCTGTGCTGTAAGAAGTTAGCAATAGCAGTGAACTTCTGTCCTCCCACCTCAGTACACTGTAGAAAAATGCATGCACCTGCGTAAAAAAGAAATCAGTAAAGAAATTACCCATGTTAATGAAAAACAAATCTACAATCAAACTTATTTATTTACCTTAAAGAAATCTTGTAATTTTTTTCCAAAGGTAGCAAATTTTTACACCTTTTATTTTAGACTTTTGTGCTATTAGTACCCATCTGTGTGACTATATCTATGTAACTTGTAAGAAACACTGATCTTCAAGGTGGTCATGGATTAGTGTCTTGTTGATACTTATTGTCCTTTCCAGACCATGTTTAGCTCAGGGTGAAAGTTAATGGTAAAGGAAGCATACTTTGAAGAGAGGACATTTTTCAATAGAGGTCAGAGAAAGACAGGGGAAAGATGGATGGATGCTAATATTTTCAGTGTTTCAGTGTTTGTGTCTGAGCCATTTGTCTTGTGAAGACTCAGTTACCTTGTACTACAGCTATATCTTTGATCTCACTGCAGAGGTGGTGCACTGGTCTTGACTCAGGCATATTATTTTAAAGCTGGTGGATACTGCACAAATATACGTTAAGATAGTTGGGTAAGTGGGCACATTAAATGAAGCAAATTTTCCAGCTAAAAAAAATTTTGGCACATCAGAAACATCAGGATGGGGTTTTTTTGGTACGTCCTCTAACCTCAATATTTCCACAAAAATTATGACCACCTCTATTTTTGCTACTGCTGCAAATATTTATATAACAATCAAAAAAGAAAATCTTACCTGAAGACATCATATCAATGCACAATCACTAAAATTTATTATACTGTCTGTAAATATATAAAAAGGATTTAAAAAATATTTTATCATGATAAACCAGAAAATAAACAAGGAAAGGCAAAGAAGGGCATGAAAAAGCAGACAAAAACCATGACATTGAGTCAGAAGACTTTTCTGGGGAATGGCTGAGTCTCTGTAACATGTTAGTTGATAGGTATAAGAATATGCAAAGACATTTTGGGATTCTTTTTTGCAACCACTTTCCTAAGTTTGCTACAGTGAAGAGCACTTTTCATATATTTAAATTCTGATCTGGCTTCTAGCACATTTTCCATTAAGTCTTTCACTTTGTTTTGTGAACAAGATGTGAAAAACTTGAGAATTCAAATGAGAAATGTTAACATTAACTTCACTGAAATTTGGTGACAATTTGATTATCCTCCTACCACCAGAGCAAGCTTTTTAATATGTTGATGAGTAACATGATGCCAAGTTTATCATAGCCAAAATGGCAAGAACCACAGTAATGGACAAGACTGTAGTTATTTTAAAACTGCTGATCCAGCTAATATGTAAGCAGTCAGACAGAAGGTACAATTTGTTAAACAGTATTTTGGTTTGAACCAAATCTTCTGTAACTTAGAAAATCTAAAATAATTATGGTATGTGGAACAATCACAGTTGTACAACTGGGGTTTTTCAGCAATATTGAGAGCAACTAGGCACTGAACAACTGGTGAAATCAAATAATTGAGTGTGAATCAGGAAGACAGAAACATATGGATCACATTCCTTTCATGATCACAATTTCTCTCCTCTAAAATAGACACAGAAAAGAAAAACAGATCAGACATTTGAATTAAAATACAGCCCTTCCTAATAGGAAGTACTACTGCTTCACAGCTCGTGCAGACAATCTCATTGAGAAGAAAAGAAATAAGAATCGAAATACATAGGAAAGTATGCAAAATACTCCAAAGAGCAAAATCTGTCAGTTCTTTAGCAACGATTTACAGTGATAGGCTTTCTGCCTTTCTCTGTTTCACAGGAGGCAGGAGAGGAAGTTGGTCAGCCTGAGTGCCTCATAGACAGTGGCATTAGACAGAGAGATAGAATAATTGCTTCTGTGCCCTCCTTTTTCAACATTTTGAATATAGTCAAATATGGAAAAGCAGGAGGGAAATGTGCTTGCTCATGCTAAAAGTTAGCTGCAGTCCAAGAGTTCAGAAGTGAGCTCAGCTGAAGAATGTCACGTGGCTTCTCTAAGCTGAAATAATCTTGGCTGGAGAATTACAGACCTGTTCTGGTCACCACATGAACTAGGCAGAGCAGAGTACCTGGAGCATTCACTCAAGGATTTCAAAAATTAAGCTGAATGATGAAGGCAGACCTAACATTTTCTAGCTGATGGAGATCTCAGGGGGAAGCCTTACAGCAGTCCGTGCTACCTTCAAGTATTAGAAAGAAAAATTAAACCAAATGTATCAGAATCTTGTCCTACACTGCCTTCATTATTGATTGTTAATATCTTCTGATGTTTCACCATTGGGTTATGCTGCGACTTCAAGATGCTAGAACTGCAAGAGATGAAACCCATTCCAGTGTCTGTTGTGTATAAGGCCCATAAATAATGTGTGTGGAAAAAACAAGATCCATGGTTGCTACAAGAACCTGACAAAATGTTATTCATAAAAATTAGAACAGGTTAATTTAATTGCCAGAGACTTAAAGAATAATTTTCTGATTAATCTTGGAGATATATAAATCTGGGGGCTGGCAGTGCTGAGCATACAATTGAAACTATCACTTATTAAGAACATTAAAATGCACTTGCAGTTCTATAGCCACAGAAACTATTGTTTAGTAAGAGTAATAAAGAGGTAGTAGCTCAAATATGGCCAGATATGATCATGATGGTTGGTTTTAAAACTCACCATTGTACCTTTTTAACCTTGTTCTCAGGATTTTCCCTAAACACAGGCTGAGAAACATAAGGGCTGATTTAACTCTATGCTCTGAAGATTGCAGAGCTATCTAAAAGCACAGCCTAAGATCAAAGTGCTGCTGTTTCAGCCATGCACCCTGGTTTTAATCTTTATTCCCCCTTTCAGCAGCAGAGACACTGAATGTATTAAGAACACTTAGGTCACTGTTAGACACTATATCCTCTTGTGAATTATTTGCCCTTTAAACCAGATGGCCCTGATAGTTCAGAGCAAAGCCAACATAGTGGAAAATTAGTTATGTTCTTTTTCTCACATTTTTCTGATGGCATATCTTTTATTTTTATCTCAGTTTCTAAAGGAACATATTAAAACATTCCAGTTCTTCACATATATTAGTCATACTGCACAAAGAATGTGAATTGTACATGACAAAAGATACCATATTAGATGATGATTGTCATGCTGTAAAACTTTCCTTCTGTTTGTTTTTCTGTGATGTATTGAAACAGACATGATTGTGTGCAATTAAATGGCTCTGAATCAAAAATAAACCCTTTGTCAGTGTAACTGTCAGTATTCTGGTGCCTTTTCTGGGCACAAATTCTTTGGTCTAAAAGCTCAGCTCATGATCTTACATAGGCAAATTGATAATAGATTAATTTTTTCAAAGGCATTGTGCTTTTAAAATTGAAAAAAAATATGGAGGTATGAGATGACAGTATCTGATCTAGTTCCTTTTTTTCAGTGCTCTAAAGTTAAGATTTTACCTCAGAATTCCCTCTTTCCCCCCGAATTTTGCTAAGTAGTAGTAGTAAGGCTTCTTCCTCTTAGGGTTCTGACAGATGTTTTACAATGGATTTAATGGCTATACGATGAAAAATTATATTCACTTCTTATCTGTTCCAACATAATTTACTCATAGCAGGAAAGGTAAAAGGAAACATACTTTGTAATCCATCTCTCTTGAGTTCACTGTTCAACATATTAATCTTGGTAGTGAAAACTGCAGATTCATAGTTTAAAAAAAATCCTATAGAGAAAGGCTGATGATGGATGGGCATACATTTGCTCTAGTATCTTCAGCATGAGCAAAAAGCCACACAGACAAAGGTACTACTATCATAAACCCTAAATCTAGTAGAACCTTTAGCTTCTCTGATCAGGGCATAGTTACCTTCTGAGGAATACATAACCTTTCCCGGAGGACATGAATACAAACATAAGCATTTAATTTGGTTTAGGGCTGAGTGCTGGGTTTTTTTGTTTTGTTTTGGATAGATACTTGGAACAGAGAATAGATTTCCTGGTCTACAAGATACTTGTTTGGTCTAGAAAGGAAAAAGGTGCTTAGTAGCTCTTCATTACTGTGTCACCCCATCCTCAGACAGATCCAAGAGAGTGTGATAGAGCCAAGAGCAACTTCTCTGATGCTTCTCAGTCCAATTCTGCAGCACCATAATTCAACTGCCTTCAGTAGAGGTATTTATGATTTTACAGGCAGAATTCGGAGAAGTACCAGATCTAGTGATAATTTGTCCATGTTGAATTAAAAGCAGAATAACTATCATATAACTATTATTGTCAATTAATAGATATTCACATCTATGTGGGCCATTCAGCCATGAGTATTGTGAGGAATAACTATGAGGGCACTACAAATATCAGTAAAACTGTGATTCAGAAGTCACTGGAATTTCCACACAATGGGATAATTACTATTTAACCCAGAAAGCTGTGGACCAGCCACCAAAGGTGAGTTTCATGATTTCTGTTGTCAGAAATATTTTCTGTTGTCAGAAAATATTTCTGTTTTCCCGTTTGCAACTTCTTCCCAACATTTATGTCTGTTTGCCTTCTGTCAGTGAGGCCACTTCTCTTTCTCCTTTTGGTGAGGATGGGAAAAGGGGAAACAGTGTTGTATTTCTCTAGTAGGAAGCAGTTATTAGATTTGTTAATATCTGCTGAGAAATCACAAACTCTTTAGTATGGATTTTGAAAGGTACAAGGTAGGTAGGACTTGATACAACAGAATGATACTAAGCACTGTGGCCATAAACCAGCTAAAAACACCACCCCGAGTTTAGCTTGAAAGAGTGCCATGCTGGACTCAGTGATTGGGAAGGGGATAAATCCTATTTATTTCCATCCTATTAAAGCCCAGGACTGTATTTTTATTTAACTTTTTTTAAGTTTGGTTTTTTTTCAATTGCAACAAAGGAGAGAAAAAAATTGAAGCAATTGTGTCTAGCTTTCAGAGTTCGTAAAAAATTCAAAAGCTCTTGATCATGAGAGCTAAAAAGATTAAAAAATCCATTTTTCAAGAGGAAATACAAAAACTTAAATTAAATATAAATCTAGATATTTCCTAATTATTCATGGTTTTTGGAATCTTCAAAACACTGTTATCTTCATTGTCTGGAAGATACTTTACTTGATTATCTTCAGTATCCTGAGTCATATTCATATGAGAAAATGAGTGTCATACCATGTGACAGTGCTACAACACTGTCCTGACACCAATATTCAAGTACAAATAAATATGAATTTTGTTCAATTTAGAGTATCATATCAACTATAATTATGCAGTGTTATTGCTTGACATATTTTTATTCCTGATACAAAGAAACTAAATCAGCAACTTGTATCATGTTAGAGACCTAATAGTTTTAAAAATTGTTTTTGTGTTTGTAACGCAAAACAATTAATATAGTGCTATAAATGCAAAATGATTGCATTGTGGTTAGCACTCAGCAGCTGACACAGAGAAGCCACCCAAGCAAGCCCACCAATGCTACTTTGGTGACCTGATATAACATGAGAAATGAGAGGACTCCAGTTGGTGAGAACCTGGAATGGGCTTGCAATTCCAAGGTACATGTGTTTGATAGCCAAGATGATTGTTTTACCAGATACCTGTGGAATTGCACTAGGGAAAGTGACATATTAAATATTTTGTGTTAAAACATTATGTCTGATTTATGTTTCTAAAGCAGATAAATAACAGAATAAAAGCAATGACTATTTTTCCTCATGCTGCCAGTAGTGTTTCTCTGACAGACCCACATTTCATCTAATAGATTCAATTTTAATACCGTATCAGACCAAGTTTCTGGACAGACCACACACATTAGCTGAAATTCCATTCCATTGCTCATCTTCCTCTGCCTGTCTGCAAAGCCTACATATTTTCAGTATTAATCTTTTTTCTTGAATTCGGTTGTAGTGAACAAATACTGACCAAATCATGCTCTGTCATTCCTCAATAGCATCAACAAATTGAACTGCCCTTTTTCAGAGGGCCTACAATGCTGATTTCACAGATGTGTATTGTTAGGGAACCAGACACACAAAAATGTGCACTTAAGGTCAAAGACTGCACAATCTTTATTTTCTTTCCTTCTCCCCCGTATGTGACCATTCCTGTCCCAGGATGTTACATCTTTTTTTTAATCTCCTCGTCTTCAAATGCAAAGCAAGCTTGATAACTGCCAAAACTTACATGTTCTGCAGTTGCACAGCTGGGATACATATGCTTGAAAAGCAATGACAGGAGAACATCATATTAAGTCAGGCTCAAAATGAGAAGCTCTAAGCCACCTCCAGCTAAGAGACTGCAAAAATGATGAAACAATCAACTAATTTGTTCTTAAAGAGTCTTTAGAGACAGAGGAAATAGTTCCAAATAGTCTTTAATACAATTAGAGAATGGGAAAAGTAAACAAAGGGCTGCTGTAGTAATCACCATTCTAATAAAAGAGTAGTAGAGGTGAAAGAAAAATGGTTATATTAGGAATAGAAAGGGAGAATTTTTGGATTGGTATGAACATTAAACAAATAAAAAAGGAGAAAATTTTACCATGAGAAAGCTGCCCTAAATAGGAAATAGTTGGAGGGAAGACGCTGGTCCAATACTTTCAGGTATATAGTGACCTGCATTATGTTTGAACAATGACCTTTTAATTTTATAACCAGAAAAGAAAAAGGGATTAGCTAGCAAAATAGTTGACAGTGTTTAGCAAACTTCAGGCGCACAACTGAATCGCTTTATGTCCGGATGAGCTCATGAATGTGCCCTTACAGCCAGCCAAAGCAAGCAGTTCAATTTTTATTTCTCTCTGGGTTGGAGATACTATTTCCTACAGAGAGGAAACACAGAAACTAATGTAGGAAAAAAAATGTTTAAACAACTGTGATTTTCTTGTAATTGCTACTTTGCTGATCTTTTTGGACATACTTTATGTCCAAAGAAATTAAGATGACAACGTTTAAGAAATGTTGTCAGGTACTGAGTTTCATGGACAGAAATGAAAATTAATTATTTTAGACAATCATCTGTATATTAACATATAAGGGCACTCTTATTTATTTCTGGAAATAAGTTTACTAAACTACTGAAATAGCTTTGTGAGGGTTTCCTGAGAGGCCAAATGGATGTAAAGCTCATTTATGAATGCTTTTTATTTATTAACAGTCATTTTCTTATTTACTCATTTTGGTAGAATTCTTAATCTTTACCATTGCATGAAAATTAATAAAGGTCAAAAGACATTCCAGATCTCTATGTCTGAAAATTCCAAACTTCATATTATTATTCATTCACCCTCCTGACAGATTGATCAAAGAATGAGATTACTTTGACAGTTAAACAACTGAAGTTGTGGAATATCCTCTGCTGAAATTCACTGAGCATTTATAGTGAGTTAGAGAAATCATCAGCTCAATCATCAGCCCCTAGAGCAGAAGCATCTCACATTATGGCTCTGTCTACCGATTTTATTTACCTATTTTGCTTATCATTAGGCTCTGCTTCCAATAAAATTTTCCTGATTTCTTTCCTAAATACCTTCTATTTATGCAATGTCTTATTCTCTACTTTAAAGGTATGGAACTAATTTTCTTTCTTACTCATGTTTTTAATTATTCTCTGGATTGTACTAATACAAGCTCTCCTGAGCTAAATTGTTGTTTTCTGTCCACATTTTGAAACCATGTTGGATGCCCTTTTATTATTTTGTAGTCTTCCCTCGGGTACATAACTTCTCTCAATTTATTAGCATCTGCAAATTCCATTAATGAGCTGTTTGCTTCCACCTCCAAATCACTAATGAAGATTCAATAAAGCTGGATTCTGCACTAACCCCTTGCATCCTGATTCTCCAGGATATCACACCACTGATCCAAATTAAGTGATAACAGCATGAAAGTGGTCAAAGGCTGGAGGCAGAAACCCTTTGATAAGCATCAAAACATGTCAATGTTTTTTGTCTCTAGATTTTTGTAAGTTTTCCAAACATTTCATATTCTATAGGCTGTGAAGAATTCTGGAATGAGTATTCCGAGTAATACGATGTGAGAGAATTCAGGATAGCTCAATATCAGTTATTAAATTACTATTTATTTATCTCCACTGTTTCAGTGGTGAAGTGTGTCTCCTGATTCTAATTTTTAAAAATGTTACAAATGGTGAAGAATAAGCAAATACAGTCAGAGCTGATAGTAGGAATTATTAGAGATTCTGACTTATTATAGGTTAAACTTATCTTGCAAAACTTCAAGGAACTGTTAAACATGGAAAACCTGGATAGTCACTTGAAGGGCACAATTTGTTTAACATTTTGCTGAAGTAAACTTCAGTTGCATAAAAAGAATTTGTCATAATAGGAATTCACAAAACACAGAATATAGACAGATACCATTCTTAATGTAAATAAATGAAAGCATGCATAATTGGCATCACAGAAATGGATAAATTAAAAGCAAAAGGAAAACATTCTTCTACAAAACATACTGACCTTGAAGTGATAAGAAAACAGTATTGTTTTCTCAGAGCACCTCTGTAAAACAGGGACATGCTCCACATGACGAAATGCTCTTCGGAAGAGCAACAGGAGGTTATGATGGATACCAGTTAGCTCATGACTCAGTTATATTCTCATAGGGTATAAGATGGTGAATAATTTCACACTTGTATGAATTACTACATCTACATTTGGGCCCTCTAGTTCAAGAAGGATGTCAAGAAATTGAAGAGAATTAAGCAGATTGCTACTAAGTGGTCAAAAGCCTGGAAGAGACTGTGAGAGAGCTAAGTTTGTTTAGGTGGGTTAAAAGGCAGCTAAGGGCAGCCTAATAACAGTCTACAGCTGTTTCAAAGGCAACAAGATGACAGACTGGTTCTCATTACCATTACATCCTTTGAATATCATTTCTGCAAAGCCATGAGACGTACCTGACCTGCTTCCTTAACACACATAATAGTTATCTGTTTCTTAATCTAGTAATGAATCTGAAATTGCAATCATGGCAGCCTCTGTAGGAGTTTTTCCCTTGTTTTTTTTTTTTTTTCTTTTTCCATGACAAAGGTGCATTTACAGTTACCTGGTGCCTAGTTTTCTAGGGACAGATTATAATATTGAAAAGACAATGTCTTCTCTCCATTCTACATTGTGTATAGATTTCTCATTTGCAAATCATGGGGAAAGAAAAAATTTAAAGGCATAAGCATGAAATATGGCTAACTGACGCAATTTATGAAAAACTGCTTTGAATTAATAGCAAATTTAAACTCCTCTAAAATCCTACATTATCAATCTCTCATAGAAATAACTCCTAAGAGTTTCCAAAGAAAATCTGAAACTCATTTGTGCTTCAGATCATAGAATGATTTAAATAATAGGGCTATTTCAAGAATTTAAAGGCTGATACTTCAATCATCTTGATATACATATTGTTGTTTTCTGAGCTGTGTATTAAATCAAGGAAAGCCTTGCAGACAGAAATACATCAATATTTTGGTGGCACCATTTTTGAAGGAATATCTCAATGTATTGTGAAATATCAAGATGAAATTAATTAGGCTAAGGTCTAAGATTCTATGATTCTATGATTCTAATATCTAATGTTGATATTTCCTCCCGTCTGCTGTTCGAAATCAACAGGGGCTTACCATTAATTAGCATGGCAGATGAGCATCACAGTGAGGCATGACACTTAAGAAAAAAAGTACCCAACTGTTACTGGAGAATTGATTAGTCAATGAAGGGAAGTGATGAGCGACTTAATTGCTGAGGACTGGACAGATAAATAGCATATTGGAAAAAATTCAGCTGAAGATAGAATTCCAGCAGATTCTTTCTTTCTAAAAAACTGCAGACTATCACTGTTATCAAACTGTCAAACTGCATCCACTGGCATAGCCAGAATAAAGAGCACTGTGTTACCATCATAGACATAATCTATAGTGTAAATTAAGCATCAGGCATACTTGTTTTAGAGTGAATCGAATTCTCTAAAGCGAATGCAAATACACCACAGGGAAATTATTAAAAATGGGGCCAGGAAGATGATCAAAGTATTGAAAAGCATGTCTTATAGTCAGAGACTCAAAATGTATCTGTTTAGACTATCAAAGATAAGCTTTTAGAGAGATTTGATCAGAGTGAATCTTAAGGGACGTAATTTCTTAATGAAAAGCTCTTCAACATTGTACCTAAAAATACAATGAGACAACTTACTGCCAAAAAAAATTACTGGAATTGCATCAAGACTATTAAAGAGTAAAAATTTTTATATGCCGGGACAGACTAAAAGAGACAGTGAGGTCTTTGTCTCTTAAATGTTTTGCTTTTAACAGTCATCCACAAGTTGAAAAAGTAATTAATTTAGGGAGGAAAAGGGGTCTGTACCAGGAAGGAGAGTAGACTACATGATCAGAGTTCTGTTTTGGACAAATTATTTCAGTCAGTGTGTTAAAAGTTACTGGACATAATAGATGCAAAGAAATATTTCAATAACATTTATATAAGTGGGATAAAGAATAATTTTCTCAATAGCAAGGATATAATTTGTTGGATTCTCTCTTCAGTTAGGATAATATGTGAATCATTGCTTGTTAACCTTAAACAAAATTTTATCAAACTGCCTTTCACATGCTGGACACCTGAATATCTTTTCATAGTTCTTTTTCTTGAAACAATATATACAGCTCATGTAAAACTTCAGGAATATTAACTATTTTTTTAATTCCCACAAGCTTTGAATGCTTCAAGACAGCTCAAGAAAAGTGATTTCATAAATTCTTCTTCAACAATGTAAATGCACTAATTTAAATATACTATTTTTATTCTAAATTCATGTAACAAAAGCGCTCTTACAGGTTTACAGCTGATTCAAATGTGCAAAGTACAGAGGATTTTCTCCCAAAGAAACTCTTTCTCTTTTTTTCAGAAAAAGCTTAGTGCAGCTGTCATTTCTAGAACACTTTCAAAGCTTCAAAAGAGCACAGAGTTGACTTTGCAACATCTATGATTTCTCTTAGGTTGCTTGACATGTACACATTGGGTTTTTTTGTTTTATCAAGTTGATTTTCACTGAAAACTTATTATTGAGGCTGACAAGAAAGATGGATTTATCCCTCTCAGAGGACCTTAAAGTCACTAAGATTTAGTAGGAAAGAGACAGTCTTAGAAGGCTGTAAAATCTATTTAGCGTTAAAATTTTTTAAAAGCTTAAAAAAAATTGACAGAAATTTAAGACATTTAAAAATATTGAAGATTTCTTATTATTGTACAGTGAATCAAGAGTGCCTTTTGTTTTAAGAGCTATCTTGGTTTTCTGCATTTGATATAAGATGGTCATTGGGAGTTGGGACTGAAGGTAAGGGTTTCCTGCCTATTTCTCAGAAGATAAAATATGATGTTTTGCTATTTGCTTTTTTTTCATTTAGGTTAAGTAAACTCAGATAATATGTACTTCCTAATTTCTTTCTCTTTAAGCCAGCAAAAATTGGAGGGGCTTAAATACAAAGGAGGGATAAAGTATAGTCTTTTTGCAAAACTTGCTTTTGCAGAAAAAATATGGATTTTGTTATATCAGATTCAGAGTTCAAATAGAGCAAACATAACATTTTTTCTAAATCACTCAGTAATTTCTTTATTTGCCCCATTCACAGTTCGCTATTTGCTTGTTAATTTTTTTCTGTAACTCAGCAAGTATAATTTTTGTAGCATCATATAAAGTAATAATTCTTCCACACAATGTAGATTAAATATCACATCATATTGTGTCTGTCTAAATTCACAATAAGGATAATATTTTGAGAATAAATTGTGCCTGGCTGGCAATCTCTCATTCAAGGTTGCTTATCATATTCTCTGTTATTAAAGATTAACTAACTGGGTCTAATTTTATCATGATCTAATTGGTTATATTTTCTTTTAACTATTTGTGTAAAGAAATATTTATTTTTCTTTTCAGATTTCAGACTAATTTCCAGTAAGTGCCTCCTGAGTAGAGACAATGCTTGTATGTGTCTTTTCTAAGAGAAATGGTTACTCAAAAAATTGATTTGCTTGAAAGATTCTTGAAAATTCTCTTAGCCTGCTAACATCCAAATGCTGGACATGATATGTAAGTGGTATTCAGAACAAGGAATGGTAACAATTCTCACACAGCATGCTGTCAGATACATTCATTTTTTAGAAGAATATATTCTGTCACCTGAGTTTTCTATGATCTGACTCCTTGAGAAGGAGGTTTCTAAATACCAAAGTAGCCACTCTTACAATAGCTTTCCACTCAGATTAATGACACAAGATATAAAACAGAATAAATTTAGAAGAGGTGATGTTGCCTTCAAGAATATTTCAAAGAAGCTCCTTTCACCTCTGATTCTCTGATACTGTGGCACTCCAACCACAGTAGATATGAGAATGATTTGTTTTGTTCCTCTTTGCAGCTTGTCTGACAACTCAAAGATTCAAACAAGGATATCACTGTGATCTTTGATCCTCTCCCCCTCCTCCCCCCTTTAGATTTCCTCATGATAGTCAAAATCTTTTTTCGAACTGTTATGTTGAGATAGGACAAATACTGGCCTGGGCAGTAACTCATAGTTTTAAAGGGCCACTTCATTATTTCCTGCAAGGTTATTATTTTTACATGCTGGTATTTTTAAACTTTCCTTATCAGTGCTGCATACAAAGTTTCCACACAGCCTTTGATTTGCTAAAAATTTAATGTTCTCTATAATTTAGACCCTTCCACTTCTGTGAAAAGCAGCTGATTATTTCTACTAGTCAAACTCTGCATTTGTCCTTGCTGAACTGTATCCATCTTTCCAATTCAAAGGATTATTTCTTCATTATTAGGCTCATGCTGAACCCCAGCACTGTACTCAAGCATGCCTGCATTCGCTTCTACTAGTGAAGCCTGCACAACCAGGGTCTGCATTCTATGGGACAGCTACTAATGACATTCTTTAATAACCTTCATCCAGATCTTTGTGCAATCCCATTTAAAACATTCAACTTGGCAATAAACTTCAGAGCTTGCTTTTATCCATCTGCATGCTCATCTTATGGCATTTTCATCTGGCCATATAGACTTAGTGTAGTCAATATATATGACACAATACATAAGCCTATTACATGTCTCAAAACAAAAAGAGACAACATTTGATTATAACAGATTCTTAGTGCCTGCTATGTATGTCCTGGTTATCTTTCTAGGTAGTCAGAAATAAATAATTTGATTAAGTATGTTTTCCAGAAGTCCTCCATGAGTACCTTCTTAGAGACTATTAATGAACACAATGCAGCCTGAGAAAATCCTTCAAGCATACCAGGGAGATTAAATTTGTAACCGTCATGCTACTGTGCAGTTTGCTGTTCTTTGTCTGAGTCGCGTCAACACAGTTGGCACAGTCTACTAGATAGTAAGCATGGGAATTGATCATACCCACTCATGGAATTATAGAATTTAGTAAAACCTAATTTACTGTCCTTGTACAAAAATGTGCTACTGTGGCTGTAGGACTGACCTGCTAGCAGGTTTACACCTGGCTTGTAGTTCTGGTACTCACAGACTGATACAAGATAATCTTGATACAGTAGAAGTATTCCCACAGCTGTTACAAGGTCCTCTCATCTAAAACTTGAAAGACACTTAGTGAAAATAAGAAGATGATGGTTTTCATTAATCTCCCTAGTTTGTTATTCTCCTTAGTAAAACCTTATTTATTGTTAGACAATTCTCTCTGGTGGTGATTGAGAATTACCTAATTAAGTATGATCCTTGCTGCTCCTCAGTCCTGGTAATATTAGCTGTTTTACTGCTTTCAAAATATCTGAATTGCTAATACCTCAAGAAGAATTGTTTTTACTGAATCCTTCAGAAAAATTACTATCAGAGATTTGCAGGTTTGCGAAACAGGTTGCCTTTGACCATCATCTTTCCTTTTGCTTCTCTTGATCTCCTAAAGATCACACTCTTTTATTGACATACGAAAATTATTCTCCTACATAGAAGCAGGTGGGATAATAATTTGTTCAACTTAACAAAGAACTTTTTTACATGTCAGAATTTCTCACTAAAATTATATATGGTAAAGATACTGGTAGAATGGTTCTCATTGGTAAGGTGGAAAAGAAATATTTTGTATTTCACAGTAAGTGAAGCACAAACTCTACTTCATAAAGCATATCTCAGCTTTGTACTATGTTTTTTGATGTGACCTTTAAATTCTGTAAGCCACATTCTGCATTTTGATTTAATGTCCCTCTCCCCTATTATTATGTGACAATACTTTTAAGTCCTAAATCATTAATAAGAATGTTGACTAATTTAAGTAAGTTTTAATTCCTCTGTGGCACCATGCTGAAGGCTATAACATGAAAATAATTGAATTGCCAGTGATTAATATTATAGTCAATTTTACTTCAGATGAGATTACACAAAAGATAGAGCAAGCTTTATAGCCCATACAGTAATAAGTAAACCCCAGGATAGCTGTGCGAAAGAAATTCAAACCTATGATTTACTTCGCTCCCTTTGGCTTATTTGCCAGTGCCTTTTGAGGACCCTTCTATTAAGCTCTGTCTGCCTGTACAATTTAAGAAAAATTAAAGAAAATGTGGTGAGTTGCATGTGTTTGCAAAAGCATCCAGTCATAGTAAAGCAACTCAATAAGATGTGACATGTCAGAAATTACTATTATCTTGATTATCTTACAGGGACTACATTTCAAACTGACAACATTTGTTTTAAACTACACCTTCTGAATATTTTAGAAATCCATACTGTTTACTACAATGTACTTTAGTGAGAACTGTAGCACTGATGCTGGACATGTTGGAACAAGCTTAAAAGCATTAGTATTGTCTGTTTAAATTCTTTGCAAAGTGTGTTAAGTGTGATCTAAAGTAAAAGGAAATTTAAGCACTTCCACCAAATAGATAATTGCTAATTTTTTAGCACTTAAATAGCATATATTGTAGATTTGTAGCACTGTTTTTTAAGACTGTATTTATTTATATAAACTGAAGAAGGTTCTAGCTCATGCTTCTTGCCTGAGTAAGATGGGATGTGGTAAGGATAGAGTGGGCATCTTGGAAGACCTACCTGGGTGAGGCAGGAAAGGAATGGTAGCTAAACATGGTTGCCACTCTGATAAGTAGCACTGACAGTCTCTGACAGAGCAAAGTCTGCAAAAATCCTGGCTTCTGAAAGTTGCAGTTACTTGCAGAGGATCTTGAACGGTTTGGTTGAAGAAGAGAACCTCATCATAACCAGATAGAAAGACCCTTCCTGGTGTCAGAGTCAGATAAATCTTCATCCCAGACATGCCAGAAGCTTGCTATCACTTTCAATACCACAAGAAAACACATAAAGGAGCTTTCATTTAACTTTTTACACCATTAGGATTTTAAAGAGAGACTTAAAACAAGTAATATTTTTGGTGTCCAACTTAAAAGAAGCATAATGCATTTTTAAACTGAAGAGCTTGGCCACAGACTTAGAGTATTAAAATAGTATAGAAGGTTCAGGAATATTTTAATGCAGTGAATTTGCACTTTGAATTGAATAGTACAAGTGTTGTATTTGTTTATTCAAATTACATGCCTAATCACACCTGGTGTTCTGTCCATAGTGTGAATAATTTTAACTCATTATAACGGAATTAATCTTGCTGTAATATAAGTTAGCAGGCATGAAAAAGAAGTACATATAAAATATTTTTCTATTTTTCACTGGGAACTTTCAGCCTAATGTGACAAAAAGCAATCTGAGGGATGGAAGGTAGGAAAATTAATTGGATATATATCATTGGCATGTTGGAACATCATTCACTGTGCTTTCTGATGGGGAACAAAAAAAAAATCAATTGCTTTCCTTAAGGGGAGCATCTTTGAAGAACATGGGGTCTGCACAGCTCAGTAGTTTGCAAGTTCATTTGCTTGACAGAATGTGCAAAGAGTAGCAGCTTCAGTCCCTTATTTGAATTGCCAAATACTTAATGTTTCCTACTCTGGTGACCCTATCTTGGAGTGGGTAGGTACAAAAAAAATGTCAGTCCAGAAAAGGAACTTAGTGTACCTTGCTTTGTGACAATTTAAGTAACAGAGGTACCTAATGGAAAGCTCTACTATTCACATTCAGGTACCTATAAAGGTTGACTTTTTTTCAGCACTGAAAATGGGCTCTGCTCCCTGTATGTGTCTGTGGTATTTGCAGGTAGCAAAGCAAACCCTCCAAATTTGCTGTCTACTAGCCTAAATATGCTTTTTTATTGGTTTTCTTCTCATAAGGTAAATATTTGATTATCTCAATGATCCTTTTCTGAATTAATTTTTGTCTGGATTTATATTTGTTGCTTAGCATCCACAACCAATTCCTGCAGAATTCCAGGTGACAATAAAACTGCTACTTCCCTTTGCATCCTTGGAATGTGTAAGATATCCTTCATAATTTTTTAGAGTCATAGCAGTCTGATAAAATAATTAGCATTACCAAGTATACTGACTTGTTATTAACTCTTGAAAACTTTGCATATGTTCCCATATCACAATTTTACTTCAAAAAGTGTGATTGTCCAACTGGCAAGATGACTAATAAATAACTAATATAAATAATTTTCCCCTCAGAGTATTATGTCTTTACTTAGAAATCAGGATCTAGTTCTCAGTATGCCATTTTTATAAAGTTATTGAAATCCTACTGAAACTGAAATTTAAATCAGAATTTATTGACATAAAATATAGCCATAGATTAAAAACATGAATTATACCAAATTTCCTATATGGATTTGCTGCTCTCAGTTTTTCTCAGTGTTTACAATAATTCATATGACTTTGAATGTTCTTAAAGACTCATTTAATTTAATTACTTCTTTACAGAAATGTCATTACTGGGATTTTTTTTCAGCTGTTTATAACATGGTCCTACCCTGTCATTTTGTGATGTATTTATTCAGTCATCTTTGAACACTTACAATGTTTAATCAGTATGTTCCTTATCTCTTTTCTAATTTTTAAAATTTTTTGTCAATCTGCACAGCTTGTAAGGCAGGAAATAATTTCCATCATTACAGCAGAACAGGGAACAGTTTTTTGAAAGAAGAAATTATTAAAAAGATTTAATTTGTAAAAAGTGCCACTAGCTGGCAATTTAAAAATCAAGAGACAATGACATCTGGTTTTAATCTCCACAAATCCATCACTTGCATCTGCTGCACAATTAAGAACCTCATGAAGATCCACTGTGAAGAAAAGCTTTTCTGTTTCATAATTCAGAAATAATGATAAATAAATGAGTACCTCTTGGTTTACTTCTATAGGCTTTACATACTCATAAACACCCAAATTCACATAAACAAGTGTAAAAACATGTAAAAAGTAAAACAATCTTTAATTGGGTAATGAGGAACAAAATTATTTACTAATTAGGTGTATTACAGATGTGTGTTCACACTGCTGAGTTGTAGTTAAAGACTTCCACAGTGATTTCAGCAGAAGCTCACTAATTTAAGAGCTTAATAATTTGTGATTGTATAGCTATGGAAAATACATTAGTTCTGATTTGAAAATTACCATTTGGTGTAGATAGGCAGTAATACAGTCTATTTGCCTTAGATATTATACTTTTATTTTTTTTAAATAGAGTTGATTACCACACTACATTGAGCTTGAAAAAGAATATGTTCAGACACAAAAAAGTATACCTAGCTGAATTCAAAAAGGTTTCCTTTACTGTTCCTGTAGAAAATTGATTTTGAAACATTCTGTTGGAATTCACTGCTTTTCTAGTAAATGTAGAGGAACTGGTCAGGCTTCTATGGATATATGAGTATGGTTTTTGGACATCTCTCATATGATGTTCTTAGAATCACAGAATAGTTTGGGTTGGAAGGGACCTCAAAGATCATCGAGTTCCAACCCCCCTGCCATAGGCAGGGACACCTCCCATTAGATCAGACTGCTCAGTGCCTTGTCCACCCTGGTCTTGAACACCTCCAGAGAGGGGGCATCCACAACCTCTCTGGGCAACCTGTTCCAGTGCTTCACCACCCTCACTGTAAAGAATTTCTTTCTTATGTCAAGCCTGAATCTACCCCCTTCCAATTTTCATCCATTGTTTCTGGTCCTCCCTTCCGATATCATATTAAAAAGTCCTTCCTCTGCCTTTCTGTAGGACCCCCTCAGGTACTGATAAGTTACTATGAGGTCCCCCCTGAGCCTTCTCTTCTCCAGGCTGAACAACCCCAACTCCCTCAGCCTGTCTTCATAGGGTAGTTTGACCATCTTCATGGCCCTTCTCTGGACCCGCTCCACTAGTATCTGTCATTTTGAGGATGTATTGAGAAACATATTTTTGATGATATGCCAGATATTCCAAGAAGGATCCAGTGAGTTTGTGATCACAGCCTGATTTTGAGATGAAACCACTCTGGAATTCTCAAGTCTCATGAATTCCCAGTTTTTCCACCTACCTGGAATCCCCACAAAAACCCTTGCAGCATTAAATAGAACATGGTGCTTGAGTTTGTCAGTTTGTTTTCCTAGAAGGAGAAACAAATTCTTTTAAAGGTATAAATCTAACATTTTTTTGGCTTCTACTGAAAAATTGGGAAAGAAAAATGTCCTACAAATCCAAAAAATTCAGAATATGTGACATTCAGTATTTAATGTTTTTCTTATATCTATAGAAGTATTTTAGGTTCTATAAACAGAGCTGCAAGGGACATAAAATCTAAGTATATTATTCTCACATAATAAAATACGTAAAAAAGTAGTTTCAGTGCATTGGCAGGTTTTTGAGGACAGCTGACTTCAGTGGATCACATGCACTGTTTACTGGAAAACCTGCATGGCATATGAAAAAGAATTATTAAAAAAAACCCTCATACATGTTTTTGTATCATTCTGACGGTGTGCAAACAGTTTAATAGATACGTGTGCATCCTTACCTTTCCTTTTAACATACAAGAATAAATAAAGGATTCTGGCATCCTACTATCAGATTTCAAGAAATACTGTATTGTCCAAAAGAAATGAAATGGATTCCACTGCCACTGCTTCCTGCAGTGGCTAAGTTTTGCCCTCAGTCACATTTTGCACACACAAAAAAAGTGTCCTGCTGGGATGTTACATCTTCACCTTGTCTGTACTGTGAGAATAAATCCTCAAGCTGAATCATCTAATCCATTTAAATAGAAAGTTATCACTATCATTTAGTATCTGTATCTGTTTCTGGAAATCTATATAGCGTGCCAGCAATTCTTAAAACAAAACTGTAGTTTTGCTCACTTCTTAAAAGATGAAACGAACCAAACACCCAAACTACAAAACCCTTTGTGTACTTCATCTATTTTTTCTATTACTATTTTTTTCAGTGGGTATATAAGGACTGGAAATCAATATGCTGATGTAACGTGGTTCAATGTTTCCCTGCCTTTTCTGAAATAACAGTGATATAATTTAAAGTGGCACCATTAATCCACATTAAGCTGCTCTGCACCCTTTCCATTCTTACCCAGCAGAGAACAGACCAAAAGTCCATCAGTCTGGCACCTTGCCACCATGAGCAATCCCTAACAATGGCTTCAAAGGATGGTGTGAAATTCTCAGAGGGAACCTTGCTTGATAGACTATTTCACCAAGGGGACAAGAAGATGAGAATTCTGCTTCATTCGATGTGGCAACTATTTCCTCTCCTAAATCTTCTCCTTAAAGCTATTCAGATATTAAAAGTGGTCTTATTTTTTATCTATTTATCTGTACTTCTAAAATAACCATCATCATAACATTTAGAAATTATCATTATAGAAGAGTACTCTCATGCTCTAGCAAATGCAACATCCATTCAGAAAACAAAATTACTACTGTATCATGTTTCATAGAGGGCATTTCAAGGGTGTCAGATAGTCCCTTAGAACTATTTAATATACATTACTGAAAAATAGCATGCAATATTTCCTTGTAAAAATACCTATCATAAAGCCAGAAATCACTCAAAGGCAGACAGCATTTATTGTTTTTCACCTTTACATTTTCCAAAGGGAAAGCCGAGAGTTAAAAACTAGATTTTAAAAAAATTAAATTGCTTTTGAGCAAAGCACTTGTATGCCAAGTCTCAGCATGGAAGGAATTTTAGCTGCTGAGCAACCTCATACAATAGTGCTTTAGAATAGAAATGCCAAAGAACAGACCCCTAACTACAGTATTGTGGCTCTGGTATGGGTGCCACTGTGATGAAAGTACTCTGATATAAAAGTGTCTGCCATGAAAATAAAGACAGAGAGAAGGCTTTGTAGGTGGAACTTGGGTTCTTTTATGTAAAGACTGACCCAGGCAGTCAGAAGGGGAGAGTAAGAGGGCAAGGACCACATTATGTGGGCACGTAGCCCCCTGAGCAGGGAGTCAGAGAAATAAATGTTTTGCAAAAAAGGGAATTATTCCAGCATCATTTCCCACACCTGTGATGATTTTTCACAGCTTTCCTCCTTTTTTCCAAGACCAGAATAAGGTTACATACATTGTTTTAAAAACTCTTAGCCTTCATGCGACATGTTCAGAGTGGTACTTTTAGAAATACTTCAGGCCTTAGCTGAGCAAAAGAAGACTGAAAGGCATGATGTTTTAATAAAGACAAGTCCTTTGTCCTTGAGCAGTGTGGATGATGTCACATCAGCCTCATGAATGTATGTAGAATTACCTACTTAAAAAAACTTATGTGCAAATACTTGGGTCTCATGGAAATAGTAGTCTTCAAGAAGATTACAGACCTAACAAAAAGAAACCTCAGATGTTAGATAAACCAGTGACTTTAAAGAGCAGGGATTTAAGATTAGCTGAAGTACTTATCACTTATTTTCAATATTTTTTCAGATGAGATCTGTTTAGTTTAAAAGTAGTTTTAAAGGGAAAGAGCATTACAAAGTTCTGGCCTCTTATTTTTCAGTGGAATAGTCATGGAAGTGTTTGAATAATGCATAAATGTTTCAACTTTGCACATTCTGTCTTACTTTAAAAAACTATTGTTTTTATCTCTCAAATATGATAAACTGTTACTAAATCAGTAATGTTATACATGGCAAAATCTCCTTTGGATTACTGTAAAACAATTACTTAGGTTGGTCTTTCGTTGTCTACTATTCAGGAATGGTGAGAGAATAAAAATTCTTCATAAAAGTTAGAGAACATTTAAAAAGTAAATTTATATCAACTGCTGAATATCTCTTTCTGTTGTTGCCAGGTATGTTGCAAGCCAACCTCCTATGCATTCAGAAAATGATTTTTGTAAATACGTGCTGTATAGCCAAAGAACAGTGAACCAATAAAGCATCATCTGTGATTCTTTATGAATGCAGTAATCCACTTCCATAGGGCTCATGCCTGAATTAATGCAAATATATGAGAATTAATGCAATTACACTGTCTGTTGATAGTCCCTATCTAGATATACCAGGAAATTTATCAAGATTTTACTAGCCTTGTAAAAGTACTAGCAGTTAATAATGCAGGCAAAAATATCATCAATCCACATAGGCTAAAACTCAGACAACTTTGCGTGTTTGGGAATTTTTTTTCTTACCCCAGTTCTTGTCTTGCAAACATTGTATTATGGGATTTTAACCCATTTCCTTATACCATTTTAAAAATAGGAGGTATTGAGGTTTTTCTAGAGTGTAATTATCTGAATGAACAAGGATGTCTTCTATCAGGGAATGCCTATATATTAACTACTTCCATTTTTACTGGGTGGAGCTTATATTTTGCCACTTGAGGGCATCCTGTCATTATGTTCCAATTCTGACCAGCAGATCTGAATTTCCAAAAAAATAATGGATTTCTTGAGAAAACAGTTTTATTTTCCAAAAGTTCTGATGAAAAACTGGAAAGATAATTTGCCATGCTAAATAGGCATTTTCAAGACCATAGGTAAAACAGGGTTGTATTTTGGGAAATGCTAAATCAACAGAGAAGTGCCACTGGTTCCAGTAGATGGAATGTGCCTGGCAACACCAGTGTAGACTTCACAGATGTTTAGAAACCTTGGTACAGTTTTGTTATGTCAGAGTTTGACCTGTGGTTGCATGTAAAGACAGTAAAATTATTTCCCCCTGTTCTTGCTAATTTGTGTACATTTTAGTGTCAGAGGGAGAATGACAGCAAAGATTTCAAACTGAATAAGGCACTAAGCTAATACAGTAAAGAAGGAAACCTTTTAGTTAAATGTAATCATCACGACTCTGTAAGAAGAAATGCATGAAACTACGTATAGAATGTCAGCTCTTAGATGCTTGATCAAATCCTACAGTGGCTATTGCGTGCAGCTCACATTAGTATAGTTCTATGATCCAGTGATATAATTGTAACATTGTACTTATTGTACTAAAGGCATTAATTTTAAATATTTTACTGCTTTCTTTCTTCAATTTTTGTCACTTATCTATGTAAAAGAATCAGTTTTAATACATTTTTTATGCATTTATACCCTCATTATATTTGGCTTCAAGGGTATTATAATACATTTTCTATCTGCTGGGCTAGAAGTTTTCAAACTCAAGAACACAGAAGTCACAGCCACTTGAGGCATAGTCTGATAACAGGTCCTAGTCATGAATGTACTAACCTTGGTGGTAAAGCAATGGAACATGCTACACTTCTTTTTCCTCTCTGCAACAGTTTCCTCCATATAAAATAAGGAGTGCTGATTATGAGCTGTGTCCATGTAATATTTCCTCTTTCCATACTTGGCGTGAAGTCACACTTTTTTTCTCTCCCACCTTATAACTTTTCTCTACCTAGGTCAGAAACCACATGCTGTCCCTTTATTAACCTGCCATTTAATCAGCCCTTCTCACTAGGCTCATAAACACAACCCTCACAATAAAACTTTATGTGCAAGAAATGTGCTTCTATTTAACAGTCAGTTTAATCTCTCCTGCTTTTTGTTTTTCTATCCCCCTTCAAATGATACTCACATGGGGAAAGAGACTCATTCACACTCTTTTCCACATGTTCCTTCCATTTCCAATCATGGTTTTCAATTGACTGAAGTCCTCCCAAGGAGGATCTCTGACTGTTGTTTTATTCTGAACCCTCCAAACCACCCAACCACTTCCTAGTCTCCCCACTAGAGCCCATTCCACAGCTATAGACTGGTTGCTCCCTTTTGCTGTGATCTGTTCCACATTGCTTGTGTTCCTTCAGAAAAAAAGATTTGAGAGAGCTGCTGCTCCGGCTCTCCAAGCAAGTTGAACAACCACAGTTGTTCAGTTCAGAACAGTATTATTATTTGTATGCAGATGATAAGCTATTGTCAAGTTGCCATCTTTCTGTGTGAAATGCCTCTGTCCTTCCTGTACTGAAGGTTTCAGAAGAGGGCATCCAGTTCTACCACCCTATTGCACCATGCTACTGTTAACTGCTTCTTGATGTTATCCTATCACTAACCCTTTTTGTAGAGCACAGGGTGAAGGCCCATGCTGGCCACTGCAATCCATTTCCCCAGCCTCTTAGTAGGTGAGTTCACTCTCAAAGTCCATTTCCCTCTAAAGGCAAACACAGGCCATAAAAGCTGTGGTATTTTCTGGTGAATTTTTGCTCCTAAGTCTTTTGAAAAAGCTGTCTTTAAAGTCTGCTGCTCATATGAAAGCAAGCTAATACATTAATTCATCAGGGTCAGCCTCCATCTGCCTGGGATTCTACCCTGCCAGTGTCCTGCTGTTTGTACCAGTGATGCATCCTAGATTCCTGTCTTTAAAAGAATAGAAACTTTTATCTAAAATGCTGATCAATAAATTAAAAATTCATATTATTTGTATGCAGGATCAAGCACAATCTTGGCTGAAATATGAAGCATTATTAAAATAGCAAATACACGGGTTTATTAGCTTGTTAGTTCAAGCAGAGTCTGAAGATGCTCAGTGTCAAAAATGTGCGGCATATGTATTGAGATAGTGATAGTTTTGTCTAGGTATGTATTTTGCAGATATTAATGAGAGGAAAGCCTGTGAGGGCTGAACCACCTCCCTTATGAGGACAGGCTGAGGAGTTGGGGTTGTTCAGCCTGAAGAAGAGAAGGCTCAGGAGGGACCTCATAGTAGCTTATCAATACCTGAAGAGGGCCTACAGAAAGGCAGGGCTAGGACTGTTCAATAGGATATGTGATGGCAGGACTAGGAATAATGGATGTAAATTGGAAGAGGGGAGATTCAGTCTAGATAGAAGAAAGAAATTATTTATGGTGAAGGTGCTGAGACACTGGAACAGGTTGCCCAGGTTTTGGATGCCCCCTCTCCGGAGGATTTTAAGGCCAGGCTGGACAAGGCACCTAGCAGCCTGATCTAGTGGGAGGTATCCCTGCCTATAATCGCAGGGGGAGCTGGAACTAGATCTTTAAGTTCCCTTCCAACCCAAACCATTCTACAATTCTATGATTCTGTGTTTCTGTATAATAGAATGAGGTAGCAAGCTTTTTAAACAAGTCCAGAAGCAACATTATTTAACATTTAACACCTGATTTTGTGCATGGTTTTCCCGTACCCAGCCATAAGGAGGTCAACAACCTTTTCATATCCCTGTAATCTTTCTAGAAATATATTCACTCTCTTTAACCATGTCTGGTAGCAAATAGTAACTGACTGTATTTAGGAAGACTTATTTCAATATTCTATTAATCAATTTTTCAACCTATGCACTTTTCGATACTAGATTTGTTTTCATTGCTCAATACAAGTTTTGTTAAGTCTTTTGTTTCTATCTCTTGGATTATTAGAAGATGCGGTAACACCAGCAGAAGGTCTCCTCGGGAATGTACTTTGTCAGATATTTACTGTGCTTGCTCAGTTTCTTTATCCTTTTATCAGGACTATTTTAATCTGTCACGATGGCAACTTCTTTTGCAGATCTGAAAGCAGATTTCTGCAATAGGATGTCTAAGACAAGTTCCTTCTGCTACATAATGAGTTGACTAGATTTTTCATGTGTAAGTGTCAGGTTCAGAGGTGCCTGTGGGATTCCTATTCAAAATATGAAAAATGACAGGAAGAATTGAAAGGTAAAAACAGGAAGATGTGCTGTTGAATAAAATCAAACATTCTACCTTCACCTGGTTGTGCATCAGTGCCTCGCTATAGCAACAGAGTCTGCTTCATCCTGAAATTAGAAGATCAGAATCTTGTAAAAAATCAGAATCTCAGAACAAATATCTGCCAAGAAAAAAAATAACTGGAAATAATCAGTTAGTGGTATACAGTTCTTTACAAAGAAATTTGTCTGGCTTATTTAAAACTCCTCTGACATATTGCATAAAAGATCTCTTCTCAGGCACCTTAAAATATTTCATAATTAGAAAGAAAAAAAAGTTATGCATGGGAATAAATTCTGTCCTATCCAAGGAACAAGCTGCTCATTCTCCATGAAATGAAATGAATGCCATGGCCTTTTAAAGTGGCCTAGGGGTGCTATTTATTATGAAAAGGGATGTAGAAATAATTCTGAAATCCAGATAGCACCTTTGGCAATAAATACCTCACAGCACATGAGCCCTCAGCATCCCTTTTCCACATGAAAATTGTATCTCTTTTATTTAAATATGCTCTTTTCCTAACAAATGTTTTTCTTCTCTTTAAAAAACAGTTCTATACTACTCTGGCACTGGTGTTAAATGTGTCCTGGAACTTGAGGAGTGTTTCCGGGATCTGAGATCACAACCATTAAATCAATACTTGCATGTCTTCAGGAACAAGTGTAGGAACACCTGTTTCCAGCTACGTTGTCTTGAGATCCTTAAGAACCGAACAAATAATTTTAAATACTGGTAGGAAAGAGGTTATGACAATTATCACACAATTAGTAACTCCAAGTGCATAAGTAGTCCTAGTATCTGCAGTGTAAGAGATGGAAGTAAATGATGGAAGTAAGTACGATGTAATCATAAATCTGGACTGGTTAATGATGAACAGTTCCTGAGGGTTAGAACCCACATTACTTGTCAGTTTATACTGCCATGTGACTCTTCTCAAAATTTTTCGGTCAAGTGACACTGCCCCAAAACCCTCACTCTCCTTGCCTGGAACTGGTACCCAGGGACACTCTGTTCTGTAATTTACAAGCTCTCACCTTGGCAATGCGATTCAATCACGAAAAGATTAGTTCATACAACTTTTTATTATATTATCATCATGGCCAAGAATGAAAGAAAAATACAATGTCTGATCAGAAGTAAAGTGTTTGGTTTCCACTGTTCATCATGGAACAAGTATGTTGTAAATAACATGCAAAGATGGAAATACTATTCTAGGCTGTGTTTGTATATAAGTGTTTGTTCTCTCCACAGATTTTCTTGCACATATTTATCTAGAAACCTAAACAAGAGGCAGATCTAAAAATATAATTTTATTAGTCCAGTGCTATATGTGCCCAATGCATACATCAGAGATTGGAAATAGCATCATAACAGTGGAAAAGTAATTCTAACACAATATTTTTCTTTTTACCTCTTAGCTTATTAGCCATATAAAAAGAAGAAATACAGCAGAAATGCAGCTAGAGATTCCTTCTCCCTCTGTGCTGATACCCAAATCCATAAGAATACACAATAAATTCTTGGGAAGGAGTACTCTATACAATAAATTTTAAGCTGTCCTTTGTAGAGTAGTTTTACATCCTGACATGTCCCAACTCTACTCATCTTATGACTCCTTAGGATATCAAAATATATAACTTAAAATATTTCTTCATGTTAATATGAACTGATAGTCTGAATATAAAGAAAGGGCAAGTTTAGAGCCAAGAGCTTTTCTTGTATGTGCATTGTCTGCTGCTTTCTGTGTTGCTCATGTTAATTAAAACGGATGGAATACAGTGTAAACTCAGTAGGAATCATTCTGTTGACAGCAGAAATTTATTAGAAAATTCCTAAGCTTACTTGTTTCTTTGGGAAACAGACACAGCTTTAAAAAAGGGAAAGTCTGCACTATGTAGGAAATCTGTCCTAGACATGACCATGTGACTTGTAAAGCCTGTCATAACAAGTTCCTCTGTCCCTCTATCCATGGTTTATGGTTTCTGGAGATGTGATTAGAGAAAAGCATTCAAATGATACATGGTTTGTTCTTAGAAAAGGCCACTTAACTGCAAAGCCATTGATCTGTTGGGATTCTTTAACTAATTATTTCACTGTTAGTAAATCATTTCAAGTGACACAATTTTTCATATACTTTATACACCACGCATCTATTCTTTACATTCAGTTCTTTTTAACAATTAAATAAATCCCACCTTCTATCTGCCAAAGAGCTAGGAACACGAAGAGTATATGGTTCAAGAACCCATATAAAAAGCCTTGCACTGTGGGATAATCTTTCTATGAAGACAAAAGATTTTTTCCATGGCAGAGATTAAGCCTTTGTCTCTCACCAGGGCACAGAAGACTCTGATTTTGCTTTCATTCATGTTTAATGGAACCTTTCTAAAAAGTCTGGCATTCTCTCCAATCTATCCCATTTGTTATTGCTGTGGCAGTAGCATTGTGACTGGAGTACAACACCAAAGAACCCTCTTTTACAATGCCACTACCACCTAAGAAGGCAAAAAAATGACTAATCAATTTCAAACTGTTTTGTATGTCAGCAAAATTTCTTTGCTCCTTCCTCTTTCCAAATTAACAAAAACCCCCAATCTAATGGCATGTTCAAAAGGTGTTATATTTTGAGTCATACTTTCTGAAGGAAAATATTTTGGTTATTTATTTGTATTAAGATTAAGCAAAGAGGTTCAACAGAACCTATACAGGAAAAAATTTTGCAAAGTATTGAAAGTCTACATAATGTAACCACTGATCACGTGAAATACAGATATCATCTGGATAAAATTAAACAAACACAGGAGTAGTCATCTTTCTATGTAGGTCTTACCTTTTAGAATAATCATATTGTTTATTATTAAATGTATGTTTGTATTTTTTATAGCATTTATTGTAACTCAACAGTTGAGAGAACAGAAACCAAAACTCTGTTGACCATTAATTCTATGATTTCGTTTGTAAGCAAACCTATGTATGTTAAGATTTTTTGCAAATACCTATTGTCTCTAGCATCGCCCATGTTTTGCAATGTCATATTTTCTTTTAGATTTTCTTTTAAACCTCAGTCAATAATACTAATGGTTCAACAAAAGCCAAGTTTTTGACCAATTAAAACCACTCTCAACACGACTAGCTCCAGAACAGATCAATGACCATAGCAGAGCTGCACACAAGTTAAATCAGTGCAAAATTGCTGCCTTCACAAGTTGCTGACAACTACTGGCTTCTCCTATCTTTTAACAGAGAACATTCTTGTAAAACACTTCAGTACTGTCTGTTGTGAAGAATACAAAATTTAACCACCCTTTATGTAATGAACATTTTTCATACCAACGTCTTTATTATATGATTAATCTGTCTCTGAAAAGCGCCTCATGGATAAATGTGATAGATCATAGAATTTAAATAATTTGTTGAATTAGCTGAAATTTCAGACACTGAATTATCAATGTCATGTAAATTATGACTTAGCTTTTTCTAATAAAATTCTTTTAGTACACTACAGGTACAGAAGCATATTCTTTATCTTTTATTCTTATGTATCTCTTATATATATCTTTATATGTTACACGTCACAGTTTTCAATGCACAATGGATTAACAGATTTCAAGAATGAGCCCTCAAATTCCTTAATTTATAAGGTAATTAGACAGATGTAATAAACAGGGATTAAGCAGCATCAATTGTGCTTTCCCTTTACTTAACTGTAACTTAGGTTTCAACGAGCTTCAGTTTCAAGGTGGTTTTATCCTTTGGGTTGGAAAATGCATAAAAAATGAATATTGGTTATTACTATGAAAAAATCCATTATCTGATAGATGAGAATAATATTAACATTTTTCCAGGTGCCTATTAGAATATAAGAAGTAAACAAGTTGGAAGGTTATGCACATGAATTTCATGACATTGTTCTGTATGTTCAGCAGTTCATAATTCAGGTTTTGTGGTGCTCAGTGTATTAAATGTAGAGATGTATTAAATGTAGAGATTTAGTAGGGATTCAATCAGATGATTTCTATATTTTTTCCACAGAAGAGTAATGGGCGAATTCAAGTAAACTGGAAGACAACAAACAAAGCTGAGAAAGGAGAAATTTATATAATAGAGTTAAATGTGTGACCAGTACCACAAGATGTAATAGAGGACATTAATGTAACAGATTACAGGAAAAGACAAAAAGATCTTTACAAATAAAAAAGGTATTAGTATGAATGAAAATAACATCTTCAATTGTAATGGAAAAGATTAACAAATTATATGGACAATTGAAGACACACTGCGAAACCACTTTGTGAAATGTTTATTTCACTCTTCCGTATAAAATTTGAAATTTCTTGGTGGTGGTTTACTATGCAAGCTTTTTTTATTCACAAGGCCAAGTAGCTCTCTTTTCCCCATATACTGAATGCAAGAAAAACACAGGAATTTAATTAAAAGACACTTTACATGGTATGACACTTCTCTGAAAACTGTCCTTATTTTTGTGAAAAACGTAAATATCCACAAATAATGTTTTCAGCAGCTAGTCACTGATCAGGAAATTGATAGGAACACATATGTATCCTTGTACTCTGTTCATAAAATGTATCTGCACTGAGAACACAAATGAAAAAATGCAAATTAGTTCAATTTACCAAATAGCACTTTATGATAGCATTTTAAGTTAGATTTTGTTTGAGAGAAGACTGATCACTCACTCGGAATAAGCTTTGATTTGGGAATGAAAAGTAAATTGTCTGTTGTCTCCTGTTAAAATAAAGCATGTTGCACACCACCAACTTAACTGTTTGTAAGATAAATATAATTGCTGATCAAAAGAGAAACACCAGTGGAGAACGCTTACAACTTTTTGTATCAGAGATTTCAGTAACATTCCTTTTTCTACAACCTGTGCTCTACTTATCTCTTTGTTCTTTATGCAGTTCCGAGGCAAGAAAGACGTGAATTTGATATATGACTGATCTCCCCTCCCCTCTGTTACTGAGCTCAGTGACACACACATCTTTTACCACTCCCACAAATTTAGGCTAATGTGCTCCAGACCACTATCTTCAGCCTCTATTTTTTAACCCCCATATGGTTATGTTCCTTGAAAAAACAGCTATATCCCTCTTTTCATTTGCGAGATACCTAAACCCAAGCATCATTGCAATATGCATTAAAAACTAATAGAGCTTCCTTCCCTGGCTTTAATTTCCACCTGGCATTTTCTCTCTTTCACCATTTCCTTTCACTTCTGTTTTCCTTCCAGAGTTTCTATTCCTAAAGTGACATAGGCTATAGGAGTATGAGCCATTCTCCTTCCTGCTTAGACCTCCCTTCAGCATCCTATGGTAGCTCCCACAGGATGGAGCTGTCTCTTCTCTGACCATAACTTAAATCCACAGTATCTTTTTAGCTTTCTTCAATTCATTGGTTTCCATTGCTGGGAATAGATAAAAAGAGTATGGGGAAGAGAGTTTTAAAGGAAGTGAATTCAAAGTAGGAATCACAAAGTCAGATTCTGTGGATTGTCTTTAAGAGTATTCAGAAAATTTGGCTGTCATACTGATTTGCCAACAATGAATCTCCAGTGGGACACTCCTAAACCAGACATAATCTGGTTTTAAGTTATATGTATTGCTTCCTCACTGAAATTTATAAATAAGATGTATGCCAATTGACTTTGATGAAATAGTCTTGGAAACGAGACTCTAAGAATGATGCAGCGTAACAGAAAACGAGATAAGTTCTATTTTAGATTTTGGCTGACACAGGAAACCAGTAATATTCTTCTGAAGGATCACTTATAAAAAGTAGTGAACTGCAACACATATTTGAGACAGTTTTCACATTAAGCATATGAATAAAAGCCTCATTAAAGCATGGGATTTGTTTATTAATTGAAAGGTAAGAATTTAATATGCATACATAACTTTTTGCTGAAAAACTGAAAATTTTTGAACAGTTGCAATTCTTTGACTTCACATGTCCAATATAGGATCTTTAAGTGAAAGTCTATGTATCTAAGTACAGAGAGCAGGAGTTTGATGTTGTTCTCTGAAGGAAACCATTAGCTGGGTTAAAGTCATAAACATAAAAAGTGTGGGCAGTCCCTGAGGATCCATTTCAGCAAACACAAGCATGAGTACACTGGATGGAAACTGGAGAACTTTAGTGGCCAGTAGGACCACCATGGAGAGCAGGCACATGCTTTGTCTGGGATAGGTAAAAGAGCCTCACAATATGCAACCAATTTCTGATCACTACAAATTAGATAGTTACCTAACATAACTATTAAATGAACATTTTACATGTAGTAGATGTATCCTTTGGGAAAGGTCATGAAATACATATGCAATAAAAATAAAACAAAAAAATGGAAGCCACATGTTACTTTATGAGTGTGTACCTCATTTGCAAACCAGACAAGATTGGTCATATCATTACAATGTATAATCATACAGAGGACATGAAAACTTCCTCCATGTTAACAGCAGAATTTCCCCTGTGGAGATGAGAATCTCTGCACATGTGGTAATCAGGTACTGTAAGTTCATGATCTGCTCTGCCATTGTCAAACAGACAGGGCTGGGAACTGCAGCTGTGTTTAACAAAGCAGACCTCTGAGATAATCAATTCTGTTAGGTAAACATCTCATATTATTCAGAGTACTTTGTTGTGAAATATAGAAGAATGAGGGTCATGTGCAAAAAAATCAGTTAGTGATATCTGATGCAGTAGATTTATTGAATAGAAACTGTCTGATAAAAATGACAGTTCAAACAGTGGATCAGAGAAGACAGTCATGGAGCAATTCCAACACCATCATCTTTTTTCCAGACCTGGAAAAAATACAAGAAAAAAACCAAACCAAACAAAAAAACATGAAAAAACCTTGAGACTCCAGTTGTACTGGACAGATACAAAATGCAAAGCATTGTACAAATCAAACAAAGATCATGTTCATTTTTCACGGGATGTTCATGATAACAGAGGGGTCAAAAAGTGCTTTGGGATAAGTGAAAACAACACCAAGACTTGAAAGTAAAAGTAAAAATAATCTTCATTTATAATACAGAACACGTAATTTAAACTCATGTGCAAGTCAGGTTGTCTTCAGTCATGATTTACAAAAATCTGGATGTGCTTCTTCAGCCATTGATATGGTGCAGGCATAAACAACTAGCATAAGAATGTGCTTAAGCTTACCTTGCACTCCAATTAGATGATAAAAAATGTTATTTATTACTGATCTTCTTGCAACTAAATTGTAATGATAAAATTGTAAAGACCAACTCACTTTCTGCAAAAAAGGAAAAAAGACTCAAAGTGTTCCTGCAAAAAATGGTAGTCCAATAATGTTTTTTCAGTGAAGAAAAGAGACAGTAAATGCTTTCCTAAATCATCTGCCACGTAGAATTTTATTTGTTTTTTTATCTGCCCAAATTTAACTGGGCAGATAAGGCACATTACAGAATCACCGAATGTCAGGGATTGGAAGGGATCCTGAAAGATTATCTAGTCAAATCTCCCAGCCAGAGCAGAAGAACCTAGACCAAGTCACACAGGAATGAGTCCAGGTGGGTTATGTATGTCTCCAGAGAAGGAGACTCCACACTTCTTTGGGCAGCCCATTCCAGTGTTCTGTCAACCTCATCCTGATAAAGTTTTTTCTCATATGTATGTTAAACCTCCTGTGTTCCAGCTTGTACCTGTTGTCCATTGCCCTATCATTGGAAATCACTGAGAAGAACATGGCTCCATCCTCCTGACACTCACCCTTTACCTATTTATAAACATCAGTGAGATCACTGCTCAGTCTCCTCATCTCCAAGCTAAGGAGACCCAGCTCCCTCAGCCTTTCCTCCTAAGGGAGATGCTCCAATGCCTTAATAATCCTTGTGGTTCTGTGCTGTTCTCTCTCAAGCAGTTCCCTGAAAAGTACTTCTGCATCTGAAGCATAGGAAATAAGAGAACCAAGACATACTAGCATCAGCGTGGTTCAGATGTTAATATCCAGTAGCATAGGATTAGTAGTGCAGGCCCAAAGTCCTGGAAAAAAAGAAAGTGAGCAATAGATTTTCATGTTTTCATGAGCCTTGCCTGATGTACAGTGGGTGAAACATGTTGCAATGAGAATGGTGGCATCCCTAAAGCCACTGGCTTCAATAAGTTATAAAGTGACAAATTTGTGAAGATGCTTAGCAGTCTATGTAGAAGGAAAATGATACTCAGAGCTTACAGATGTATTCACCAGTCTAACATGAAGTCTGTCAAATCATTTTGTAGCAAAATTTTCAAAAAGTCTTAGGTAATTTCTCTCTTTAAATTATGAAATTCATGGGAAGCCTAAGTAGCCGAGGAGAAAGATGAATGATGTTTCAACAAATGAGTATAGAGAAGCACCTCAGTAAAATTTAAAATCTACAATTTCAACATTGACAGATTTAGCAGTTACTTTCTCACTTCCTGCAGTTCAAAAAAATATTTCATAAAGGAAAAAGATTCTTTTCCTTATGAGAAAGCAAGCAATGATAAAAATTCTCTTGGTCCAAACAGCATTTGCAAGTAATTAGTTCCCATTGACCAAGAAGAGTATTAATCTCTGATAAATCAGAATTAGAAAGCTGGAGTATTCTACAAGTACAGGCACTGCAAGAGGAAGAGCTCTATCGCTTAAGAGATACTTCAACGTGGTACAACTGGATGGCAAGATCATACCTGAAGGATGTTCCTGCTGGTGAAAAATGTCAGTTTCCTTCAGGCTTTGCAGGGAAGGAGAACTTTGGCAGTTCTCCAGCCTACTGTTTGGCCTCTAGTCAGCTCCATGGCAGGAGCCTTCTGTGAGCAAGAGCTTGGGACAATAGTTTGTTTAGACAACAAACTGAGTATAGTACAGAACAGAAAGCTGTTAGCAGCACAAGTTGATTTGGTGAAAATAATTCTTAGAATCACAGAATCACAGAAAGACGCGGGTTGGAAGGGACCTCAAGGATCATGCAGTTCCACCCCCCCTGCCTAGCAGGGCCACCAAACAAACACATTTACTAGATCAGGTTGCCCAGGGCCCCGTCCAACCTGGCCTTGAACACCTCCAAGGACGGGGCATCCACAACCTCCCTCGGCAGCCTGTTCCAGGACCTAACCACTCTCCTAGTAAAGAACTTCCCCCTAACATCCCACCTAAATCTTCCCTCCTTCAACTTGGATCCAGAGTAGCTCAAAAATTAACAGGGATCAAATCTGGTCTCTGCACAGAAAATTAAGCTCTTTGAATTTGCATTCCTGATGTCCCTGTTTCACAGGCTTTTAGATCTTTCCAGGGTGTATTAGAGATACTGTTGGGAAAGTAAAATGGCCACGAGGAGACAGTCATCTGCCTTAGGGGGACAGTTCATGTCAGAATAAATGAATTCAGAGATGCAAAGGCATATTAGGTCATCCTGTCTGTCTTGTCACAGAGGAAAGAGAGGTACTGAATCTGAGGTTCATATATCTGTTTCCTTTCTAAACCTTCAACATTTCAGTGTAAAGTAACCTTCCATAATTTTGTTATAAGTTTTTTGTCAATCAGCATTATTTTCTTAATCTTTTATATTGCTGGTTATGTTGACATATACAATTTTCTACGCCCCATTTTAGTTAGCAAAAATTCATGATACTGAGGAAGACTCTCCTCCACACATCCATATTTATTTGCTTTCTCCAATATGAAAATTTAAAAATACAGTAAGAAATAAAGTCTTATTTTATAAATTATTTTCTTCTCATTTCTAGTAAGAGAATTAAGATTATTAAAGAAATACAGGAAAGCTCTTTGCCATTTTCAATGGATTCTTTTCCAATTTAAAAAAATAAACATTTTCTGATAAAATTGCACTCTCAATTCCCATTCATAATAAAAAACTTTGGTTATTCCCTTAAGAATTAGGAGATATGTACTTAGAAACCTGTCAGCATTAACCCTATCTATATTAAAACAAAGAAAATCTCAGTTTCCCTGTATTCCTGATTGTGTCTCTTTATTGTTAAATACCAGACAGTCATTCTCTGTGGCCTCTATGGCCAACTAGATCATGGAGCAGATCCTTTTTGAAACTGCTAAGACACATAGGAAATAGGATCATGATGACAAGAGTCAACATAGCTTCCCAAAAGGCAAGTCATGTGTGACAAATTTGCTGGCCTTTTATAAAGAGAAGAGCCACTGAAATGCCTGATCTTCTGAGAGGTATTTGACGTCCCACAGGACAGACATGTCTCTAAAATGGAAAGACATGGATTTGACATATTGATGACTCAGTGATTAAGGAATTGGATGTATGGTCTCATTGAAAAAGGTGCAATCTTACACACAATTTAGAATCATGGAATCATAGAATCACAGAATGGTTTGGGTTGGAAGGGACCTCAAAGATCATTGAGTTCCAACCCCCCTGCCATAGGCAGGGACACCTCCCACTGGATCAGGCTGCCCAGTGCTTTGTCTAGCCTGGTCTTGAACTCCTCCAGAAAGGAAGCATCCACAACCTCTCTGGGCAACCTTCTTGTGTTGAGGGCTCCAGAACTGGATGCAATACTCCAGGTGGGGTCTCACCAGTGCCAAGTAGAGGTGCAAAATCACCTCTCTTGATCTGCTGGTCACNGTGCAGGATCGAAGCACTTGGCCTTGTTGAACTTCATGAGGTTGGCTTGGGCTCACCTCTCAAGCCTATCAAGGTCCCTCTGGATGGCATCCCTTCCTTCAGATGTATCAACTGTACCACACAGCTTGGTGTCATCTGCAAACTTGCTGAGGATGCACTCAATCCCACTGTCCATGTCTCCTATAAAGATGTTAAATAGCACTGGTATATTTGGGGCATAGTACATAAACAGAGACAGAGAATAGATGATATTTTAGGAGATTTATATTTTTAAAACATTATTTAAATTCTCAAAGCATAATTTTAGTAAGGCAGACATTCAGTGGATTTTTTTTAAGTTAAATTCACTACATATGTGGCTGCAGTAAGTTCAAAATTTAAGCCTTGGGCATGTGGAACTTAAAACATAACTTGGACCCTTTAACATTTCATGGCTCTTTCCCCACTGAGAATGACATGTAGTGGGTACATTAGCTTCAAATAATCACCACACTAGCACAACACTTCCTAATCCTAACATTGCTATTTTCCTACTGAAGCAATATGTACTTACATGGCCCCTTCCATTATAGCACTCTCAAGAGTTTCTTAGATATTTAAGTGGACAATTGCCCCAGGAGACACAAAAAATCCACTTATTCCTATTATATGAGATAAGGAAACAGAACTCTGAGAACTGGTACCTTATCTAAGGTCATATAACAGTGGCCTGAACTCAGCTTTCTCAAGCAACAGGCTCAGCAATTTCACTTCTGAATTGACCTGATACCTTGCTTGAAACTACCTGTGCATAGTATTTTGCTAAATATATTATGAGATTAGGGAACCCATTTCTAAGATCCTTTGATCACAAAATATTGATTTCAGAAATCCCAAATCTTTCATAAAAGCAAACAAAAGCTCATTGTCCAGCAACCAGTATTCAGTTTATTTGGAGAAGTACAGTGTAACATAACTGAAAGTCCCTGACACATTTCCCTGGACATTCCCAAAACCGCAGACGGTCCTGTGGGTCTGCAAAAAGCAGTTCTATACTCATAGGCCTTTTTCTCCTCTTTTCCAGTTTATTACAACAAAATGCTTTATGTACAAAAGGTAATTTTGCTTGCAATACAATCCTTGCTGCAACTACTATTGTTAACATCAAAGATATTAAGATATGATGCACTTAGAAAATTAATTGAACACATTTAGTTACTGTGATGGAACCATGTTATTAATCACCATTGAGAGTTAGTCCAGTTAATGTTTTTAGGGACAGAGTTGCACTTCAAAGAATGTACAACTTGTGCAAGGTAATTTCTTAAACATCTGTGGTGTCCCACTACAGGAACAAGAATAACTCTAGGCAGTCCAAAGGCATAGACTGTCCCTACCCCAGCCAGTGTTTGCAAACTGTTTGGTAGGGAAGGGCACCTTGTCAATGGTTTGAACCTCCCAGGCAGCCCCCTGTCATGTTCATTGCTGTTGACAGTGCTGTGATTGCCCTTGTGCTAATGAGAGGGCAGGTAGCTGGCTCACAGGCATCAATACGTTACACTGTAGGAGGGATCTCTGCTGCCCAACAATGAAATGCTGACAATTTCTGTGCAGGTCATTTTGTCAATGTTACTGATATCTTGCCTTTTAGGAGTACATCAGGTGCTTGGGAGAATGTTGAAGAGTCATTAGCCAATAACAACCTACAAAGCTGTCCAATATATTATGAATAATAAACCTAATGTTTTCTAGGCATTTTTAATATGTAGAATCCATACACAACAAAGAATTAATTAGCATTCTATAACAAAATCCTCAAAACAAATACAAGTATATTATATGGTTTTTTCGTTAATCATCAGTCACTTCTGCTTTGCCCTTGGAAGCCAGCCCAGCTCCAGCTGCCTTTTTGCTTTCCTGGCCCCTCTCTCACAGCTTTGACTAACTTCTATTCAGACCTTAAATTTTAACTCCCTAGACCCCCATATGTTTTCTCATGGAAACGTTATGGCTCAGTTATAGCCCACTGCACATCTCCGTGGCTCTTTTATAAGTTCACAAATACTCTAAGTCAGAAGACACAGTGGAGTTCTGTTTGTTACTCTCAGGTGACCTCTCAAATGGGCTTTCAGAGAGAAATCTTTCACTCCAGCTTATGTTTCTTCTTCCCTGAAGGCAAAGTCAGGGGCTATGTAATCATGACAACATTAGCATATCCTGTAAGTGCTATCAGCTAAGGGAAAGAGGCAGAGGAAATGGAAAGAAGAGCTCTGTAATCCTGAATGTATCTCTCATATGCTCCTGTTTTGGTGGATGAACTGTTTTACTTAAGCCAGACTAAGCCAAAGGGATTTTCATGTTTACTAAAATAATCTGTGACTAATTAATACCCTGTAGGTCAATTCATGTGAGTTTACTTTATGCATTATTATCAAGCTGAGATTTGCTGCTTAAAAACAGCTCATTTGTGTCAAAAACAAACATAAAAATGAAGCTTTCAATGGGGTAGAAAAGTAAATCCATGAGCATGGCTTTATACTATTTGGAGAATTAAGCTACTTCTGGAAATGTATAGAGACCAAGGAATGTTGACCTGGAGTTTGCAATGGTGAGAATTATTCATAATTTCATAAACTCACATATTATTAAAATAAACACTCTGATTATTATTAAACAAACATAAGAACCCTTTAGCCAAATCTTCAGACATGGGAACAGCAATGCAGAACCCTTAAATCCTCATGTAGACAATAAAGGAAAACTGAGATGTGGTTTATCAGTTCCTTGCCTTCATTTGTTTTTTTCCCCAGCAGGAACAGCTGGAATGAGATCCTCACTCTATGCACACTGTAGAAAGAGAATTAGAAACCTAAGAAATATTAGCTGATGGAAAGCTGCAAGTTCACTGGCATGCTATTAGGACTTTATTAACAGAGAAATTTAGGCACTTGAAAGTATAAACCACCTTGAGAAACATTCTGAGAAACATGTTAAATATCTTAATATGGTATTTAAACTGTTCATTTCCTTAGTTGAGACACTAAAAAATATGTCCCAATTTGTTTATGGCTCATAGGTGCTAAAAATGGTCAGCTGCACATGACCACTTTACTTCTCCATAAAGTATTGGTTTAGAGTTGAACTTCAAGAAATTTCTGCAAAAAAGCAAGTAGACAAGAATCTGGTTCACCAGATGTGACAGCTGGATTGAAAGGAAGACCTATTACCACAACTTTATCCTGTTTCATTTATATTTAGTGTCTTGATTACCAACCACCCTCGCCTGCCATTTCTTTATCTGCTCAGCAAACATTTAATTTTAATTTTTTTAATTCATAATTCTAAATTGTGTATTTGACCATCTTTTATAATCTGTTAAAACTGAGAGATAACTTTTTTCATGTGTAATAACTTTTGCCTCCAAATTAGATGAAGGATATATCTAAAAGATAAATTTGATGACTAATAAGAGTCATAAAACTTTCTGAACACATAGTTTTTTGTGCAATCTTTGCTAAAAAAACCCAAACCAAATCAAAACAAATAAAAAAAAAATCCCACAGAAATATAAACATTTTCCAAAATAAAAAGATTGCAAATATCCAGGTGGAACTGATTTGACGAATGTTCACTGACCAGCATCAACAATGTCATCTTATCTTCTATCAAGCTGTACTGCACTGAGGTTGACTGCTGAAATTCGAAATTATTTGTAAACTTCATCTTTCCTCTGAAACACAAACAGCTGATCTCCTGTCTCATTCATATTTCTGTTGCATGTATAATAAAGGTATTATGTTTCACTGCAGACAATTCTGTAGGCATGACAAGGATGGCTGCTCTTAAGCATGCATCTGTATTGGATTTATCCTGTGTTGTTATCTTTTCATGTTTATTTAAAACTTACTAGAAAAATTAATGAAATGTTGATATCATTATGATGGTCTCCACCAGAATGACTGGAGCATAAAAATTAGAGAGGTTGATACAAGCAGGACTTAACCAGTGAACCTGGAAACTATTGACCACGAATGAGAAAAAAAGGGTAGATTTTTCCATCTAGAAGACATACTGGGAAAGCTTGCTCTGGGTATGTTGAAGCCACTCTCGTCAGGGTGCAGTGAGCTCCTGTTCAAAGGAACAAATTGGAGACTACAGCTGAAATTCTATGTCTATGTCTATGTCTATGTAGGACAACTACATAGTTCAGGCTGTTGTGAAATTACAATCTGATGATGCTTCCCAGGATGTCTGGGGACAGAATACTCAAGTCAGCATTACCTCCTTCCAGTGTTCTCCGTTCTGGATTTCATGCTTTGTGTTTAGGGTAGCTGAGAACTACTGAAAACATTCTCAGGGAGTACTCATTGTAGGAACCCTCAGACCTTGTTCCTCGCAGCTCCTCTATTTTATGTTGGTTTCCTCCTACTTAACTATGCAGCAACCACCAATCAGATTGCCTGTCTTTTGAAATGATGGTAACATTTGGAGACAGATACCTTGGGCTCTTATTTCATCTAATCTGTTAGTGGATATAAAATAAATGTAAATACATTAGAAGGATTCCTGCCTTAGGCAGCTAAAGTCCATGGACTAACTAAAACCATCCTGTATGATCCATTTCTTACTGAACATATATAGATTGACAGAGAAAAATTAACAAAATTTATTAAGCCACATATATTTTATTTAAGCTCAAGATTTATGTTGTATTTGCTATCTAATAAAGGAAGATCATGAGAAAAAATAACAATAAACTCACTTCTAATTTTCTATCCTTTGTTATGTTTTCTCCTTCCATTGTGCTCCACTTCCTGCTTTATAACTACATTGTTGATTTTTATAACATTTTTTTGTTTCTTTTGTGATTTGTAGTGGGTAAGTACATACCTACCCATGATACAGTCCCATTATAACAAATATAAGCAAATATTATCTCATAGAAATCAGTAAAGATGGCTATGAAAACCGGTCTGTAATCTCAAGTTTACACATATAGTATAATCACATATTACATTTTATTTCTTTCAGGGGATCCAACAGCAAGTCCCACTGGCTGCTGCCCCTTTGGTCAGTTCAACTGGAGCTGCAGCCTGAGAGAGGTGTCTTGTTTGGGAAAATAAACAAAAAATATGGAGCTGAGGGTTTTGGTGGATGATGAGAAGCTCAATGTGACCTGGCAATGTGGGGAAACAGCCCAGGCCAACCACATCCTGGGCTGCATCAAAAGCAGGGTAGCCAGCAGGGCAAGGGAGGTGATTCTGCCCCTCTGCTTTCCTGAACCCCACCTGGAGTACTGTGTCCAGCTCTGGAGCCCTCAGCACAAGTAGAACATGGACCTGTTGGAGAGGGTGTAGAAGAGGGCCATGAAAATGATCAAGGGGTTGAAGCACCTCTCTCATGATGACAGGCTGAAAGAGTTGGGGTTTTTCAGCTTGGAGAAGAGAAGGCTCCAGGTAGATTTTAAAGCAGCTTTACAGTATCTGAGGGGCACCTATAAGAAAGCTGGAGAGGAACTTTATACGAAGCCATATAGTGACAGGACAAGGGGAGTGGCTTCAAACTAATAGAAGGTAGGTTTAGATTAGACATTAGGAAGAAATTTTTCTCTCTGAGTAGTGAGATACTGGAATAGGTTTGTCAGAGAAGCTGAAAGTATTTAGGGCCATGCTGAAGGGCACTGTGAGAAGTTTCCCTGTCCATGTCAGCAGGGGTATAACCAGATGATCTTTAAGATCCCAGTCCAAAACATTCTATGACATTCAATTTCAGATTAAAAGTTTATGGAAACCTTTCAGAAGTGATAATATAAAATTTTATAAATAATAAAAAAATAATTTCGGTAAATTCAGCTGTATATAAGCCTTTCAGCACTTCAGCTATGAAAAAAAAAGAATATTGAATATTTTGAGAGATTTCTTTAGAATATTAATTGTAGTTCATCTTTGACTAACTAATATATTAGAGAAGAAAATATTAGAAAAAAATATAATTTTATAAATCTAAAGTCCAATCTGTGTTAAAATTGATCCATATAAGTTTCTTAAAGGAGGAGAAACCAGCAAAGAGTATGTGTTCTCTTAGGTTTCATATATCTTACAGTCTGGACAAAGAGTAAAATGTTCTCACCTGACAGTTATTTTCACTAGGATGGTGACTGGATTTCATTGGGAAAATCACTTACTCCTTTACCCACTTCTCATAATTTTTCATAAGACTTCTTCCTTCAGTCTGAGCTGGTACTTGTGGAAACAGGGCAGAAGATAGAATCAGCACAGTTTTTCTAATACTTAAAAATAATTTAAAAAAGATATATATCGATTATATATTTGAAAGCAGGCTGAGATATGTGTAGTCCTAAGAATAGCAAGAGACCAAAAGAAGCATTACTGAAATATGACTAAGAATTAAATAGAAGGGAAGAAACTAATGAGGGAACCAGAAATAGCCATTAAGTGCAAAAAAATCCGTATATTGGAGCAAACCACAATTTGCTAGTATCCTTTTCTACTGTCAGTTTTTCATTCAAGAATTCCTAGAAATTCTGAAGTAGCCCTCCCATTTTTCCTTCTTTCTAAATCCTGAGATGCCCTAACTTGCTTTTTTTCAGTCCTTCAGACAATCTCCTTTTTTATTAGCATTTAAATCATTTGCAACTGTTGTATGGAAAGAATAAGGAGAACAAGGGTTTCTTGCATGTCCATCACACTCTGATGACTGACTTTGCTACTACTGTCTTAATCTTGTGATGAGTGTGGTCATGGAAAGAAGTTACTCAAACAAATTCCTTCATCTTTTTGTATTAAAGTGTTTTAAGCTATCAGTTTTGCAAAGCAGGGCAGGCCAAAAGCTGCTGCTGCATGTGAAAGTCTAAGAAAAAAACCAATTTAATAAAGTGCTAGTAATTTCCCTTATGGTATTTCTTAATTAAATAGAAAGAATAAGGATAATTACTACTATTCAATAAAATAAGTAACTGTAGTCTAGGTTTTAATAAAGAATCACTATTTCTGTTGAAAAAATAATTTTTTCGTTGACCACATTTTCAAATGTTTAAAATTATTATTTTTAGGAGTTCTTTCTTCAGCTCTTCCAACACACAGGTGTGATGGTTGAATCTCAAAGAACCAATGCAATATAAATATATTTAATCAATAAACTCAATGGACTGATTAACTGGAGATAACTCTAGGGTATTTTTAAAGTCTAGGACAATGTAATTATGATGTGAGTTTGCTATAGTAATATCCCATGATTGTTTACAAAGACAATGTAAAGCAATTTGAACAAGAAGTATTTCTGGCAATTCTATATATTATCATCTAACGTTATAATGCCATTCAACTAAATTATGTAAAATAATGACCTAAAAGTGCAGAACCTCTTTAGGTCCTTTATGCTCCTTTTTGGAAAACCTTGCCAAAATGTATTATAAATTATATCGATTATATAAATTGAATGACTAATCCTGATTGACCACACTAATTTTATTGTTTCAGTGGACTTTGGTGCATGGGACCATATTTCTAGAATATTTATTGAGCTTTTGATTGATTCAGTCTTTTTCTTGATTTAAATTCCAGTCAAGATCAATTGCAATTTTACTCAAGTAAAGATAAATTCTGACTTCATGACTTGCCATAAGCATTTTTTTCTCCATCCCACAATTCAGAAAAATGGTTATCTGGTTTTCTGAGCATAGGTAAATCCATTATAGCACAAAGCATAAATAACTTCTGAGTTTATAATGCAGGAGTATCCCAGGAAAGTAGGTTACAATTCAAAAATGTCAAGTTTTAGATAAATGTATTTTGCACATTGATAAAAAAAATAGTTAAGTCTGAAATTCCAAAATGCTGGGAGCATTTTTGCATTTCAGTGTTTAGAGATTTATTCCCTGTGCATCCAATTAAGACATGACCAGAGAAATTATTCTGGCTGCAGAAGATCTGGGTTAAGCCAGAAGTTAGTTCCTACTCAATGCTGTAGGTTTAACTATTTGTCTACTTACCAAATCCCACAATCTCAAAATGTGTGGGTAGAAAACTTAACTTTTGTCATCACTCTACACTGATTTGTTATTGGAGATGTTTGTGCTGTTATCACCTCTGGATTGTAATCTCACCTTGCCATTCTGAAAGTGATGCAGCTTCCCCTGCATTGCACTAATGAACAGAGTCATGGCACATCTGAAACATTAATCAGTAAAATGAGAACATACTGAAGCCCTTTCAGTATATAGCCATCCAAATCACTGTTTTTATGTGGGCTGGAGTTGAAGATTTTTAGAAAGGAAGGGTCTTTTTATTCCATTTCTTCTTCTGATGTGTGAAGAATGAACTAGATGTTCTTCCAAAATGGCTGTCTTGTTACTGATTTTTATTAAACAGGGCCCTCTTACAACCTATCTTGAACTGAAATGCTGTCTTCTGAAGAGCAAGCAACACTGTGGGACAAAGTAGAGCTGTATATAAATCTTAGAAAACTCTATTCAGAACAAGCAAAAGGAATAGCAGGTGCTTTTAGTTATTGGGAAGGATTAAGCCAAGAATGCACTGAGTCAAAAAAAATTCTGGTTTCAGGGGCAGAGCAGATTGCCAGATAACATTGGTAACTGAGATGAATAAAGGAAAAGTAAATACCAAAAAATTTCAGGAGTTAAATTAAGAAAGGGATATTGGAAGCAAAGGAAGAGCATTGGAAGAATATGCTGATGGTGTCAGCTTTCTAGTAATACAAAAAGACAGAGTTAGATGTCATTTCCCTCCACTGTAGTTGAGGGTCACTACAGAAGCTTTGGATTAACTAATTTTTTTATGCTGCATTTCTTTGTGCAAGAGAATTCTTTGTGGGACCGTGAGGATAAATAAATTGAAAACTTAATTAGCAAACAAAGTATACAAATACTCCAATAACAGAGACAATAATTGTATCCATGGAAGAAAGCAAAAGACCCATCTGCAGAACCTGAAGTGAAATCCAAATTACAGATCTCTATTTCCAAGCCAGATTTAGCACTGTAGCTGAATCAGGTCGGGTAATATGTTTCTGAAATCTACAAGAAACTAAATTTGGTGAAAAGATCAGAAGTGGTACAAGAGTGAGACACTAACTTATAATTTTATCTACAACAATATTTAAGTTATTCAAAATACCTCATTTGAGGGAAGAGTTGATGGAAGAATATTTAGAAGAAGCAGTGCACTGTTTTTCAACATAATATGTTCTTGAATATATTCATGAATATATTATCTGCCACTAAACCTGTACACATAAAAAGTTTGATTTTTCTGTATATAATAGAAAAAATTCTTTCATAAAGTTCGGAAGTCATTGTGTTATGTGAAAAATAGATAATAGACACAGATATTAAAGACATCTCACTTTCTTGTAAGAAGACAAGATGACTTTATTTCATTGTTATGGAAGCTCTCATGACATGCTTTTTGTGATTAGGATATTCACAATCCCTTTGGGACAACATTTATTATTAGAAAAAGTATCACAGCATTTGAAATCAGAAGTAAAAAATTTATTAGAGGGTTTATGAGGAGAATATGAATCTCTAGTGAATATTGTACATAGAGAAGGGAATTTATTATAGACTGCATAAAGAATTACACTTTTGAATACTTAAAACACTCTATTATGCCTTGTAAGTAAACTTTTCACATGAAATTCAGAAGTCCAGATATCAAGCTGGCCTCATATCATATGGTCTCCTTTCATACTTAATTACACTAGAATATATCCTCATACAACTGCTTACTGCAAATCAATAAAAATATTCATCTAAATAAGAAATTACTTATTAAAGCATATATGTAGGATGAAGATGTAAATCCACAGAGAGAATTAAAAATTTGACCATACAAAAGGAGATTGGTACAATTAATTTTATAAAAGACTGTTTGTTCCTAGCAGTATTTAATGTAAGAAAAATATTAATTAGAAAAGCAAAAATAATATCTAGGATCATATAATCATAGAATGTGTTGAGTTGGAAGGGACACTGAAAGGTCACCTAGTCTAACCCCCCTGCAGTAAGCAGGCACATCCTGTGCTAGATCAGGTTGCTCAGAGCTTCATCAGGCTGGGCCTTTAATTGCTCCACAGACAGGGCCTACACCACCTCTCTGGTCAACCTGTTGCAGTGCCTCACTACCTCCATGGTGAAGAGCTTCCTTCTAATATCTAATCTAATCCTGGCCTACCCTATTTTAAAGCCACCAGAGGAAGTTGATGGTGTAGCAAGAAGAGTCAAACCCCACATGGTGGATATCGCCAGTCTTCTCTAAAGGTTCTGATTCCTTCCTTCTGAATGAGACAGTAAAAATTAATCTAGTTTAAACAACAGCATGGATAGGAAATGCTGAAGTAAAGAGCAACACAGTTTACACAGTTTTAGTATATTTTCTTTCAGTTACTCAGTGGTAGGTAAAACAAGAAAACTGTTAAAAATACAGGCTTGAAAAAGCAAAGAAGAAACTGTGGTTTTGTTACTCCAGCCACTAACCCCTCATGTGCTGGAAGGAAGTACTTCTTAATGTCAGTGTATTCCCAAATAGCACAAGGAATTTATTTTACACTTGTGCCTTTATTTTTGTCCTCAGGATGAACTAAGATAATTTCATTTCTAGTGAGGGTGAAACTTAAGTTTGCCAAATAAAATGTTTTAAGGAAAGCATTCATAAATTCTCTTGGTATGCAAACCTCTTTACTGTAAACATCTCTGAGAGATTTCTATAATTCTTTCTGGTCAGAAGGTAAATACCATAAAAACAGCCCCTCTCAGTGTTTTTCTGGCCTTGCTTGCTTGTGGTCCCAGAGAGGTCCCAGAAGAGCAAAATGAATAAACAAGCTGACTGAGATTTTTAGACCACAGGGAAGATTTTCATGAGATTAATTTAGGAGACATAGTTGATGAGCAGAGGATAGGTTGCTATTTTGGCTCTTATGGTAGAAAGGACAACTCATGCAGTTTTGCAGTCCTAATACCGGTTCCAAAGTTTTGGAGTTAGGGTTCTAGTTAAGACTGGTCTTGTCAATCCCTTGCATGAGTTTCTGTCTTTTCTTTAAATCCCTTCTAGAAAAGTAATTCAGGCCAGTATAAAGCCTCTGGGCAGTGGCCAGAAACTATGTCTAAATTGACTCATAAGTTCATTCTTCCCTTTTCTAATAATCCATGGTTTAGCCCCTGCTACGTGGTTTATATTTATTTTGTCTAAACATTTTAATTCTAAAAGAAATCTTCACATTCTCAACCAAACTATTTGTCAGAGAGGTAAGTCATGAAATAATGTACCTTTGCACAGAAGCCAAACATGTGGCAACCACCTGAGAAAGTAAGTTATGAAAGCAAGGGCATATCTTCCTACCACAACAAGAGCTTTAAAAAATTACTGTTGCCTTCTGGCCCGTAAAAATAATGCAAGTTTTAGCAAAACCCTATAGTAAATAATTTGTCATTTTCCCATGGAAGTTTTATAACTTTTCTCTGTTTATGACTTCAAAGACCCTGTTTGCTGAGCTTCCCGATGCTTTCATATGCTATAATTTAGGGAATAAAATGAGAATTTTGTGCTTCATGTGGCTAATAATGCCATGCCCCACCCCCTTCCCCCCCCCAAAAAGATAATATCTGGACTGATAGTGAAATATTTTTGTTTTTAAAACAATATGGATGAATGCTAACTTCTGGTTGATTTTACTGATATTAATGTTCACATGTCCTGCATTATCATTTCTCTGTGTAAATATCCTGTAACTCAAATCTACAAATTTACAGTACTGAGACTGTAATCTGCTTAGAAAATAGGCTTCATTCCTAAATTTTATGTTACCTCACTGAGTAAATCTAACAATGAGTTTTTGTAATTAGAGTTATGTATGCAAAGAAAACATGAAAACATTGCCACATTACTGTTACAGCTGCTGATATTTTTATGTCACAAATATTGTGACAGAAATATAAAGTGTGCATTAAGTTCACCAGGATGACGTTTCCAGGATCAAGTTATGTGCTTTGCATTCTTATTCTGTGCCAACCCACAAACTGTTTGACCGGTAGGTCTTTGCCTGTTTATTTGTTCTTCCTTCCTTTTCTCCTGTTTTTCTGATTTCATTTTAAATAAAAATTCTGAGGGCTACAAGCAGAACTTGAATATTAGAAGTCTGTCCCTAGTAATGGCCACACAAAGAGAGCCTAGAAACAGTAGGTATAGTACCTGAAATAGCAGCAATATTACAAGCAGTAATCACAGAATTATAGACTGTCGGGAATTGCAACACCTAGACCAGGTCACACAGAAAGGCATCCAGGTGGGTTCTGAATATCTCCAGAGAAGGAGACTCCACAACCTCTCTGGGCAGCCTTTTCCAGTGTTCTGTCACCCTCACTATGAAGTAGGTTTTTCTCACATTTATGTGGAACCTCCTGTGCTCCAGCTTGCATCCATTGCCCCTTGTTCTATCATTGGAGGTCAGAGAACAGCCTGGTTCCATCTTCCTAACACTCACCCTTTACATATTTATAAACTAATAATGCTAATATAAATGTTAATAATATGGAAAATAACTTTAGTTCATGAAATATTACTTTGGTAATAGTGTCCTAAAAGTAATCTATGAATACCAGTGAATGCTTATCAATGAGAAACCTAATAAAGGTCCTGAGCGCAATAAGAAGAAAAAAGTCCAAAAGTTTGCATATATGAAGTTTAAATAAAATGCAGGCATTCTGTTTAATGCAGTCTTTTTCTGACCTGAGAGCATGAGACATACAGCACTAGGCAATCTGTTCTGGACTGAACTGCCTTTCCAGTAAGGACATTTCCTTCTACTTTTGGACAACATCCCTCTTAAAAGCATTCAACTCATTGTTGTCTCCAGTGCACTAACAGACACAGAAGACCAATTACAGACCTTAAGATACATATTCGTACAGCAAATAACTATCCTACATAAAGCAAGCTGTAGAGAACATGAACAAATACACAGAATGATTAAGCCTCCATGGAATAGTAAGCATTTAAAATAAAAATTATTGAAAAGTAATGTTTATTCACTGTAGCTAAGATGTGTATGCACCACAATGTTTAATAGTACTATAAAATCCTGTGCTTTTCATCTTTTCTTTCATCCTTCTGTCTCTAATCTCTTCCTTCTTCAATATTAAAAATCTATGCATATTTTGTTCCATCTTCACATTAGTTGCTGCTATCAAAGAAATAGATTTGCTCAAAGACAGGCAACCAGCAGCACAGAAGTCACATGATTTCTTGAAGAGCTATGCCGAATTAATCACCTACACAAAAATGTCATTAGTAAAAAGGCTAAAATTAACCCAGAGCAAGCAGAAAATATAAATAGAATAGCCAAATCTTTTGGAAACAAATAATACCCAAGACTAGCTTCAGCCTTTTAGTCTAGATACTGTACAGAGTTCTTCCAAGCATGTTAGAACAGTAATATCTCAAATTGAAATTCGGTTTAAATTACTGCAACACTCACACAATAGCAACATGTCCTATTAGACAGAACTGTGGTCTTTTTATTTTTAATGGAGAAACTGAGAGAAAGTATTTGCTTTTCTTTAGTACTTAATTATCTTGGTAAAAGTGACAGACTTCATCCATACAACTGGTATCCAAACCCATTCGTTATGGACTAATCCTAAATCACAAGTTTCCACTTGGGACTATAGCTGAATAGTAAATCAAACACATATGACATAAACAACTGCTATTCATTCCAAAAGCTTTCAAGTATAATTTGCATCATAAACCAAATCTAGCAAGCTACACAATTTTGCAGGCTATGAAAGGCAATGTGTTGTTTATTCATTATCCTAATTTTTAACAATGTTATTTCTCAAATTATATGGGAAAAGCACAACTACTACCTAATGAGTTCTTTTCTCCTATGTCTGTGGGTGTTGAAATATTCTGAACTCTTTTGTTAGAACTCTACATCTTAAATGTTTGTGGTAATGATATGATATTTGTGCAAGTAGAGCCCGCACTTCCATTTGTCCTGCCCTTTTGACTATGTCCTTTGTATATTGTTCAGTTCCACATCTCCTTTTGAATACAGAAATTCAGCTTCTGGAAACCTGCTACAAATTTACTTTTGTTAATGTTGTCTTGGAGCTTTCCCCTAACCTGTTATCCTAGTAAAATGAAAGAGAAAGTAATAGCATTTAACCTGGAAAGCAAGTCAAAATTCCTTTGTTAAGCAGTCTATAAGATTAAAAACAAATACTCAGATTTTCAGTGTTGAAAAGAGGTGACAAACTGTCTCAGCTTCTCTTTGGGTGATTAAGGACTATGACAGCAGATATATGTTGTCTGCATGCAGCTAATTTTATGTTTCCTTGTTTTCCAACATTTGTTTACTTATGTGGAAACTTCCTCCTGAATGGTCAGGCTTCTCAGCATTTAAAATCTGTGAGGTATGTAGTTTTGTATTTTATCTATGCTGCAATGTCCTTTTAAGACCTCTTCCAAAAAGGTTAGTTTCATGTCTGTAATAATTTTTCTTTTGATGACTGAGGTTAAGACATGTTGCTCCAACAATGTGAAATATCTAGCCATATGTATTATTAACAAGACCATCTTACAAGATAGTCCTATTAATAACACAAGCCACACACCAGTGCATAAGCTTTTTTCTTCTTGAAAAACTTTATTTCATCTGATGTCTTTTCATCTTATGGGACTACCTTACATCTGTCATTCCATAAATTACTGCTAAATTATGCAGAGGAGCCTGCAGACAGTTATACTATAACAATCAGTTCTGTAGCACTTTTTAATAGAAAGCAGATAAGAAAACATGTTTTTTTTCAGGTTAATGATGTTGTACATAGAAAGTAAAGCTGTAGGTATTAAGGAAAAAATGTACCTTAGGAAAATTACAGAATGCTTTAATTCTGACTCATTTATGTAGGATCCACTTTTGAAATTAAGATTAAGGTCAGAGAAATTATTTCTTCTTATTTCAGTGAGTCTTTTGTCAAAGATAGGATCTTCACACATTCATATAAGATCACTATACTTGATTCTATATCTCAAAAAAAACTTCTGTCCCTGGTACATTTCATGGTATTGTCTTAAATATTTTTACTAACAGGACTAACAGCAATTGAAACTGGAACAGCAAACCCTCAAAAAAAATTTTATTGGGAAAAGCAATTACAGTGAAACACATTTCAGATGGAACTTGCAAAACACGACAAATTCACAAAGATTTACTGTTTTTTTAAACTGGCAGAGTATTTAATCACAAGTCTCTGAAATTATAGTCAGCAGCCTTGAGCAACTCTGTCACTGAATTTACAGACGAGCAGCAAGGACTGTCATTCTCAGCCTTCTTTGGCCCGCTCCAGTCAACAAGCAATCTGGAAATGAAAGGAGGAATGCACCCAGTGCATTGCTGCAGTTTTTTTGTCATCTTGTTTTTCACAAAGATGTGTTTCCATTTATTTGCAGGTTGGAAAACCTGTATGCTGTCAGAAGATGAAGTACAGCTATTGGTCACAAAACAACAGTACCTTATTGTCAAGCTTCTTGAGAAAATTCTATGAGGAGTCAGTTATACTTGCATACAGTGTCAATTAGTCTCTGACATGGATAAAGCAATAGCAAGACAAGGGATGCTTCATCTTGGACCTTCAACTTGGCAGCCAGAACAGGTTACAAGCTGCCATTATTATTTGTAGTCTTTTGGACTACAAAGAAATTATCATAGAAGGCTTTACTTTTTTTAATGTAAAGATGGACTAATTGCAGATGTAGTCACAAATACTTGAAATCTCCACATTACAGACAGGATAGGCAAGGTAGTAATCTAGGTAGACAATGGTGCTATTGCAGGAGAGGAGATATTGAGTCTATGACTACAACCTAAAAATAATGCATAGAAGTTCTGCACAGAGATTCTTCTTAGCAGAGAGAAAAGGCAACTAGAGTTACAATAAGCCAAAATTTTGAATGAAGATTTTTGTAAAAATTAAGTGAAAAAAACCCACCTTAATTTGATGTATGTATGGAAAAGAAATAAGGAGGAATCCCCTTGTGCTCCAGATTGTACAGCACACAAGATGTGAGAAATGCTGAGTTTTCCAGACAGTAGAAATCTAGAACTGCGAATACTCCTCCATTAACACTGAGTCAATGTTATACAGAGCAGTTTCAAGTCAGATTCAAAATGCTGAAAGATGCCTTTCTGGACTTCACTCTAATAGTTACAAGAAGTTGGAGATGATAAGTAAATGCATGTCTTATTTGGATAGTATTTAATTCCCAGCAGAAGTGAAAGTAATGGCACCTTTTGCTCCAAGAACTCTACTATCACTTTTATTTTTTTTAATATTAATTTTTTTTTTCAGTGAATTAGTTTCAGTTAAATGATTCATTTGTGCTAGTTGCTCACCAGCAAAAGCAATACTCTGGCTAGAGAAACCTTGTATGGTTCTTCCAAATATGTTGGGTGTTACAATACTTGCATTGCTTTCACTTCAGCACGTGGCTCTCATTCATACATGACAGGAAGCAACTATTCCAACTTTACTTAAGCCTGCAATTCTATATAATGATTGAACTAAGTTGTAGTGATTTCATGTCTAGCATAGCATCCTTTAGTTTCTCTGAAGATACAGGAAACAGTCATAGGCTATATACAATTCAAGGTGACTAAAGGATATAGCCAAAGTCAACTATGTTCTGAACACATTGGACCTACTGTGAATACAACATTAAGAGTATTTAGATGTACTGACAGTGGAAGCATTAAGATTGTTGCTTTCAGATTTGGTGTGCTTGTAGGCTTCTGTCTATGTACAGCAACCTTTCTTCAAAGATGAAAAAAATACTTTAGAAAATATCAGATTAAATCAAAAAACTGACATGAGAATAGAGAAAATTTCCTGCTTTGGAAATGGTGAGTGGAATTAAGTCTTTTACCTTGAACCACATAAAAATGTAAGAATCAGAATTTAAAATTTAGCTACAAAAAATACTAAACATCCACTATATTACAGTAAATTAAAACCAACCAACAAAAAAACCCTTAAAAAGCAATGTTACCACACCCAAAGTCCACATAATCTCAAACCAAAGTGAAACTCTCAGTGTGCAGTACAAAATGTAAAAGAAGAGAATGGGAAGTGTTACAATAAAAGCAACAGCAAAGTACCTGGACCTGGAATTTAAGAAAAAAAAATCACAGTTAACACACAACCTGTCATTTTGCAAATGCAGGAGAATAAAAATGGGGATTACTTGCATAGGAGTTATATAGAAATCAAGGCTAGGAAACAGTTTACAATTTTCTACTGTGACTTTTCTCCCACAAAGTAAATGTACTTTACTATACATTTGTTTAACCTTCATATTTCTTTTTCAAAAATATTGTCAAAGGAGGGTGATTCATACATTTTGACAACCTTTTGTTCCTTCACATACTCTTTTTTTCCACTCAGATGTTTGCATTATGTCTTCTTCAGTCCATCTACGAGACTTAGGAGAATATTTTGCAATTGTTAAGAAACTGGAGCTCCTGTATCATTTTGCTTCATTAAGCTATAGGAAATCGGGTTTTTTTCCTTTTTTTTCCCCCTTCAAATTCCATTAATGTGTTATTTTTTTAAAAAGCAACATAAACCTGCCTGGTTTTGGAAGCTGAATTCTATTCAATATTGTTTGGAAAGAGCAAATGTCTAATTAGAAAAGGAGAGGATGTTAGCCAGAATATATGCAGGGCCTGTTTACCCCTTAGGCAGAACATACCCTTGATTTAAAGACAAAGTAACTGCGAGCAACAGAAAGTAAACTTTAACAAGGAGCCTTTACAGTTTCTATAAAAATCACTAGAACTGAAGTATTCACAAAGTGCTGTCTGTAATCTGACAATAGTTGAGCTTTTGCATCCCTTAGCAAAACAGATTTCTACCTTTTATTATACCCTTATATGATATCTTAATGGTGAGCTGATATGGTTAGTCCTTTCAGGAATCAGTATTACAAATCAGTATTTATCAATCTTTACAATTATTCGTTTACAAGTACTTCAAACTAAGCACAGTTCTCAAGATTCTGGCACAGTTCTCAAGATTCTGCATCCCCAAAAATGTAAATGCTTTTCTAGATTAATCTCTGAATAGATGTAGCATGCTAAGAAGGTATTATGCCCAACAGCATGTATCATGCTGTTATCTCTGATGTGTCATTAAAGCACTGCTGTCACTTCCTAAAAACAAGGTCTTCAGGGCCTGTCTGACTGTACGCGTGTGTGTAAGAACAGTGGCTAGCACATTGTGGATGTCACTGGAATACAAATGACTGCAGTTCTATTGTATATAGCACTTCTTTTCCTCAGCAACTCAAATGTTGCATTTATCATTATGATTGAGACTACAGATGTTCTCCATAGTGAGTATCACATAGTGGGAAGCCGTACTGAGAAAGTCTAGCAGCTATCTAACATCTTGTCGTCAGCTGATCATAAAGGACTTTCCAGGGTTATAAGTACCACATGACTCACTGTGCAGATGGGGAAAGTGAGGCAAAGAAAGAAGAAGTGTCTTACTTATTAGGCTAGAGTTGGAAGCAGCAGGGAAAAACAATAATAATTTGTTTTGATTCATATGTTTCAAATGCTTGTATACTTACTTCAGCATCTGCTTTTATTGTGTCATCATTACTAACAAGCTGTATTAAATTTGCTAGTTTTGTTTTGAGTAAATTAAAGAACATAATCTTTTAATTTTATTTTTAAAATGTTTTCCTTAAGGAATAGATATTTAGGGCTCAAACTGACCTCGCTTTTTCCTTGTGCAGGTCTCCATAGTGTTTACTTTAGAAAACAAAAATATCTCCTGTCCATAAAATAATTTAAATTTGAGGGATGTTCAGAATTTGGAAGTTCAGAATGGAAAAATTCTGTTCTTATACACTCTTCACTAAGTTTTATCAATTTACCTTTTCACTCTTGATTGGTTTATATGCTTGTAAAATCTGCAGGTTTGGGGTTTACCGCAGCATTGCTCTGTATTGTACTGACGAAGAAATAAAAATCTCATCTCCACTTTATTCTTTCAGATTCTTGTTTTAAACATATTCTGGCTGTAGAGCTATCAATTCAACATCCTTGTTAAAAACTGTGTCTATGAACACCTTTACGAATAATTTCTAAAGAGTCATTTTGTCTATAGTTCTTTTCAAACAAAATAGTATGGCCATGTGATATAAATCTAAATAGGAGTGTTTTGGTTTTACATTCATTACTGACAGTACCTTAATAGTCACAGTACTATTTTTTAATTCACCTTCCTTTTGTATATTTTAACTCTGTCTTTTGTTCTGAACTATTTTGTGCTTCCATGTTTGTTTCCATCAGAAGTATTATTTTCATAAAATATGAATTTTAAGCTATCATCAGATAGGGATCTGCTTTATTCCTTGGAATGAAATGATCTACTTAATATGAAATATTATCTTAAGTACTTTCCATCTCTACTGTCCATCATATTTGAAAGGTCATGGCAGACTGGTGAAGTTCCCACTGACTTTTCCCACTGAGAAAGGGGAACATAATCCCCATATTTAAAAAGGGAAAGAAAGAAGACCCAGGAAACTGCAGGCCAGTCAGTCTCACCTCTGTGCCTGGCAAAGTCATGGAGAAGATCCTCCTAAAAGGGTTGCAAAAACACATGGAGGGTGACACAGAGGTGATTGGAGGCAACCAACATGGCTTCACCAGGGGCAAATCATGCCTGACCAATTTGGTGGCCTTCTATGACGGAGTCACACCATCAGTGGACAAAGGAAGGGCAACTGACATCATCTTCCTGGACTTGTGCAAGGCATTTGACACTGTCCCGCATGACATCCTGGTCTCCAAACTGTAAAAGAATGGGTTTGATGGATGGACCACTTGCTGGATAAGAAGCTGGTTGAATGGTCGCACTCAAAGAGTTGCAGTCAATGGCTCATTGTCCAAGTGG
>VZTY01033321.1:252812-290551 GCA_013400935.1 Turnix velox
GTTCAAGATCAGGCTGGACAAGGCACTGGGAAGTGTCCCTGCCTATGGCAGGGGGGTTTGAACTCGATGATCTTTGAGGTCCCTTCCAACCCAAACTATTCTATGATTCTGTGATTCTACTTTGCATGATGACAGTATTATGAAAATTATGTTGGATGATAGGCTGTGGGAGGATGAAGGGAAAGTTAGATATTTTGTCTTTTGATTTGAAAAAAGACATCTAATTCTAATCATCATGTCTATTAAAAATTTGTGACATTTACTGTGATATCACTGACATTCTAATCCAAAGACTATTGGAAACCTGTATTTGTGCAGTAACTTTAAAGGCTATTGATTAGTCCTCAAGTAGAAGGTGTTTTGCAGCACTATTTCTGCCTGGTATTCCAAAAATATCCATCTCATTACACTCCCTCAAAACTGTTTCCTTCTTGGGAAATAGCATAAGATTAGCACATTGGAGATTGAATTACACTTCTGTGTGGCTAAAGGTTACATAGAAATGGGTCTACTTTTGACATTCAGGTTGCTCTGTTGCTGCATAATTTGGATATACTCACACTAATTGCTGTGAGCCATACATCTCCTTTTACCTGCAGTCTTCAGCACAGAAGATTGAAGTAAACTCGATCTTGAAGTAAACAGTAACCTCCAAGCTGTGAGTACAATCAAAAGGTATCTATGTGCACATGAGGAGGGACACACACATGCAAGAGCCTATGATGAGCTGGAAATGGATTTGTATTAAGGTTCAAGATGGCAAATGTGGCTGAGACCTGGTGTGTGTCGGTCAGCATTTATTGTTAGCCTTACATATGTTACATGTTGGTAAATTTCCACACCACAATTGGTACAGTTAAGAATTTGATTTTGTTAGCAATTCCCCATACAGGCATCTATTATCTGGCCTGAGTCTTAAGACAACAGTACATCATCAGCACATCTTAGATTAACTTCTGAACTGGTTTTGATGTTCATCTCAATGCTCCAGGCAAATCTCCTCATTAACTTCTCCCACGGCACAGAATCTGTTAACCCTACTGTTAAACCCATAGGTAAAGTTTGAAGTAGTGATAAGAAAGTTTGAAGTAGTCATAAGCATAAAAATGGAGATCTGTCAGTATTCACTGCAATTCACTGAAGCTCATGTGATAACTGTTGATCAAGTCATCGTGTACCTTTCAATAAATTAACTTTTCTGTGTACACTATACCCTGAGAGAGTTCTATCATTTCAAATTCATAATCATTGGTGAAGCATTACTGTTTCTAAAAATTAACACTCCAAATATTTTTTTTTCCTTTACTTGAAAACCACAATTTCTTCCATGGTGCAATAACTTGCTGATGGCTGGCAGACAGTCATACAAAACAATGATCATTGGGATATACAAAATCCTTTGAAGTCAAAAAAACTGAAAACATTTGCATGCTAGCAGAAAAAAAACCAACCCTTTCTTTTAGTGGGAAACAACAGATGATAAGCTGCCCTATATAAAACAGGATTGTATTTAACTTTTTAAAATGTCCAAGACATTGGATATTTTATATAACAATTATCAGGGTAAAAAAAATTCTTCTGGGGTAATTTAGGAGATCTTTTATTCTCCTGTTGGCCGCAATCTAGCAAAAGGATGTGGCTTTGCAGGCAGAAAGATACATCAAACAATCGGTATACTTTTTAAAGATTCTCACAAACAGCCTAAGACAGCTTTTCTGTAGCATATGTGGCACATTCTATAGCCTTACTGATGAGCTGTGAAATGAAAATTGCAAGCAGAATGTGGTCTTTTTGCACTGTATTTCAAAAAAGAAATAAGCGCCAACATTATATTAGATACCCTCTGCATGAGAATTCATGTTGGCACTGGCATTATCATGGCACCACAAGTATTCTAAGAGTTATACCAGCTTTTGCTTGCCCTTGGCCATGAATCATGAAGGTTCGTGTCCAGCCCTATTCCTTACAAATTGCAACTGCCCAGAGTCTCTTCCTGAGGACCAAATACACAGATGAACCAAAGCACCTTATTTTACATTTTCTGTGGTTTGGATTTTAGAGTATCATCTGCTTTCCAGTTACTAAGAATAGCATTATTTTTGCTAGCAGAATGACCACAATGGCTTTTACATGATTTCTGTTTAAGTTTTGTTGCTGTTTAAGCACTTTGCTGCTGCTTTTTTAATAGTTATTGTTCCCTGTTTTCTAAAATGTTCTGGGAATGCCGTGGGTCATATCTCCAAATATAATGGATAAAAAAGATTCTGCGTGAGTTATGTATACTACATTGCTTCATAGCCCTTCCTAAGTTCTTTTAGTAGCATAAAAAAAATCTACATGGAATCTCAAGTATCACAGCTTAAATCAAAAGAAAACAATTTCTGAGAGGACAAAACAGTCAGACGATTCACGTCCCAAAATAACTGACCCAGAAACAACTCCAAAACCTCCATTATAGCAGCATCTGGAGATCTGTGAAGAACCAGATGCTGCTGCAAAAATATATTCTAAAGTTTGACATTTGGTACTATGTCTGACGTCCAAAATACAGTTGTAAATGTAAGGGAACATACCATCTCCCTACTGCTATTCCTTTTTTAATGGAAAATATAACATGACTTAAGACTTCCAAGTAGTTTAGGAGTAGGGAAATGAGAAGCAAAATGAGCATCTGTAAACCAAATCAAGCAGTAATAATGGAACAATCTTGCTTTGTACTTGACCCTCTAGCAATTTTCACATAGATGAACTCTGATAGAGGCTCTAAATCTGACCCAAAGATCTTGAATTAATTCTTAGGTTTTATGTAATGTCTTGTATCAGGATCTCACAGTAAGTTTCTCAGATTTCACAATATCCTGGAAAATGGATATTGCTATATGCTTTATGAATCCGTAAGTTTACTTTTTGTGAAAGTCAAGGATTAATACAGACCAGACAATATTTATCACTGGTAATAATTTTTAAGCAATTTCATTAATTAATCTTTGTGCTTTTACTGTGTCTCCTTGGAGATACTTGCTTTCCCTTCTCCAAAAGCATATCTCATGATGAGTTATATTCTTTAGTCCACTTCAGTTTTACCTATCCTGATCACCTTCTGAGCTTTATGTGAGGGATTTTTTTTCTATGAGAGTCAATCTTGTGTTTGGCTCAGAGGGACAGGCTAAAGATCCCCACACCCACTCAGCAAGGAGAGAAGAAAAAGAGACACATTAATCATATGTTGCCATGAGTGCTTTAGGTAGAAGAAAATCAGAGAAGGATAAGAAAAAAGCAAAGAGGATGAGTAGGATGAGATAAGCAACTTAACAGCTGATGTTTATCAGTTGAAAATAATGAAAACATAAAGGAATACTGAGCTAAACTTTCCTGAACTCATTTAAAGTAAGGGTGCAAAATTAATTTTTAAGATTAAGTTGTTTACTAAATCGCCTTACATTAAGTAACTTCATTAACTTGTGTATTTCTTCTGTTAATCAACAACAACTATGAAAAATTGAAATTACTGTAATTCAGAAAAAAAATTACACCAAATCATACTACCTTGCCTTTGCTCCAGGCAAAAAATGTGCAAATGGGCATTTTCCATGGCTCAAGCAAAATGCTGTTACTGGTTAATCCACAATAAGTCGTGCAAACGTGGACGCACTCAGCTTAGCTTGTGCTGGCTCTATAGACACAAAGAGAGAGAAGTAGGGCCAGTCCTTAGGGAATCATATTGGCACAACCTGAACTTCCTCTCTATTAATTTCCATTTTCTTTAAACTATATGCTCAACACTATAATGCTGAATGATTTTCTAAATAGTTGAAGTTACCACTTCATTTTAGGAAGAAGACTATGGCAACTTCCTTTGTTTTTAGTACCAATGGCTGAAACTTAATTGTATTGCTGTTACCTTGTATTTTCCCCATCTGTTAGTAGCCACCTGTCATATCCCAGGCTGATTCCCAGTTAGGGTCTCTAGATGCCGAGTCAATAAAAAACCAACCCACTCAAACCATACAAATCATACCAATGAGCTTTTCAGGATGCAAGGAAAATGTAGATCGCTCCTGTATTCACTTTGTAAGGAAAAACAAAACCCAAAAAGAATCATAGAATCATAGAATAGTTTGGGTTGGAAGGGACCTCAAAGATCATCGAGTTCCAACCCCCCTTGCATAGGCAGGGACACCTCCCATTAGACCAGGCTGCCCAGTGCCTTGTCCAGCCTAGTCTTGAACACCTCACGAGAGGGGGCATCCACAACCTCTCTGGGCAATCTGTTCCAGTGCTTCACCACCCTCACTGTAAAGAATTTCTTTCTTATGTCAAGTCTAAATCTACCCCCTTCCAATTTACATCCATTGTTTCTAGTCCTCCCATCCCATATAATATTAAAAATTCCTTCCCCTGCCTTTCTGTAGGACCCCCTCAGGTATTGATAAGTTATTGATAAGAACCAAGTATTGATAAGAACCAATGTACATTCTTTTTTATTTTTTGACTAGGCCAGGAGGTGTTGACTGCCTTGCATATTTATTCCTAAGACATGATTGAATTTGGTGAAAACAATGCTAAGATCTTAAACAATGTTCTTTGGTTTCCCACTTGAGATCCTTGAGGGACACATAAATCTGCTATAGAAAAGCAGAAAATAGACCTTGCCTGAATTCACTAGCCATTTTTGTATAATCTGGCCAAAGCTATTTCTCCAAGTAGTTATATATTTTAAGTACAGGGTTTGTTTTTTTAGCAAAATCCAAATGTTTTCACTGATGAAATGAAAAACAAGATGTTTTCAGGCATTTGTGGGACACTGAGATACAAGAAAGAACTGTGACCTCATAAACACAGCACATGTGGTTGCCTTAATCCAGGACTGAAGCTGAAGAAATGACTTGCCTCTCTTCCCTCTACAATATGCCGTGACTTAAATGCATAGCTGAGAGTTGTTTCCCAATCAAGTTCTCAGAATAAAAAAACATAGCAGTGCCAAGAACAACTCCCAGACTCTTGTCTGAACCACGATAAATTTTATTTTGTTTGCTTACTTGCTTATACTTTTGCATTTTCCTTTTTTTGTTAATAATTAAATTTTTTCATTATTTGACCGTAAATTGATTTTTAAATTATTTTTCCAATTCTCCTATGATTGAAGTAAATATACTAAAATCTAACAGAACAACAATGAGCATTTTTTTAAGTACAGCAAACACACACTGCAATTATTTCCTATCTATAATTCAGAAAACTGCAAGAGATACTAAAGAAAGAGAGTGCTTCGACTGAAAATTTAATAGGAATTGGATCATCTCAATTTCACTTAATACAATGGCAAGCATGGCTAACTCAGAGTTGAAAGTGCTGGTAACTGAGGCTGCTGTTACAGGAACATTCAGAATGGTTCAAGGCCCAGACAAAAGGGACCTTTTGGTCAGTGTGGTCAGCAGTTTTAGAATTTGAAGATTCCATAGTGGTCACTTGAAGAGTGTGAACCATCTGTCAATTTTTCAGCAACTATCCACTGGAATCAGGTCTCCCTTTGCTAATAGTTGAAATCCAAGACACCACATGTGTTTGTTATTTGTCCTCACCTGGCAGCTTTCATAGCTCTTTGGGTATTCCCCTTGCATACCCTTGTGGAGCAGCACAAAATACAAACTCCCTGTAACCGGAATTCACCAAGTTCATATGCACTGTCTCAGGATGTGGTTTGGAACACTGAATGTTTTGTTAAGTTGTAATTGTCAGCCATGGCAGCTGATTGAGAGTATCTGGCCAGGTCTTTTTCTCCCAGTTGCACTCTAAGTCTTTGCTCATGTAGACGGAATGTTAAGTGCATGCAAGAACCCACTGATTACTTTCTAATCTCTGTGCCTGCAGTCTGAAATTTGCCTTGGCAACAAATATGTTGCACCAAGCAATACAAGCCTTCTTATCCCAAGCACATTTTATGAAATCAGAATAATTAAGTCCTCATTCCATTTTGCTATGGAAGAAAAAGCACATAGCTTTTGGTTTTGAGTATGGTGTCATAATGCTAATATGTTAGGCAAAAGCCAAGACTGTAATTTACCATCCCTATTACCCTCATGTAGTGCATACAACATCATATTTGTCATTTATTTATTCCTGTGTATCTAGAAGAGAGCTACAGCATGGAAAACTTATTGTCATCTTTTCTAGCATCTTACTATATCACGAAATAAGTTGCAATAAAAGCTACACAGGACAGGTGAGCCTGAGTTCAAGCAGTACCTTTTCATTCATCATACCCATCTGCCAATTAAAACAGCAATGCAAAATTTATTTGAACTTAGTCAAACCTAATTGGCTTGAAAACTAGGCTGGCAATACTGTGCAACAGATTTATTTTGTGGCTTTTCTGACACAGTACCAGCCAACACGTTGTAGTTAGTGTAAGTAAACAAAATTAACCAAAAATATTGAACTTGAGGAAAAGTAATTTCTTATATCCAGATGGGATTGCTATTCTCTAGTCGTCATCAGTTAACAATAACAATGCAGAATAGTAAGATTAATACAAAATTAAAATCCATGTGTTTGATGAGATAGGTTTTTTGTGAGTGTCATAGGAAAACACTGTAAAATTTGATCTTCTGATGGAAGACCTGATGGAACCCCTCTGACATGCAGAGGGTTTTTGTAAGTCAGACTGAGCCATGATATCCCATTTGCCCATCCCCATGTAGTCTGCATGGACCATGCAGTCACTTTCTTTGAAAATGTTTCAATTATCTGCCATTGCTCCCTGTAGCAGGATCTGGTATTATAGATATGACCAAACGTTTTAATTTTTCCTCTCCTTATGCCTTTCTGAAGTTGTTGGATTATGTACCCCCAAACAAGATCAGAAGTTCTTCATGTGAGTGGCATGAAAATGGTCAAGATCAGTTACCTGAAAAATATATTGTCATGTAGATTCACTAAAAAGATTTCTCATTCATCAGTTTTGCTAATCTGCTTAGTGAAAAATTCTGCATTTGGTTCAGTAGAATAAAATATATTGTAATTAGGTAGAAAAGGAAACAGTTTGAGACTTTTCAATAACCTGACACTAACACATTACAATGATTTTTCCAGTTTTTATGACCTAGCTCATGTCTTTGGAGAAAGAAATACTTGATAACAAACAGATTATGCTTGCAAAGAATGTTATTAACATATATCAAATTTTAAAACCTCTAATATTCCCATAGACTTAAAGCACAGACAATACAACAACTAGTAATATAATATTAAAAAAGAAATGGAAAAAAAAGGAGAAAAAAAAATGTCCAGAAGGTTGACTGGTAAAACGCATAATGGGAACAGACACAAGAATGAGAGAAATGGAATCTAAGTTACAGCAGGCAGAATATTAAGCTGTGGAAATTGTGTGAAATACCCAGTGATATCTTGTTATTCCATAAGAGGCCTAAGAGATAATGGAATAGTATGTAGGACAGCATGCTTTCAAGGGATGTGAAGATACCGTTAAGCAACAAAATTATTTTTTCATGTGAGCCTTCAGCAAAAAGGCAACAAATCCTTGAGCAATTATCATCAAGCATTTAGAGTGAGGCTTTGTCAGAGATGAGGAGATGGTATGGGAACACTGCAGTTATCACTGTTTTATAAAACAGGCTGATGCTTCAGGGATGATGAGAACAGGCTAACCACAAATCTTTCCTGTTTTATTTTACATTGTGAATGTCCTTAAGGCTCTGTGTGTCCCAGACTGCCATGCACCTGTTTTCAGAGCTTCCATGTGGTATGACTATCCTGTGACTAAAAATTGCTCTAGATAACAATTTTCAGTCACCTTTTTCATGTGGTCATATCCTGAGAGTTTCCTACTAGCAAATATTCCTGATTAGTCCCTTTTCTTCTTGGAATAAAAATAGAAACATGGAATGGCTGAACTCTGGTAAATTAATTGCCCATTGCTTTCACTCATTGCCTTTTATTTTTCCAGGATTTAATAGTCCCGAGTAGACTTTTGTTTTCCAGCCATTACATTTATATGGACATGGTAGTTTAATTTCTATAGTTTCGGTGGTATGATGATTTACTCACCTGTGAGTCTTCTATGCCAGTGTTAAAGCATGCAAATCCAGAATTCAAGAATGGAAGACTCCAAGATGAGTGTAGAAACCTTTGTCAGACATAGTATCTTGTAGAAAGGGAAAGGTGAATAGTGTAATGTAAATATAGAATTCTATATTCTATGATTCTATATCTACATTATACTATTCACCTTTCCCTTTCTACAATTTGTACTGGGTAGAAAACCTTGACCTCAGACATCTTTTGGCAGTGCTTCACTACACATTGGACATACTCTCTTCAGTGCATGAAATTTATGGTAGAGTACATAGAATTTGCTACTGTACATTAACAGGAACATGATATAATGAATGATATTGCTAAAATAACATGCAGTGAGCTACTGCAATAATTCATCAGGACTCCTTGAGATTTAATCTGAAAGTCCTGTCCCTTGCTATGCTTTGAAAATACTCTGATCAAGAGCAGTGTTGGAAAGTGAGAATCTCCCTTCATTACATTTACATAGTGAAAATTGCACTAAGATCAATAACCTATTCACTGACAAGTTTTACTTCGTAACAAGATAATTGCTGAGGAAAAAAATTCAGATAGCACCAAGAGATAGTGTATCTTTCTTCTGAGAAAATAATAAAATACAATAGATTATTAGACTAAGTAATTTCATTGTGTTATGTTGCTTTAAATCATTGTCTAAAAATCATTTACAGTTGCATTTCTACCTAATTTTTGCAAGGAGGAGAGTTAAACTGTAGCTATGCTCTAGAAAAATTATGACACACGAACAATATGTTGATAAATTGCTAATTTTGAATGCATTGAAAGAAATGGACACAAAAAGGCAGCAAAAGTTACAGATATGGGGCAATTCTTAAGGCAATAATGACTGAAAAATTCAGAGAATGTAGCTAAGTAAGAGAACTAAGGAGAAAAAAAATGTCGCCTGTGTTCACTGGAAAGAGTTGTACTGATATTGTTGAAGCCAAACTTAAAATGAATTTGATTAACTTTAAAGTTGCTAAAGAAAAATAATTTTGTTTTTTGGGATAGCTGAGTGAGATATTGCCAAAAAAAAAAAAATTGAAAAAAGTTATCTCCAAGAGAAAAAAAAGCTAGGAAAGATAACCTATTACATTAGATTTATGAAAGAGTGCCATGTGAAGAAATGTTTATCAAGAATAATACAAAATGAAACAGCAATAAACTGGAATACTTATTAATAACTATGGATTATGAGGCCTGTTGTAGGATTCCTTTTACTTCCTATCTTCCGTCCTAAAAAGAAATTCAAACATTTAGGCCTAAATGATCAAATCAACTTTACTTTCCTATTGTATGTTATCCATGAAAGTAGATTTAGCAGTATTTTATTGAGATAAATTGCTTTGAACTACAGAAGTCTTTTGAATATTATAAATATTGTTATATAAAGTAAAAAGAAAAATAATTAGATATCAATTCCTGAGTTTAAGTCACAAAAAGGTGATAACAGTCTAGTCTGTCAAATAAAGTACTGTATAAATCTATATTATGGTATACAAAGTATTACCATTGAAACAGAGTCAGATATCTAGATATAAATTGCCTAGTAATTGTATTTCTCAAAGGAAGAAAATATAGTCAGTTGCATATCTTCAAGGAAGTGATTAGGCAGATTTTATGCTTGCTGCATTTAATGACATTGAATGTACTGCTTTTTCTATGCCAAATACCTTTAAACATGGATTAGTTTCAGAATTAATGGAATAAGTCCTTTTCAAAAGCATTAGGATTCAGCTTATGTCCTCGAGTTTGGTGAGTTTATCACATTCAGTAACAATTTAAAAGCTCCACTTAGCTTTGGGTCAAAACAATATAAAATTATGTGGCCAGATAATGTTGATTTTAAGATGATAAATACCTTCCAGGCTTGCCTAGACCTTTGCAAGAGTTTGTATTACCCTTGTCTGAAAGCCAAGTTTATAATAGATCTGTTTTGTTGCAAACATATCAGACAGTATGCATAGTCAAAACAAAAACCTTCTCAGCTTTTCCAAGATTTATTTCTGAACTGTTTAGGTTTGGGATTGTACAATGCTTAATAGTGTTCAAATGTATGGAGAAACACCACACAGTAAGAGAGCTCAGGAGGATCTGGTTGCCACTGTCCTATGAAGGCCTGATGAAACACAAAAAGGCAACACACATCTCCTCTGAGCAGCACAGTACTATTTAAGTACTACTAATCTCCAGCCTGGCCAGCATGAAAGCAGTGATACTGTACAATGCTTACAGCTACTGCCTGTTTGACGTATTTTGTTCCCTTGTATCAATGTCCCTGTGAAATAGGTATGCAGTGTTTTTTAACATTCTACATAGGTAACTTTAAATGAAGTTTTGTTCTACTTAAATGAATGAGAAGCCAAGATGCAACAATGTGTTAAGAGAGGCATATCAACACATATGGATTTATTACAGTAAAATTTAAAGCAGTGTAGTCTTTTTACAAAAAAAAAAAAAAAAACCACCAAAAAACACAAACATGTTTTTGGGAAATAATTTTTAAAGCAAATCTACATGGATCTTTACTTTCCAGTTAAAACTTGTATTTATTTCATACTTTTTTTAAATTTGGTTTTTGCTTTTCCTTGCTTTCATTTTCATTCTCCTTTCCTTTTTCTCTATTTCTTTTACTTCTTCTGTAGCTTTTGAGGTTTTATTCACTGTAATTTTTCCTTCTTTCCCTTTCCTCTTCCCTTTCTCTTTATTCTTTTTCTGTTTAATTTTTAATTTTTTTCTTTTCTTGCTCCTTTTGACTTTCTTCTTTTTTTATTCTTTCTTTTCATTCTTTTTTTCACTCTTTCTTTTCCAGAGCTGCATTTTCAGTGAATAATTACCTGTCTGTAAAATAAGTTCGTTTTAATGAGTCCTAGAATATGTGGCACTCTTTATTATCGTCTTTAGTTTCTGCCAAGTCATAAGCGAATGAAAAGGCTACAGAATGCCTCTGCCAGGTGTAGCTAAGTAAAGAAATTATGTCACATATCAGCACATTGCAGCTTAAAAAATCAAACAAACATCCTTATTTTTATTAACTTCTTTACTGATCATTTTAATTACAAATATGACAGTTCCTCAGGTTGGAGTTTTGCATTGAAATAATGTGTAACCATGGCAGTTACAGCAGAAGAAAGTTGAACACAGTCTTCAAAGTGCTGCAGAATAAATGTAGAGATTGATAACTACACTTTCATCATCACTGATGAAAACAGGTGAAAATAAGTGAAGGTATCTGTACTTGAGCTTCAGCAACATTCATGCTGCAAACAACAGAGCTGTACCAAAATAAAGAAAATCAAATATTAGCACTGTCAATTAGAAGCAGTGACTGCTCTGCAGAAGTTTCCTACTGCAGCATCTCTATCAGCCTCTGAGAACTTAATCCTTTATATAAGTGGTGGCCAAATCCTATGACTTCGTTGCACATGTAGGAAAAAGGTAAAACTGAAGCTAACAAGAAGAGCATAGTTTGACCATCTTCTATGGTCATTCACTATTGCCATTTAGCAGCCAAAAGCAGTGGATAAATATTAATTTGATGAAATCTGAGCCTGTAGGGATGGAAGATGCTCATTTCCAAGAAAAGTAAAATACATAAAATGTTTTAAAGCATCTTATCAGAGGATAAAAATTGGAAGAAATTTACTGAGAACAACAGAAGTAATCTAAATAAGGATTAAATCATATCTTAACACCGCCTTCGAAAGTTTACTGGCTTGGGTTTTCAAGGGGTTTTTTTGTTTGACTTTTTTTACACCAAGTTAATCCAGACATACCAAACCAGAATAACTGAATAGGTGAGCACTAGAACAGGTTTCCCAGAGAGGTGGTGGAGTCTCCGTCTCCAGAAGTCTCTTCCAGCTCTGCTCATTCTGTGAATCTGTGAGTAGCCCATACAAAACAGAGTGTATGTTTGATTTATACATAACAAAGGGGATGCAAAGGAGAGTTTAAGTAGTATGAACTTATTCCCTATTAGTTCTCTGCACTTCTAAATGTCAAAATCAACTATTTCACATCGGTTACATTGATGGTAGGGCCTCTGCCTGTTTCTAGATTTACAATTTCTTGGAAACATTTCATATTTTTTATTTAGAATATTTGCCATTACAGAAACTTGATGAGAAAAATCCCATTACTGGAGTGCAGGTATCAATTACTAAAGGCTGTACAGTAGGGGCAGGTGAGGAAGGAGGGATGATGGCATCGCCTTCTATTTCAAGAACAGGATAGAGGGTGGAGAGCTGTCTTTGAAGAGTAGCCACAAGCAGATTGAAAGCTTTTTTGGTAAGAATTAGACATCAAGGCAACAAAGGGAACAATGTGATACTACAGGCTACCCAGTCAACGGGAGACAATTGAGCCAGCCTTCTTACTCCAGCTACAGGAGCCACAGTAATTGCAGACTCTTGCTCCACCAGTGAACTTCAACCACCCCAACATCTCCTAGAAAAGTGGCACAGCAAGCTACAGACAATCCAGGATAATCTTAGAATTAATAGAGCATGACTTATTAAGAAAGGTGATACACAGAGGTGATACACAGAGGAGAGGCAATACTATACAATGCAACTGAGACAGCCAGTGACATCAAGATTGGAAGAAGCTTGTATTGCCAGTAAACATACACTGGTGGAGTATGGAGTTCTGAGGGATATGGATCAGGTGAAGATCACAGTCTGGACCCTGAATTTTAGGAAAGAAATATTCCAGATGACGACTCTACACTTGCCCTGCTTAAATTTTTATATTTCTTTAAATTTCTCTGAACACACCTCTCCAGCCTTTCTAGGGGTGGCTTGATGGCAGCACAGCTTTCTGGCGTGTTGATCACTCCTCCCAGTTTTGTACCATCAGCAAACTTGCTGACACAACACAGCAAACTGAGCAGCATAGGTCTTTGGGAAGATTCTCACATTTTACTGTCTGTTAGAAGGTTAATTAGAAACAGGTAGGGAATTTACCCCAATATTTTTTAGATAAATGATATAGCATTCATTGATTGTGCAGAATGATCAAATAGATGGTATCATTATATTGCAGAAATTAAACCAACAATAGGAAAATGATTTTTTGTCAAATTTCAACTTATGCATTAGCAAATTTTTCCAGTTCCAAGGAAATTAGAACTAAACTGGAAGTCAGTCCAACACAGAAATTATCTTCATACTTCAAAATCCTTGATTAGACTTTCAGTGAACAGATACACTAAAGATAAAAAAGAACAGAAAATTGCATAAAGAAATCACCTGCTATCGCAGGTGTCAAATCATTACATCAATAAAACAAAACTAAAATAAAAATGCACAAACCATGAAAATTATTCAGAGTACTCTTGTGGAAATAAAATTTGATATTCAAAGGAAAGCATTCGGTATGAAAAATAAAAGNATCAGAAGGAGGAAGTCTTTGGACACCTCAGTTAAAAGCAGTATCATTCACATATGTAAAGTGTTCAGAATCCACCTGGCAATAATTTTTCACTGTACTTTTACCTCAGGCTAGGAGACCCAAATTTGCTTAAGTTAAAAGATTTGAAGCCACAGGTGAGAGAAATGCAGATTTTCAGTTCAAGGTATTTTATTCTTTGCTGAAATATTAACTACCACAAGGAAAAATGCATGTGGCAGTCTGTGATCTGTGGTTAGATATGACATTAAAAAAATCTGCAGCCTGTACACTCACAAAATAAACTGAGAAAACTCACGGTTATGTTTTCTTCACTCTGAGCCTGCAGTTTTCTCCATACTTGGGAAAGAAGATTTTTCTAAATTTCTATTTTCTCTATGCCTCACAGACACCACTACCAACACATCTGAAATAATCTTCCCATTTCAGGTGGTACATACTCTATACCTGCATTTGTGTGAGCAGGATGTGATGTCCTCATAAAAAATGTGTGAGAAACAGCAGAGCTATCGGTGGTCTCTCCAGGACCCAAGATTCTCCCTAATGCTTCAGTTGTTCATGTCCTCATCCTCTGTTGCCTTCCATCCTGCCCTTAAGTTTTCCTTGTTTCAGTCTTTTAAAGTTCTCTGTGTCCTTCCCTGCATACTGCACACCATTTATTGAAAAATGCTCTCATTTAATTTTCATTTCATTGCAGCCAACCATGAGCTGAATCAAATGAGACTGCTCTGACATAGCACTGAATCAAATTATAACTCCTGATGTGGTGGTTCATCTTTCGCATCTGTAATATTTTAAATTCTTACTGTATCTTACGTATCTTGCAGCAAAAACGCATTTCTGTCTGTATCTGAGGATCAAACCTTCACCTACAATTTTTAATTTCCCTTTTGTTCATCCAAAACTGTTTGCATAAGTAGCATTTATTGGTGGAATTAGGAATAATATTGATATCCTGAAAATCAATCAAATATATACTAACACTCCTGTTGGAAGATAGTAAAAATTTCCACAGCATCCAGTCATTCCTCAGGAACAGAGCAATTCAGAACATCATAAATGTGACTTCCCATCAGAATCACAATTATTTAGAAACTTTCCATTACCCTGTAATTGCCATCAAGTTCTCTGTGGAGTAGATTACAGTGATTAAATTAATTAAATTATCAACCACAGGCTTTAAAGTCTGTAAAACTCAGGAAAAATATTTTTTAAATACAGAATTGCTTCGAAGGAACTCTCTAAGCTTACATAGAAATCTGTATTCTTAACTCTTTGATACTGTGTCCTATTTTACAAACATTATTTACTGTCTTGTGAAAATCAGCTGTTTTTAGAAAAGTGTCAGATTAAAACAATATAAAAAAAATTAAAAGTATTTTCCAAACAGACCTTTCTAGGTATGTTTCAAGTGAAAAAATTCTCATTTTACTAAATCAAACTGAAAAATTGTTGACGTATTTTTTGTTGCTGAAAATAAATAGCTATTCCAAAAGGAAAGCAAATTTTTTTTCAGCCCTTTACATCTTCTCTAAAACACTGAAGTCAATACAGTATATGAGAGTTATAGATCTAAAATGTTTTCAGACAGAACTATGTTGACTATTTGTTTCAAACATTTAGTAGTAAAATCTAAGGAAATCAGCAGCTGAGATATGTCATTCTATGGCTCTCATGGGAAAAAAAAAAGAGTTATAGATCTGAAGATTTTATTGTTAATAAAGAGTTGTCTCAGATGGGCAGCAAAATCTCTGTGAGGTTTCCTCTTCCACTAAAGACTCATTCAGTGCTTTTCTGATGGTACAGTTTGAAAATCAAAATCAGATAGTGTAGTAAATAATGCAAACAGTTTCCTTGCTCAGATAAATCATCATGGGCAAAGAAGACAACATTTAAAATGCTTATATACAGTATGGCATATTTAATAGTAAGCAAGAGATGCAGGTTATGCTTACAGGATTGAACACTCTTCTGAAAAACACTGACTCACAATAGGATATATGGGTCATTGTAGACAAACATGTTGACAGTAAAGTGCTGTACCAGTAAGTGCTAATGGCGTTACAGAAAATACTGTGTAGGAGCATGAAAAAAAATGCTTTGATTTGGTATAAAGCACTACTAACAACTCAATCAAAAAAAGCTATATGGATTTCTTGAACTCATACTTCAAAGAAACATATAAATATATCCTGAAGAACATCACAGAAATTATCACTAGCTAGAAAAGAAGTCTTTAGAAGGTAAGCTTAAGGATCTGAGTACCAATTGTACATTCGGCTCTGTTCTAAAACATGGCCTTTGTCCTTCTAAGACTCTGATCCATCTTTGTCATATCCACAGTAAAAGGTCATCAGGCAATATTTTCACTTGAAGATAAGAAGTGAGTGCTGTATGTGTATCTTTCCTTAAAGAAATGATAGCTTATACTAAATTGCTTGACCAACAAAGAAATCAATTACTTTGCTCATGTTTCCTTCTTTAGATAGGCACATTAAAAGAAAAAAATTATAAAAGTACAGGAATGGAAAAGTCAAGGAAGAATCGATTAAAATTTCTGCTTTGCATTCAATATTACTTTGCATTTATGTTTAGAAAATACCTGTGTAAAACTGTTGCTTACAGCAACAATTAACCATCAGCCTCTTCCTAAATTTCATCTGTGAAGCATTCATGACTGGCTATCAATGGAAAACCAAATGGGAAAACTGGCCAAGTTAGTACCAATAAATCAATGTCTACTCAGTTAGAATCAAAGTGATCATCAGATCCAGCCAGGTCCTGAACTTTGCTTGCCAGGAATACATAAAGAACATTTTTTTACCTTCTAGTGTTAACAGGGATCATGATCCATTAAGAAGGAGCATCCCAGAATAAAACTAATCAATTCCCAGGGACAGCAGTAATGTCTGTGTCTATACAAGCAACAAAATCCATTTTTCTACTGAAGATGTGAATGCTTTCTTCTGACTTATGTTGTTAGGATCATTATATTGGTAGCTGAGTGGATGGCTTATGATTTAAACAACATTCATAAGGCTTACATATTTCTCTGATCTTAAACATTGTGAAACTATTAATCCAGCTGCCACTTTTACTTTCAGAAATGGATATATTTTTGTTTTCATGTCTCAAATGTTTCTTTTGAACATCTAAGTAGTATGGGATTTCAAAATTATCTTTTTTTCAGACATATAAATCTTTCTTAGGCAATATGCATTTACATTTTTGTTTAGCACCCTAGGCCATATTCTTTATTTAATCTGCCTCACGTCAGAAGGAAGCACAGTTCTATAAAGGCATGTGGTGATGAATAACACAGCTAATGGAGTTATAAATTGAGACTAATTGGTTTACGTGATTGTTATTAAGTCCTATTTCAGCTGGTTAATGGAATTTTGTTTGGCAGGGGAACAGAGCTAATGTTATCAGATAATTTTCCTTTGAAAATGGCTTAAATTTCAGTCTTCCAGATCCAAAGATTCTAAATGAGTCAGGGCCATTCCCCTTAAAAAAATCCTTACAAAGCACCAACAGAAGAAAATTACAGTGCTATCAATAAAGTAGCTTTAATATTTCAGTGCATTTTCACACCCTATCACCATGTCTTCTGTGGTCTCGCAAAATGGCCAAAACATTCCAATCAGCAAAAAATTTCATCAGAGACTTTAATCCCATCTCACAATTGCTTGAATGGTTTCAAATGTCACATATTGAACAAATAAATTGACTTTCATGAAAACCAGATTTGGCAGGAATGCACGAGTGCCTAGTTAAATAAGCAAATTGAGACCTGGGTGTACTTCTACCCAATTTGTTGTTTTTCAAGTGCAATGGTTCTGAAGTTAGTCTCAAAACATGGGCTAGTCAGAAACTTGAAATCAATATCTGCATGTGATTTAAATTTGGTGACTTAACTGATCTGAGAACTTTTTTAAAAATCATCAGCATAATCAAATGATGCAAAAAATCTGTTTCTTTATATACTGCACTTGACATCACACGGCATGTAACAACCCTTGGATCAGTTGGGGACAACTCTCTTGCCCATGTCTTAACTTCTCGTGCACTCCCACCCTCCTCACTGTCAGAGTGATATGAGGAGCAGAAGAGGCTTTGACTGCTTAACAACAACTAGAAATGCCAGTGCACTGTTAAAACTACTTCTGATCCCAAATTCAAAGTGTAGCACTATACCTTTTGATAGTAATAAAGTTAAGGCTAGCTCAACTGAAACCAGGACATGACACTAACATGTGCTTCCCCTCTCACAGGCCTTAACAAGTTTATACAGCACATTATAATGCCAACATCACTAGGGAAGAGTATAATGATCAAAAATATTTATAAAAACTAAAAAAAAGAAGAATTTACTCCTAGAAGTACAAACAAGGATAAGAAATTGCATTAATAAAACTTCGGATTCCTGGAAAGAAGTTTCCTTAATCAGCTGAGTAGGTACAATTTAGGGAACATGTCCCTGTTAAAGAAGTGCTGTGTGAAACTATGTCTCCATACATAGGCAGCTGTGCTTAACTGTGATAGCAGAGCAATGGGAGAATGAAGGTTCTCAGCTGCTACATACTCAAATCAAGAAGCTTTATATAGACCACCGGAACATCTTGAAAGCAAATCTAGAGCCTCTAAGTTTATTAGTCTCTCTAATAGTTATCGTCACTAAGCAACCTGGCCTCTGCATAGCACACCAGCTGTAACTTCTGAATGGCCTTCAAGTGTGATCCCCCATTGAATGAATTACAATAACAGAACCTGGAGGTTATGAAGACAAGGATAAATTTGGACTGGTGTGCACTAGAGAACCATGGCAACAAATGCAAATACATGATGGTGATTTTACCTATGGATGAAACTGGGGACCAGCAGCATTCAGGAGGGATAGAGAGTATGGAGAACATGAAGGGAAATACTAGAAAGATGACAGTTACTGGTAAATCATTGCCAAATGGTTGGAAGAAGTCATCAGAAAAAGCTACAGTTTCTCCAAAGTTAATACATTACGGAAATTTCAGCATCAACTTAAAATTACTCAGAATTAGGCCTTAACTACCAGCCCAACCAAACACTTGTTTTGTTGTATTCCTTCTTGCTTATTTTTAAACCCTGTTTTTCAGTTGATGAACCTTTATCCATGTCCCATCTCTACCATACAGATCAGAAGCCTGCAGCCCAAAATCTCCAAAATCTTATTATTATTTCAGAGGCAGGTTTTAGGACTTAAGAGGTTCCTAGCCACTATAAAGTACTAGCCATAGGGATTTACGTGTCAGGTAGGATGTCTGAGTTCAAAACCTTGACATTCTTTTAATTGATGAAGCTAAAGCTGTTATAGGCACAAGATTGAGAATAAGTATTTCAAAGATTCCTTTATGCATCTTGCTTCATTAGAAGCTTACAGGATTATTCATCCCAAAAACAAGGGAACACCCAAGCAGTCATTTTCATACCGGAAATAGGAATTGCTAATTTTCTTATTTCTTGCTAATCCTCTCTGAGTGTTCTCTGAGAAACCTGTTTCAGACAGGAAGCAACTAAAAGGCTAATAGACTAGAAATGAGTAGCACTACTCAGAATTATTTTAGAAAGGACTGGAGGCATTCTCACACAAGAAGTACTTCCACTTGCTTTCCCATTTCAGACACAAGTGAAAAATCATTTCAAAACACAGTAGTAAAAAAAAACCAACGACAATAAATTAAAGATATAATTTAGCCTCACTGAGAAGCTACCTTTTAGTCTTTTGCTACTTTTGAAAGAAAACCAAAGTAAATTTTGAGGTTTTAAAATCAAACAATGAAAAACCTATGATGTTTGAAAGTATTTTAAAAGAAAATTGAATACAATCTAGGAATGATAGTAGGAGTCTTATTTAAACAATAGGATACTGAATGAGTGGGTAAAAAAAATCTCTCATTTTCATATGATTTTATACGCTTTACTTGGCCATTTATAAAATAAATTTTTAGTTTATAGTATTTTATTGTTTGAAACTGCGAACATTAAAAAAGTAATTGAAAATACCAAGAAACCTCATCAAATTAACCTGTAACACCTGAAAAATAATTTTTTAAAAAATTGCATATTGTATACTTTTACTTTTTCTCTATATGAAATTTTAGATTTTGTACCTATTATCCACTATACCTGTGACCCTGTAAAGATTGCATTTTTCTTGCACAGAACACTCTGAATAGCTTAGTACAATACACATGACATTTTCATATCATTGCAAATGAAGATATATATGTGGACTTAATATTTGTAGTTTGAGAGCAAGTGTAGTATGAAACATTTGACCATCTCATTACTCTCTCACATCATGATAAAGTAAGCTTATGCAAGTAAAGACATGCTAGTAAGAAATAAACAACATTTATCACCTGAGCTAATTATAACCAGAACAGAATTTTTTTGATGTGTTGATTTGCACAAGCACATGCACATGCAAGCTGGCATGGGAGAGAGAGAAGAAAACAGAGGTTTATGTTGGATCAGGTTGAAATTGGACAGAAAAGCTATAGATTTTAGTAAAAAATATATTTTCCAGTTACTCAACTCTTCAACCTGGTTTTCTCAATTTTTCCAGAAATTTTAAATAATTTTTCAATTTTGTTACTACTTTTGCTGTACTTGGATCATTCACAACCTTCATAGCTGCCTAAGGACCAAGTACAACTTCAGAGCACTCAGTCTGTGATCAAAACTCTTATCAAGAAAAATAACAAAGGCTATTCATGAGACAAAAAGAGATGATTCAGGAAAGAAGCACAACTCACACAGGTCAGTCATTTGTTTAGAGGAGAGAGTCAGAAAAGGAAAGGAAAGGGAAAACAGTAATTTCTCCAAGTCATTAGGGAATCTGTGATTTTCTCTATAAAGTTTAATTTTTTTAAAAGTCTCCTTTTGTACTTACAAATCACAGGTTAGGGTTGCTGCTATCATTCTCACTGTTACTGCAGAATATGGTGCAGTAGCTCTATCACCCAAAAGTTCTTCATTTAGGTTGGGCAAGATGACTGTAACTCATTCTTTGAGACAAAAACTACCTGTGTTTTAGTCACTGTCTTGTTGTAATATGTTTTACATGTAATCTTGCCAACATTACTATTTAATACATACCTGCTCTACACTGGATGCCACTAATTTTTCTAGTTGCAGTTTAGAGTGCTGACTTTGTATTTTACTGACAGTATTTCTGAAATCTGCATAGGTGGGAGACACTGTTTCTTTTCATGTGATTGTGCTCTACCATGAGAAGAGACCAGAACAAGAAATTCCATTTGGTGATCTCAATTGGAACTTGCTTCTGGTCCAAATCTTTTGATTTATTGAACCTGGAAAATGTGCTGCACAGTCCAGCTTTAATTTTTTGTCAGGGTTTGAGAAATGGATGAGTTTGCAAAGTGCAGCGATTTTAGTATTAGAGTGACGACTGTCCTTGCACAATAACTCTTTGTTTAATACATAAAGAGTAATTTAGAATCTGCTTTTGATAGTATTTTTTTACTTTTTTTCAAAGGACTCAATATAATTGTTCAAAATTGTCTATAAATTTAAACAAGAGCAAAATATTTGCAAACATGACATTTGTTTTTTCCTTTCATAACAAACTTCTTATTAATTATTATTTGCCCTCCTTTCTTTGACTCCTGTAATGAAGGATATTGTGTATTTTATGTCTTTGCTTCTAGATTTTTACTGTTTTTCTACTAAGGATGTCATCATCAGCTCATCACCAGGGGGTAGATTTAGACTCGACATAAGAAGGAAGTTCTTTACAGTGAGGGTGGTGAAGCACTGGAACAGGTTGCCCAGAGAGGTTGTGGATGCCCCCTCTCTGGAGGTGTTCAAGATCAGGCTGGACAAGGCACTGGGCAGCCTGATCTAGTGGGAGGTGTCCCTGCCTATGCAAGGGGGGTTGGAACTCGATGATCTTTAAGGTCCCTTCCAACCCAAACTATTCAATGATTCTATGATTTGTCATTTGTAGACATTAAAACCATTAGAAGAAAAAAAACCCACATGCTGGATTACTACATTAAAAATTGCTTTTTGCCCTGCATTTCATTGTGTTTATAAGCAGACACAGACCAAGGCAAAAGCCAAGTAAGTATGAACTGGGAGAGCTCTTGCATTTTCTGACCGTTTCCTTTTATTGCATGCAGTATTGTGGAAAGACAACCTCCCATTGCTAGGAAACTAGCTACCACACATTGCCATTTCCTACCACCTTGGTCAGCTCTGATTCCTTCACGGTTTCCTCTCAGTGCTCTTCCCAGAGGTGAGTACTCAGGTTGCAGCCATATGAGGAGGCTGGCAGTGGAATAGCCAGAGATCTCCAAACCCCTGCAAATCTCCAACTGCTCCCAATTGCCCTGCCTTTTTCTGCTGTTTAGGAGACAGACCACTTTACACTCTAGGAGACATAGAAACCAAGGCAATCCACAAATGGAAAGGAGAGGTTATTGGATTGCATCATACAACCCATAAAAGTTAAGCTCCAGAGTCGGGAACCACAGGTTATCCTATGCCACTTTAACCACCGTCCTAATGTTTCTTCCCGAACTGTTTTCAAAACATCTGGCTGGCTTGGAATGATTGGGTAGCTGCTGCAGGAGCAGGGACACCTGTTAAGTACAGGCCAGTGCCAAGCCTGGGACACAGTATGGCAGGAGGCACTCAGGGCACAGAGTGGCCCCTGCTTTCCCCTCACACAAATCTCCCCATGTGCAGGACCACTGGCTGCCAGAGCATTTCTTGGAGGTTTCTCTTGTCAGCAGGGGTGGTAACTGAACTGTCACCAAGCAGTCAGCTACTAAGTCACATCAATGGATTTCATCTGTGGTGCAGAAACTTGAACAATCAGGCAAATGTGGGAACTTAGTTAATGATACCTGCTAGTGATAACATCCTTGGCTGGGGCTTTGCTATGATCATTTCCAATATCTCCATCACCACACTGACTAAAACATTTGCTAAAGGTATATATAACTCACAAGCATTGCAGTACTGCTTGGATTGTCCTACTTTAATAAGACAATTTTTATATTTAAGTAAAATCATTGAAATATAATGTTCCACAATACTCAGCTACTTCCTTTTCTTCCATATTGTTCTGCCAAATTAATGGGAGTGCCTGAGTTCTTTCTGGGAAGTGCTCTGACCTCTCTGGTAAGAAACCATACAGTTACAGAAAATGTAAATAAATAGATCTGCCTAGCATGGATAGCTTGCTGTTACCACTGCTACTGGGAGTCATCCATCCCTACAAATGGAACTAACTACTGATGCTTTGACTCTATGTGGATTTAAATTACTTGCTAACATGTGAGAATGATATTTAAAGTGGCAGGAAATCAAACAGATTAGGATTGCTTACTTAGGAAACACTGGATCAGGCTGACTTTGTTCTGAGAAGTGAAGGGTCAGTTTGAGTATTTAAGAATTGGTGGGAAATGGTGAATTTTGGAACAAAGTAGGAAACTTTGTGGAGAGAATGACATGTCAAGCAGCAACACTGATGTGATCCACATTTACTACTTTTAAAAGGTGTTTAAAATACACAATAACTTCTATTTGATAAAATTCTCAAAGAGAGGGTTTCCTGCAGTCTTTGTAATTCTGATGGGTAAGAATGTCCTCCAGTAAATTCACTGCACTGCACCAATGCCATCAGCCTCTAGAAAGAGTTGGGGGCACTTAATGGATCAGACAGCCCATGATCCCAACTGACAAGTGCAACTTAAAGTTTAAAATATGATGAAAAAACAATCCCAGATTAAGCACAGTGGTGACTTGGCTGTTCCCGTATTTCCCTGCTGTTGTGATTTTACATGCTACACCATGGCAGCCATGGAAATCAATTACAACTGGAAATGACAACTCTTCCAGTAATGCGTATCACCATTGTTTAAAGGATGCAAAAAGCATTCCATGAGTAACATGAAATCTCTTGCTTCATCACTGCAGACTCCACAAAAAAAGTAAAAAAAAAAAAGTAAAGATTTCTACTATGCATACAATTAAACCCATGAGAACCAAGCATAAGTACTCAGGATACAGCATTTCAAAAGGTTAACTATGCTGTGTGAGTCACATGGTTGTTAACACGGAACGCAGAGGATTAATACTGAAGAGCGAATCACTAAGACACAAAACGCTGCTCTGATGAGACACAAAATACTAATTTTCAGGGAAAAATAGCAGCTGCAAACATAAAACTCATTCTGATCATAAGTATACACACAAGCCTCAAATGTACAATATTTTGAATGACAGTTGATAAAGAATAAACAGGTAATCATCTGCTTTGTTAGATTTTTCAAATGCATAAACTGAACCACCGGGCATATTCTACTTGAAAAATTACTAAATATGACCTACTTCATGTCTGGTTTTCAGATCTCTTATGCATAAATTAATGAATAAAGCCATTCTATGTTTTACTGATGAAATTTGTCTTGCAAAATGTACCATATGATGTTCCATGATTTGGAAACTTAAAGCTTCATTACAATTTTACTACTGTAGGATTAAGTAAATTGTAATATGTAGTTGCCAAGATGCTTTTACCCCAAAATGGGGAATATTTTTCTCAAAATTAGATACATTTTTATTGGAAAGTTACTCTGTATTCTGAGGAAGTTAGGGGGCTATTTATGCTTTAAACTTTACAACACTTGGGGAAAAAAAAAAGTCAGGATAAAAGAATAAGTGCGCTCCCAAATCCCACAAAAGCACAAAATTTCCTTAAACCATTTTATATTTAATTGCTACATTTTGTATATTCCCAGTAGTCAGTATGTTTGTCTGACAGACAACCTTCCCATGACATTACATAACATGACACATTGTCATCTTCAAAGGATGCCTTGTCCACATTGTTTCCCTATTCTAAAGCCAGAAAGCTAAAAGAGGGTTACAGCTTTTCAGTGTGACAAGGTCAGAATATGTAATTTACAATTTGTCTTTCCACTCCCACAGAAGAATCTCATGATTGCCGCAAACCACTGGCATATATAAATACTTCAAATAAATATACTTCTCTCCTTTCGGCATTTCTTCCAGCTATGGTTTCCAGCCCAGATATCCAATATAAACCATGACGATTAAATAAATACATAGTGTCTCACCAGTGGTTTTCACCATGTGCTCTCAGAGGCGTTTTCTCTTATGGTGACTGTTTATCAAACTCTGAGATTCAGAATCCAAAGGTCAAGTAGTCAAAACTATACTTTTCCATCTGCACAACAAACAGAAGGATTTCATCTGCTGACACTTCAGGTGCCCCACAGCATTATTTCTTTTTTACCTATCCCAAAATAACAGCATTTCCTTTTACTTGTGTAAAGAATCTGTGCCTGAGAATAAACAAATGAAAAGCTGCTCTGACTCTTCCCCAAAACATAGCTGCAAAATAGTGATGGGCTACAACTCTGACTACTAATGCTTCACAGTTACGCTTCCTTTACTTACCTCTATTCAGAATAATTTTTTTGGGTAGACAAAAGCTATTTTCAGTCCTTGGAAGACTAGAAAAGTATATTTCTCAGGCAAAACCAGGGGAGACCAATGTGACATTAATTACCATGACCGCTCTAGTGCTAGAGGATTGATTAGGTGAGAGATGCCTGCTAGGATAATCTGGGCAAGCTACTTTCAAGGCTGTGGAAGAAGGTAAAAAATTCCAGCCTTGGAAAAAATTTTGTGAAAGTCAACTGCACAGAAATATTCCCACAATCCTCAGTAAATGAGCAAATGTAGAATGCTTACTGCTACTGGCTATAAGGAAGGACCTGTCTTTAAGTGTCTTTGGTGTAGCTCCAGCTTCTCTTTTTTCTGACATTCTATGTATTATTTAATAATCACTGATATGTTTTTTCTGGGGCTCTCTGTGATAAAAAGAGACTCTATTTACTAGAAGTGAATAGTCCAAATATTTTTCTCAATTTTTCTCCTAAAAAGTGGGTTGAAATTTTAAGTTGTATCTCTAAATATGTGTAGAGAAACTGGAATCAGGGAATAAAAAGAGGCTGAGCCTGCTGCAGGACATGGAAGAGATTATTCAACTATAGAGAAAAGTTCAAATTGCAAGTTGCCACAAAGACTGAAACAATACCCAGGATTTTTCCTGTATTGCACCTTCTACCCCATCACCAATATATTATTTGTTCCATCCTTTCCAAATATTGCTGCAGAACAAACACTGAAACTGGGGTATACTCAACATGAGCTTCTCCTTGTTTGGGAAGATTATCTTGGAACCAATTAATTCTTGTCGGTATAATTTTCTATACTTTGAAACTTTAACTCTTTCTCTTGTGAGCTAGAATGCAGAGCTGGGGACCGATAACAGCAAAATACATCAAAATAATTTGAAAATGTTACTCAAGTAAAAAACCTGTTTCCCTGATACTTTTTCCACTTTTGGCAAACTAAAAATAAACCAAAAAATAAACCACGTATATTAAATGGAATATATTAATACACTTTGGAAAACTTGACTTGCAAGAAAATTGCAGACACATTCACAATCAGACAAGAAATCAAAACTAGCTGAACTATGCAGCTCCCTCATTCAAGAGTAAAAGCTACGAAAAGCATAAGAGCTATCACATTTTGTCACAGGAAAGATCCATATAGCCTAGTATCCTATCTCTTATACTGGCCAGGAGAAAATGATTAGGGAAAATTCAATAAAAACAAAAAATAAAGTCATTCCCCTTGACTATTGGTAGCCCTCCAGGTAGTCACCCATTTAAAAACTTCATGACTAGTAGCTCGCATCCAGGCCATAGTTTCTTATATCCCCACAAAGCTTTTCTACCATTGATTTCTCAAAGAACTTTCATTAATTTGCATTTCACACTTACTAGCATAACACACCAACAGATTCCTCAGCTTAATGACCATTCCTTCCCAGTCCTTCACAATTCCCTTTATCAGTTCTACTCTGAAGACTGTACTGAATAAGGCACCTTAATGGCTTTAGATCTACCTTACTTTCCAGAAGGAGACCCTGTGGCAGCAGGAAGGTACAAGCTAGGTTTTTCACTCCCCTGTTCCACCTATTTTTCGCTCCTTTTGAGTTTTCCCTTTTTAGTAATTTTTAATGAAATAAATTACAGAAAAAAAAAGAGTCCAGATTTTATAATAATATTCCACACAACATGATTTCAGGTTGGAAACATGTTCCATTCACTATGAATTTACACAGTGGGAATAAAGAACACTTTAATTTTTTTTCAAAATCTGTTTCTTGGGTTTAATGAGTAAAATCCCTTTATTCAACCAGTGTTCTGCAAACAACAGAAATCTCAGACTATGAGCTTAGTGAGTATTTCTTACAAATCCATTAATAACCAGAGATCCTTTTTCTTTTCAAAACATTTGTGAGAACTGAGTAATTTCCACAGCAAATTATGCAAATGTGCTGAACAAGCTCTCTGGCACAGTACAGCTAGTGCAAATCCTGACCTTCCAACACTCCTGCTGTTCCTGCTCTGGGCTTTTCTTCATCAGGCTGCCAATCATACCTTACAATGCCAAGTTTTGCAGCACAGATAAGTGTCCACTAACAGCCAAAACAATACAAATGAGCTTATTTACACAAGAGGACTAAATCTAGATCTTAATATTCACAGAAAGAAAAAGCTTCTGGATTGAATTAATACAAAAGTAGCTAAGCTTATTTAAGAATAGCTAGGTAAAATCTGCAGTCATGTTAGACAAAAGTTAGAATGGGTAGACTGTCAGGACAGGGGAGACCATTACAATGATGACATGTATAAACAACTACAGCTTTTCATCATCTACAATTAAGATAAAACCATTAAACTATTAAATTTTAATTTTTATCACCAATAATGCAAATCTGAATAGGTTCTAACCGCCATAAGGTACCTGCTATAGTACAAGAGCTCAATTTGGCTGTTAAATGTCAAATATGCACCTTCAGAATTATTTGATTTTTAATAATGTGGGGTGTTTTTTCAACTATGGATGCATCTTTGCTGTCCTAGGTGGATATCCAGAGGCGTGGAGAAAAAATAAAATTGTCAGTCTAAAGGTAATTTGCTCTGAAAATCTTAAATCTACCATTCTAACTGGAAAAAAATGTGAATTTATGTTGATTTTAACTGGCAAGTTGACAGGAAAACATCAATTTATTTACTGCAATGCTGGCTTTAAATTTTCTAAAACACAATGTGTAAAAAGATCTATAACTTCACTTAAAGTTTAGTTTATCGCTTATTTTTCATATGATGCCACTGTAGGGATCATGTAAAAGTCTAACAAGGACTTTTACATTTCTTGTAAGGGAATTCTCTTCCATTTTTAAGACATTATGCAGAAAAATGTTTCCTCTATTTATTTACTACTGACTTTATTTGCTTCTTATGGATGTTAATTTGCTGGGTCTTTTCTCTTGGCTTCCTAGATATTTTAGGAGTAAAATTCTTCTGCCAGGATGGAAAGTAAGTTTAGTTGTCACTATGTGTAGATCACTGAGAGAGATTGCTTTCACACTCTTTAATATCTTCTTAGTTACTACATAGGAACTCCTATGTAGTAACTGGACAACGCAAGCCTCAATCACTGTAAAGCTACTTTACTTTAGAATGTACAAAATAAAGACATATTGAAAGGATACTGGGACCCCAGGGGATTAATAGAATTTAGTGCAAGCTTCTTTACTAAGTGCATGTGCAGAGTTAATCAGTTCAGAAAAAAGACCTAAAATAGCCAGAAAGCAGGAGGGCAACCTGCTGTTAAGAAATAGAGAAGTTTTGACAAGCCAATTTGCCTTAAATCCACTTTCCCCTGGGTAAAGTTGTAGGGAGCTACTTCTGTGCTCTAACCCCATGTCTACTAATATCTTCTGCTCCACTATGCAGGTGTGGCATCCCCAATGAAGGTGTCCACCAAATGAGTAACAACTGACTGCAGAAGAGTAATGCCCCTTAAAATGTCCCTAATCTAGGTTTCCTATCTCTATTGAAAATTTACGTAGGTTCCTCAAATTTCACCAAACTTCCATTACAACACACACTAAAAGATAAATACCTTCATGTTCTCTTGCTGGCTCAATACTGGGTATTGCTGCAAAGTGTGAGACTAAAATAAGTAATCGCTCTGGAGACCGCACATTCGTTGCTGCTCACTTTCCAGAGCAGCTTGCTATGGCTGACTCTCATTGTAATTTATTTCCCTTTCTTCTTGAAGGACTAAGACTTTGCCTGTTATGTCCTTGAAGGTATTACCTTATTCACATCTACAGATAAATGTGAATGCAAAATATTTTCATGCTGGAGGTCTCCCATTTTCATAAAACTTACACTAATTCATTGCATTATAAACAACACAAGAACTAGGACTCCTTGCAGGCAACCTAGCAGGTGGAGAAAGAAACTTGAATTGAGAGAAGTCCGTAGCTAGTCTTCCAGTAAAATTTCTTGCTTCCCTTTTACCCATGCCTTCTGAGCTGAAGGCTACACAAAAAGTATTCTAATTCATTCCTTTCAACACAAAAATTTTGAAATCCTTTCTGCACCTAAATTTTCAAAAAACCCCATAAGAATGCTATTTTTATAACAGACCACTGCATGACAAGTAATGATTATCTCAGGGAAGTGTTGTACAGAGGTTTAATCCTTTGAAGCAGTAAAAGGAGACACGACCTGGAACTTGCACACCTATTTAAATGCCTAATCTAGCAACATATGAAAGCTGTAGGCACAGACTAAAATCAGAAAACGGTAATTTAAACATGAGCCTCTTAGAAGAGGCCTCTGAATGAGGGAGCAGATCCAGAACTAGAACAACAAGGTAAACATTAAGCAGCTTGCCTCTGACAAGACCAGGATGTTTGGGAGCTTTAAAACTGTGAAAAGGCAAGTAAAGCTATGATTTTCAGACCATGGTTTTTGACTAAGATACTCAAGCCTCAATTTAGCTGCTTGCCTTCCTTTTAGACCTCTGTAAACCCCAGCTACTGTATTTCTTCAGTTGCAATGTACTTTGATAATTACATGCTTGTTAGAAGCGTTCGTGTTAATAGGAAGAAAATTGTCCATATCATCACACCTGCTTTGCAACTTTCGGTGGGCATGTTCCAAGCCAAGGGCACATTGTTTTTCCAGAAACCTCACAGATAATAATCTCATTCTTTTCTCATCCACTTTCACGAACTGGTAGGAGAAAGCAAAAGTATTCCACAAAGTGCAGCACAGTACTGGCAATTGCCATTGCCAACTCAGTCAGTACCTTGGATGAATCTCTCTGTTGCATTTGTCTGTTTTGTGTCAAAGTGTTTGCAGATTATTTTTGCATTACTTTCACAAACAGCAGTTTCATATAAAGAAAATCAGTATTTTGCTTTCCAGTAGATTCCATTCTTAGCAATGTAAGATCTTGCAGCAGAGGAACATAAAGAGCTAGCTTAAGAGGTATCCATTACCAACACATAAAATGAATGATTAATTGCCACGTGGAAAGTTTTTGGGTTTTTTTTCTAAGTAGTGGGAAAATACAGTTGGTGATTACTTCTAGTGAGTTCACTTTCAGATTGTGCTTCCAAAATACTGCATTCAGCAACTAAATTAAAGAAGACTTTTTATGATATTCTGTAGTTAGACAGGAAGCACCTCCACAGTTCAAAACCATCAAGAAAATTCACAAACCACCGCAACTGGTGGCTGAGTAGCTGTTCTGTAATCTAAGAAGCTGAAATTTAAAAAAACAATGCTTCTTAAAAATGTCATGCAGTTTTCAAGAGTGATAACTCTTCTGCTTGGATTTTCCTTACTTATGTTTGACATTTGGAAATGCATGTAAGTGACATTTTAACTGACTACCTGTCAGAATAAAATTGCATTTAGCTCCTAAACAACATTATTCCTATGGATACTATTGTCCATCACTGACTAGCATTCCCTTAATTGTTTATACTTCCATACAAATATGCAACTAATAATGGACAAGTCACCAGTCTGAGATTTGTTCACATTCGGAAAAGGACCTGAAACCTCATCACCTGAGAAACTTTCCCAAGATAGCTGTACTGTTCAGTCCTCCAAAAAATGACAGGTATTGTAGATAATCACAAAATGTCAAGAATTGGACGGGACTTTGAGAGACCATCTAGACCAATCCCTCTGCTAAAGCAGGAACATCTAGATCAGGTCATATAGGAACACATCCTATTGTGTGGATTTTGGGTGTCTTCAGAAGCTTCTCCACAACTACACTAAGCAGCCTGTTCCAGTGTTCTGTCACCCTCATGCAAAAAAGTTCTTTTGTATTTCTGTGGAACCCCATGTGTTCCAGCTTGTACCCATTGCCCCTTGTCCTACTATGAGAGGTCACTGAGAAGAGCCTGGCTCCATCCTCCTGACACTCACCTGTTACATATTTAAAGATATTAATGAGATTATTCTTCAGTCTCCTCCAAGCTAAAGAGACCCAGCTCCCTCAGCCTTTCCTCGTAAGGGGGATGCTCCAATCCCTTCATCATCTTCATGGCTCTGCACTGGACTCTCTCAAGCAGTTCCCTGTCCTTCTTGAACTGAGGGCCTGAACACAGTATTCCAGATGTTGTCTCACCAAGGCAGAGTAGAGAGGAAGGAGAACCTCTCTCAATCTACTAACACACCCCTTTCTAATACACACCAGGATGCCATTGGTCTTGCTGGCTCATGGTAATCCCGCCGTCCACTGGGACCCCCTGGTCCCCTTCCCCTACACTGCTCTCTAACAGGTCACTACCCAGCTTATACTGATATATGTTGTTGTTGCTGCCCTTGTTAAATTTGACTGAAGTTCTCCTCACCCAACTCTCCAGCCTGCCCAGCTGGAGAAAAATGCAAGTAGTAACCTTTAAATGAAATATTTGTTCCACCCTTCCTTTAGAAAGGTGATTTCTGCACTCAGTTGTCCTCCTGAATTCATTTACTTTTTAGCTGCTAGTTTTCTACTGCTGCTCTATTTGTAGATACCTTTTCATAGTGAGAGACACTGAGGAGGCATTAGAACTTGTGGCCTGCTCAGGCTTTTAGGCATATTTTTGAAAAAAATGGAAAGAAAAGTTCAGTTGCTGCTGCTTTTGAGCCATAGACACCATGTTTGCCATGCTCCCCTTTCCCACCTTGCACCTGGTCAACACCACTGCCCCATCTCTGTCTCAGAAGTTTGCTTTGAAAGGGCTAATACACATGTAAAAACTGGACCAATCTGTAAGTGAACCTCTTCACAGTATAAATCAAGGATGTAATTGCAACATGAAAGTAGCAAAGCATTCTTTCAAGTAATGAGGTATTGTGGGATTGTCCATAAGTCTGTCCATATTTATGCTAAAATTATGCCTTACTGTGACAATCTGCCCTGCAATGAGCTGTTTTTTTCTGTGGAAGAACAAAGCTGTCTGCTTTGGCTTGCAGGAGTTATTTTGCTTCTTTTGCAGCATGCTGAAACCAAGGTCAGAAGTGTGTGTTCAGTGTTAGAGAAGAACAGCCTGAGGAATGTTTTGTATTCAGTGGAGACAAAATCAGAAGATCATGCAAGCTTTATAGACTTTTCCTTCTGGGTGTGGGTTGTTTTGTTGGGGGTTTTTTTGTCTTTTTTTTTTTACCACCTCACTCTATTTTTCTAGCACTAAGCTTGGAAACATTACTGCTGCCTGAAGCATCCCGTTTTTGCTGTGACAAGCGAGGGCGGGTAGGAATCAGTTGGACAAGCAGGCACAGACAGACACACTGGATAATTTTCCAAGTGGTCTGATTGCTACAGGAGCATTCATGTGTGCAGCAAAGCCAGCTGGAGCACTCTCCCTGTGGCTTATACCTGGGAGATTTGGATCTTTTGGCAGCTCTTATTTTGAGGTTTTGCCACTAGTGTCAGAAGGATCACAAGTGAAAGAAGGAGCTATGACTGAAAAGCCAAAGGGTGTGCAAGTTGAGAGAGCTGTAGCTGTGCTGTTTGTCTTCTGAGCAGTTCTTTAATAATCCTTATGAAGACAAGGCAGGCTCTGACTCTGGTCTCACTGAATATCTGGTAGTTTCTTAGACAGCTTTGTGTCACTTTGTGTCCTCTGTGATGGATAGAAATATTTCCATTTACTGTAAGGCAATGTACTTTGCCCTTCTGAGCCTTGTGTGCTTCTTTGTCACCATGATTTCACTGGTGGCTTCGCACAGAATTTTGCGAGCCATACTCCAGTTATTCAGTTTAGATATGGATTACAGTAGCATGTGCATGAAAACAAGATAAAGTATACAATGCCTTAACACATTAAAAACTTTCATATGAACAATTGTTAGGTTGGGATTTATTTCCCCTCTGAGCCATAGAAATACCTGGTCATTAAGTTCAGCTTGGATGAAAGTTATTAAAGAATAGCAAAGGTGGATTTATACCCTGGAGATGTAACATTTAAGGATTGCTAGACCATAGCAGAATTCATCCATTCATAAAAAACATTTGTAAAGTGTTCCAGCATGCTTCCAGTGTTTGAGAGAACATGTTGAGGGAAGCAAGAGCAAATCGGAGAAATGCTAAGATTGTCCCTTCAGTCATTGCCAGCCTTTAACTACAAGTGGTGCAAAAACAGCAACAAACCAGAAAAATATATTTGATTTGCATTTTCTTAGCTGAGTTAAAGAGCATCATTTATCAGAATCTCTTAAAAGGTGGAGAATCCTGTAAAACAATTGATCAGTCTTTCTAGCAGACAGAAAGAGTGACAAGTGACAGACAAGTGTCAGTGAGAGAAGTTCTAAACATTGGTTGTGGGCTGTGGTAGACTCAGAGAGAGCAAAATTGTACAGGCAAAGGTAAATCAATTAATGGTGCAGACAGATCTAGCTGAGGGAACTTAGCAAAAAAACAGAAAAGGCAGTAAAATATCACTTGGATTTTCATTTTGGTGTCTTTCTCCTTTGAAAACATTACTTCAAAATTACTTCTGTGACGATGCTAAAGTATCATCTTTCTGGATTCACTGTCACAAGCACATACATCCCAAACACTGCAAATTGTTTGTCTATCTATGAAGTTACTTGGAAACATAAATAAAGTGGTACTTCTAGATAGTAGTATGCTAGCCCAAGCTGTTTAAGCTTTTTAGTTCCTAGCCTAATTTTCATGGCATGGTTTTGTTGACAATTCAACCAGAGGAAAACCACTGGAGTGGAAAAGCTGAATAATCCTGACAACTTGGTAGCTAGTGTCTTTAAGCTTCTAGGCACATATGGATGAATGGTCTTACATACATGTTTTATTCCATGACACTGATTTGAACGAGACTTTGCAGATTAGAGAACAGAAGTTTCTTTTATTTAGAAATAATTCTTTGCTGTGCATCTGGATCAAGGAGTATAGTGATAGAGTGAGGAGAGGGTTTTAAATTGGAAGAGAGGAGATTTAGATAAAATATTAGAAATAAATGTTTGAGTATCAGGGTGGTGAAACAATGGCACAGGTTGCCCAAAGAAGTTATGGATGCCCCATCTCTGGAGTTGTTCAAGGCCAGGCTGAATGGGGCTTTGAGCTACCTAGTCCAGTGGGAAATGTCTTTGAAGTCCCTTCCACCTCGAACCACTCTGTGATGTGAGGAAAATTGCCTGGAAAATTATTTATTTTTTCTCTGTCCGGGATCTACACTCATCCTGGGGTGTATCAATGAGACTTATCAAGAGCTCAGAAACTATGAGAAACATTCTCCGCTGCCCACACTGACTTAACATGAAATGATTTGAGTGAAATTCCAGACTTTCAGAGGAAGAGCACTTCAGAAATAACATCCCCTCAGCCTGCAGGATACAACTAAATAATTTGGATTCGTTAACTGTCTTTGAGAAACTTAAATCATCCTGAACTGTAAAACTGAAAGCAGCTCAAAGTGTTTGAAATGCCAGAAAGGCAGCCCTCCAATGGAAAGTTTTGCTGCTATGAGCCAGATAAAGACTCTTGGGGAATCTGTCAGTATATTATTAGTATCATCATGTTACTGTGCTGTGGACCAAAGTGACCCAATCACCACAGAAACAATGAAGAGAGGGAAAAAACAAAGACTACAGTAGTTGGTGAAAAGTTGTACGATATTCCTATTTCTCCTTCCCACGGTTTTGTTTTTTATCTTACTTCCCTGTAAAGCCCAGACTCTTTTAATGGCGCCAGGGCACAGCTCTCTTTTGGCCCAAATTCTCCCACATTCAGATTCTTTTTTTCCCAAGAGTTTATCTCTCCTCAGACATTGACTTGTTTAAGCTATTAAAACTCTCCTCACCAGAGTATTTCTTTCTGATTTATCATCCACAGAAAAATCCAGTTAAGGTTATATTTAAAGCAGGAATTCAGTGCTACATTACTAGGTTCCAGAACCATTGTTCTTTTCAGTATCTCTCCATCATGCTACAGTCTGACAGTGTAGACATAACCCTGAGATTGATTAGAAATGGCTGCTTCTGCTCTAAATTTTCTCAGGTGTTCCATTCTTTAGCTGCCTTTCTCCTTCTGCTGCAGCACAGATATCTGGTTGTAGCTTGAGGAAAAACCCGAGTTATTTTTCAAAATGTTTGAGTATTAACAGCAGTGTAAAGAGCAACATCAGCCAAGTGTCTCAGCAAGAATGAGTATTTGTTACAGCTCTTGAAGTTAACAGTTCAGACATGTCTGCGTGGACTTCATGCACCTCCCTGCCTTGGGTGATCATCACAGTAGGTATGTTCTTAGAGAGAGGGAAATTTTTTTGGTCTTGATTCATTTTTAATCCAGGTGATAATCTGATATTCTTTCACTCTCTTCCTGTTCCTTCCTCATTGGACTATTTGTGGGAACAGGCTATCTGTCCAGTTGTTATCCTCATGCTTTTCTTGGATTATCTCTTCTTTCCAGTGGAAGTTTGTTCAGTTAAAAGTTGAAGATGATACTAAGGGCTTGTTTGATTTCAATTTATCTTTATTCTGAGCTCTTGTAACTATCTGAAAATGCCAGGGGATACATCTCAATGGTACTCGGTAAATCTGTCTGACTGACTGAGAGGTTTGTATTAGAGCAGTGAGGCACATTTTATTTCTTAAGATTCTGCATCTGTTAGAATTAAAATCCAATTTACATGAACAGTGGGGTTGTAAGAAAACCAGTTACATTAAGTATCAAGGTATTTAGCTGATAAAAATAGGTTTTTGGACAGAAGATATTAGTTTCCAAAGGAATGCTTCATGATAACATTGTACAAGACAGCAAATAAAAATTGTTTGATGGACAAACTTATTTCAAAATTTATTGCAAATGATTGATTACTTGGCAGGTAGTAGCAAAGTAAATATAAACATAAAAATGGCAACCATATAGAACATAGCAAGCATTTGCTTTTACTGACAATAAATACTTTATTTAAACTTTCTATTAGAGATGCACATTGCAATGTTACTCGGAGAGATCTGTAATGATTTATGTCCTTAATAAACTATTGGCTTTTCCAGACAGAGAAAAGAATAGTTGCAAAAATTATGTACTTCATTGATCAGTGTTGATTAACAGATTTAGAGCACTTTAGTTGATGGTGGTATTCTTTTCGGCCTTGTGATTTTCATCTGTGTTAATTAAAACTCCTTTACAAATCGATTGTGTAAATTGGAGATACGTTGTTTTCACCAGCAAGTTAATTCACATAAATAATGGTTTAAGCTGAAACACTTTTTAATTCTAGATCATTGATCCACAGTTTTTTCTTTTTCTTCATCATTGTTCCTCACTGTTCTTCAACTCAGAAAAGCACTAAAGCATGTTCTGAAATGTATGGATATATCTGATCATTCTCTATTATCATAGATTTAATGCATCTTCCATCCACAGTAAGAATGTATATCTGAATGTTCTTGCTTTGTACAGATGTCAAGTCACTATCATGAAGCCCATTTGATTTGGGAAATCCTTAGCGTCTTAAGAAAATAATTTCACTCCTCAAATGCTTTATTTTTCACAAGCATTTGTCTAGAAGAGAAAGTAATGAATCTTAACACCAGTCTGAAATTTTAGGCAGTGGGATACCTTTGAAAATTTGGCCCTGAGTCAGGAAAGCAGAAGCAGGCTGTGAGCCTGCTTTATCTCTATAATGTAAGCAGAGAAAATTATCTCTTAAGTATTGTATTTTCCATGACATAGATTGGTTTTTACTTCTCTTTTTTAATGATATTAATACTTAAATCAGTAACAATATGAATCAGTCCTTTCTTCCAAAGATATGAGGTAACCCTTGAAAACATTTAGATATAAAACCTCAAGCCAAACATTTGAATATCCTGTGTTCCTATCAGTTGGTTATTAATTGCAATCATTCTGCCCAAGACAAATAGTGTTCTCATTTAGCCAGTATCTGATTGGTTTTCATTCAGACTTGCTCAGTGCTCAAATTGTGGCTTAAGACAAAACAAGCCTAACCATTTCAGAGAAATAAAAAGCCAACTGAAAAAAAAACTTTGTACATTAAATAGATAATTTCTTGATTTATTATGGAGTTTTCTTTCTTATTGGAATCTGTATATTTGGGTTTGTTTTGAGCTAGATCTTCCATTGGTACAAATCAGGATAGTATTTTTAGTTTTAGTGAAGCTATGCACTTTTACCTGTTTACCACATATAAATCATGTCCTGGTAAGAAGACCCATTGTTCTGTGTAAAAGCATTGCTGAGGTTATTTTGACAATATTCAAGAAAGTTTCAGGTGACCAGAGATAGGCATTAAAATACACTGCACCTTCCCACTATTTCATAGGTTGATCTGTGCTATTGATAGAAAATAGTACAGACATAACTTCATGAAGATAAGCCAAAATACAGTTTTAATTGGTTATGACTAGTACTAGACCTTTTACAGTGTTAAGCAGCTATAATTCTACACTGTCATGAGTAGATACACAAAGCATAATAATCAAAAAGAGTCATGAGAGTAAAAGAACATTGCCAAAAATTCTGTCTCCCCTAGAGAAGCAAACAAAATTCATTAATACATTTCATGTGGGTTTTTTTACATATTACTTCTTAACACTAGGATCTAAGCTTTACAGTTGAGATATAAGGTTCTTGTGACAGTCTTGAGGCCATGAAACAAAACAAAATTAATTTACTTCTTGTAATAAGAACTGTAAAGAGAAGAACAAATTGTAAACATCAAATAGACTGTTGTAATAATTTTTATGCTGTTCTGATGACTGTCA
>VZTY01033321.1:290910-384242 GCA_013400935.1 Turnix velox
GAATTTCTTTCTTATGTCTAGTCTAAATCTATCCCCCTCTAATTTATATCCATTGTTTCTAGTCCTCCCATCCGATATTATGTTAAAAATTCCTTCCCCTGCCTTTCTGTAGGACCCCCTCAGGTACTGATAAGTTACTATGAGGTCCCCTCTGAGCCTTCTCTTCTCCAGGCTGAACAACCCCAACTCCTTCAGCCTGTCCTCATAGGGCAGTTGTTCCAACCCTTTGATCATCTTCGTGGCCCTTCTCTGGACCCTCTCCAATAGCTCAATGTCCTTCCTGTGTTGAGGGCTCCAGAACTGGATGCAATACTCCAGGTGTGGTCTCACCAGTGCTGAGTAGAGGGGTAAAATCACCTCTCTTGACCTGCTGGTCACACTCCTCTTGATGCAACCCAGGATTTGGTTGGCCTTCTTGGCTAGCTCATGTGTCTAGCTCTTGATTTTTCCTCACATCTAATTTCATACCTCAAAATCACTTATATGCCCTTATTGTTAATATTTGTAATTGATTGAAATCTACTAGTAGTATACCTAATAGAGACATAGGTAAATACAAAGGAGTTTTGTTAAGTAAGTTACTACAGGTAGCAGAATGATCATAACTTAAACTGTAACACTACTCTACGAATGCTGAGGCAGCAAGCCAGGGCAGAAAGATCTAAAGAACTGTAATTCATAAGTCCTTATCAGTAGATACATAATATGTACTGTGTTGCAATGTATCTGACTACTTCATGAGAATAATGAGCCTCAACTGAAATGTAAAGTTCATAGTGTTATGAGAAAGCTGTGGCACTCAAAGGATCTCATGCAAGAAATGAATCTGTGGTAGCAGAAAATTGTAGCTATCTCAGATCTCATTTCACAGCAGAGAAGTGTGTGAAAAGTTAGCACTGAGGCATATGAGCTCTGAAAACTATTATACCAGAAAGTGATTATGCGTAAAGTTCCCCATCTTTTTCATAAGATCTTTTAACATGGAATGATAATTCCAAGTTGACTCCTTTCAAAGTAGAAAAAATAAATTTATCCTCAGGCTAAGAATAAGTGAAACTTAAAGGAGCCTATCTGGATCTTTGTCTCAGTGAAGGTGACAGTACACTGGCACGGACGGTCCTGAGAGGTTGTGGAGTCTCCTTCTCTGGAGACATTATAAATCTGTCTGGATGTGTTCCTGTTGGACCTGATCTAGCTGTTCCTGCTCCAGCAGGGGGATTGGATAGCATGGTATTTTGAGGTCCCTTCCAGACCCTGACATTCTGTGATTCTGTGATCTCCTGGAGACCAAGTGTTTTTTAAGAGATTCTCTCCTACATGCCTCTGAGTTTTCTGAGTTCAGCACCCATTTATTTGGCATACTATTGCAGCACTGATTTATACTGAGATGTACTCTGTTAAAACATTTGTGCTTGCAAATGCACACACACACACACACTTTTTTCCTTGTTAGGATACCATGAGTGTAACACCTTCACTACATTTACTACTACAGTCCAAATTTGTCTATGAATCTTCTTCAATCTGCACAAGAACACCACGGCAATGAGTGGACAAATGTTAGGAAATTCAGCAGGGCAGACTGCATCCTTTGTTGTACCTACACAGCATCCACCACAGTCCTAGGGGCAGAGGCTCCTAAGATCTTCTCCAGCTCTTCTATAGCTGTCACATACAGAACTGAGATGGCAAAAGAGTTTTCATTTGGCTTTGTGGAAAGTCAAGCTGCATGTGTTTGTCTTTGCTTCCTTTCATTTCTTTTTTACTGTCAATAAGTACATTAAAAATAGAAAATGACCAAAATAACTGACTGTAGGCATTTCCAAATCAAAGTCAGGTCATTGTGTGGAGCCAAACACAGCACTTATGGTAGGTATATAGTACACCAAATCCTTTGTCTTTCCTAGTGTGCACGTATTATCATGTGGACTGAGCACAAGATGAAATCTTTTCACCGAGTCAGTGTGTTAGCATGGAATCATAGATTGTAAACACAAAAGGCTATCTTTTTGAAGCAATATTATTGATAAGGCAATAAGAGACATCTCGTCTGTTTTTAATCTCTCCTTGATGTTTTGTGTCTTTTTACTGTTTCCAAATACAGTCTTGTTGGTAATGCCAGTGGTGCTGTTTGCAGTGATGTTAGTGGAGTTACACTGCTGTAAATGAGACCAGAATTGTCTCTGTGGTAGACCAACAGTGATGCAGAACCCTCTAGATAAATGATGATATTGTGGGTACTACTTATGCTTCTCCTACAATCATTAATTGTGGAAGACAGCTTCAAACTGTCATTTATAATGATATCAGCTTTCTTCCATCCCCAAAATAAAGAATCTGTGAAAATTAATTAATTCCTATAACTTTTGATGCTATGAACTTTTGAGGAAACATTTAGGTCTGTTATTTTTTAAAACAGGGAACTTAAATGAAATAAAAAATCATTATCTGAGTAAAGACTACAACAATCACTTTTTAACAAAAATAAAATTCTAGCAAGTTTTATTAAAAAAAAAACAATCCTTGAGTTTTAACAAAATCTAGCAAGCACTCAACAGAGTGCTGCATGTCCAAGATTTTTGCAATGAGACCACTCAGGGGCTTAAAATTAAGCAAGTGGTAAGAAGTTTAAGAGACCACAAACAAAATGCTCATAAACAATCCAGTTTCTCTTAAGGCTTGAAATATTTTCTGTTTATATTATTCATCATCTTTCCCTGATGATTTCTCAGTGTGACAAAAAAAAGAGTACTTAATACAGGAGCATGAGATTTCCCACTGTTTTCCATGCTGGAAATTAATAATATTTTCTTTATCTCCTCTTCATCTATCAGTTTTATGCCAATAGAATACCTTTTTATTCATAAAGATTTTCTGAAAATCAAAATAAATCATGTTGACCTTAGCTTGTAGCCTTTGATCATTACTTTTAAACGTTATTTTGCTTCATGTAGGATAGATATTTTCAACCATTTACATGGTTGGTAAACAATTCTTGTTTTAATCTCTGTAATGCTCAGATGCTCTATCAGCCATGAAAAATATCTAAACGGAACAACTAAAGCTAGGAAAAAAAACCCCACATCAAAACTCAAACTCCCACTCCTCCTGAAATCAGTATTACAGTGGTAGCAGAGTAGGAGCAGGTTAAAGCAAAATCAACATGTTTGTTCATTAAAACTATTTGAATAACTAGAAGTAACCATGGCATCAAATTAGTAATTGAATGCCAAATTGTCTTATCTTCAACAGAAAAACAAACCAAAAAACACCTACTATTTTTCAGTTCTAATTTATAGTGGATCCATGTGCTAGTACCACAGCAATTATTCAGGCGCTGTCAAGAATAAAAAAATATTTTTTTCCCTTGGTAACCTTTAGCTCAGCACTTTAGAATAATGTGCTCAGTCTAGCACAATTAGAGACAATAAATATGAGAATGTCTGCTCTGGTACTTTTTAAAAAAGAAAAAAGTTTTGTTTTTCAGAAGAAAAATACAGTATGCTATGGAATTGTAATTTCCACCTTGCACATCAAAAGATTTTCAAAATCTTTGAGAAAATCATTTAGAATTCAGTCAGAGCTAATGGATCTCATGAGGATGGACTGTCTTTGGTGATTCCCTCTATAGTACTTGCCATACAAAATTTGAGTTTCCTACAATTACTACTCAGTAAGAAGATTCTACATTTTGCCCCCATGCTTGGAAGTGGGAGGTCAGCACCATGAGAAATTCCACAGAAAACATAGCCTATTCCAAGTGCAGAGGAGTAGCACCAACTCTCTGGTGTCTTAGTAGTTGTGAGGATTAATTATCACTGGGGATTGTCCAGCAAGAGAAAAAGCTGGGTAACTGTTTCAGCTCCTGATCTAGAGCACCCTGAAGTCAGTGGGAATGCTTTAAAGGGGTTTGAGATCTGAGAGAGTGAAGAGCTAGCACAAGACTGGAAGCAGTTGTGCACTGTCAATACAAAGAGTGTCCCTTTGAGAGGGAATGGTGAACCTTCAAGCGAACCCCAAAAGAAGAGGATATAGAACAAACAGGTGGATTTTCTTCAAGAGCTTCTGTGTTGATTCTTGCAGGATGGTGAAAGGACACCTCAGAAGCTGGTGCCTTTGGTATTTAATCAGAACTGCTAACCAGTCTGTGAAGATCTGCTGATACTACATGCCGACTGTGACAGCTGCTATCCTGGTTGTCATACTGGAATGGGAGCTCCAGCATTCAGAGCAAAACCTGCTGAAGCTTGCAATCAAGCTTTTTAATATGGATTAGTACAATCACATCCTGTGTAGAGGAGGCACAGATGGAGATCTGTAATACGCACTCACCGGTGAGTTACATGGACTTAGACAGGATGTAGCTGACCTTGAATTTGTCAAGAGCCACCAAAATTAGTGTCAGTGAGTTTGTGCATCTGACTTGTGCCTTGATAAAGAGAATACCTCTTATCTTCAAACACTGATTCACCATCATAAAACATATTCTTTGATCCCATGAGAAATAACAGCTTGTGGGCTTAACCATGTGTCTTAGAAGTTTGTGGAAATTTTATCTTCAGAAATGTATCATCAGAGCAAAGTAACATGTATTGTGAAAATGAAAAAAAAAAAAGGCACTTAAACACACAAAAGCATGACTGAAATTTAGAGCTGATAAAAGAGCTTGCTTTTTTACCACAGAAATGTACAAAAGACTTATTGGTAACAAAATTTGATTTCCTGAGGTATAAAATTAGAGAGACAAGTTTGGAAAGAAGAGATGAGTGGTACTCATTCCCTCAAAAGAGAACATTGAATAAATGAGTTTTTTTTGAGAGAAGATGGGTCTTGCTTGCTAATTATCAGTGAAGACATTTGTCTTAAAGTCTCTTTTCCTTCTGCTTAGTCTTTAAATGGAAGTGTAGGGGAAGACAGTTTAATACCATTAGCTGCTGTGTATATGTGTATATTTTTAATTGAAAGATATTTTAATTGAATATATTTTCATGTATTAAATAAAGTTAGTACTGATTTCAGGAATAAGGAGGCACTAAAAATCTAGTAATATTTAAATTTTTATGTCTTAATATGAAGAAGAAGAAAGTCAGCATGTTGGTTTCAGCTGATGTGATATATACTTGTTTAGCTAATTTATACAGAAATATGTAAACACACAATGCAAACATTGAGGTGAACAGGTCTGTAGTTTTCTTGGACAGTTCTTGCTACTGGCACAGTTCAGTTTAATGTTGACCTCAAGTACATTGATATGAGAAGAATTGGCCCCTAGGAGGTAGGTGATCACTGTGTATTTACACTGCAGCAAGGCAGAAAGGGCAGAGGTGAGCACGGAATAAGAACTTCTCAAACAGTTTTGTCTGTCTGTTGCATCTGAGGTAGTCCAGTGTATCCCAACCAGTGTCCAGCTGGTGGAGCAGAGCTCAAGGTCTTGGTTAGGCATTATGTTACAGCTGTCAGTTAAAATGGTCCAAAGTGCCCCTGCTTAAGAAACTTCACTGCCCTCTGAATTTCAATCACTGCAGAAGGTGATTTTCTCACATATTGGGCATTGGCTAAAGGCTTATCTTCCTTCTGAGGACAGCAAAGATGTCAGGTTTTCAGTCCAGTGGGTATAAGACAACTTTCAGAAATATCTGCCAAAGATTTCCAAGGTAATACTCACTAGTACAGATATTTATCACTATCTTGTTCTTACTTTCTTCTAAATCAAAACTTCATAGTTTAACTGCAATTTTAGTAGCATATCTTTTTTTCATCCTTTCCACTCAAAATTCAGAGAAATTTTCCTTTTAAGTTAATAATGGCAGAGTGGTTAGGTCCTGGAACAGGCTGCCGAGGGAGGCTGTGGATAACCCGTCCTTGGAGGGGTTCAAGGCCAGGCTGGATGGGGCCCTGGGCAACCGGATCTAGTAAATGTGTTTGTTTGGTGGCCCTGCTAGGCAGGGGGGTTGGAACTACATGATCCTTGAGGTCCCTTCTAACCCAGGTCATTCTGTGATTCTGTGATCTGTGAGATATTACTTTGAAAATGAGATTTTCCTCTTTTTTATGGTTCTGAAGGATAGGGTGTTGAGAGGAACTACGTCTATTTGACCAGTTGGACTTTTGCCAAAGGAAAGAATTGTGTGACCTCATGTGTTCAGTACACAAGAAAACATAAATGTCTCAGCTTCCCGATACTCTGCTAAAAGTCATGAAACATTTAAAACTCTTAACTGATACTGACATTTCTTGCTTGAGACATGCATTTTTAGTTCAGATTTATTAGGAAAGTTTGAACAGCTTACTCATGTTCAAAGTAAAAATATTGCCTCTGGGAGTCAAATGCTTTCTGTTCTGAGCCAAACCTGACCCGTGTGTGTGTGTTCCAGATACCATAGGCTCACTGCTTTCTGGTGGGAATTCTTTGCAACATGCAGCTTTTATTAAGGTTACGATTTATTGGATCAAATGTTGATGTAAGTTCTCATCCTAAAAAAATAATTAAGAATGCCTATTAAAAAAAAAACAACCAACATTTATTTTACTGGAAACATTTGTTTCTCATTTTAGTTGTTTTTGGTTTCACATTGTTCTGCTTTGTGAAGTTTATTTTCTTAGTATTGATCATTGCAGCTTCCATTTTGAGTTTTTTCACTGAGTTATATCGAGAAAATTTTGTACATCTTTTCTTTAACCAAAACCACAGAATGTGAGAGACCTTGCTGAAACCTACCAACAGCAACCTGTGGAGTTGTAGAACAGTGAATATTAATATGCTAATCTCATCTGTGTTGAAAACCTTCCAAAATTTTACCAGCATATCTTGGAAAGTAAATTGTTTCTTAGTCAGAGATTTGTGTAAGAATCACAACCATTATGGATCTTGCTTAAAGTACATCAAAATACTTTTGTGTTAACACATCCAGGAATTGTTGAATAATGGTGCTGACACAATTCTGCTCAAATGGCACTTTTCAGGGGTGCTTTGCTTCATTATTTCCCTTTTACACACTTCCTTCTTGTGGTTTCTCAACTTTATGTGTGATGATACCGGGAGTGGTGATGCAATCCGTGTACAACCCATGCAGTTACCAGGATGGAGATATTGTAGGCTTGCTCTTGAATGCTCTTGAGACTCATGCAGCCTGGAATTCTTCCAAATGGCAGGGGTGAGAGAGCCATACTTATCCATTCCTAGTTGGACGCTGACAAGATGCAATGATTGCACAAAAACAGAAGGCTGAAGTAGAGGCTTCCCTTCTGGCTTCCTATCCCAAAGAAACAGCAGTTTCCTTCAAGGTTTCTACCAGCAGCTGATCAGTAAAATAATGTTTTTGCAAATAGACAGATTTCTTATTTTTTTATATCTCTACAGACAGCATTAAAGATTATCATGAAGGAAACAAGCTAGATTGGTTTTTATAAATAAATTGACAGATTAATGTAATATAAGCCTTAAATTAAAATTTATGTCATGTATAGTAATGGATGAAAGATTACTGTTGTATTAGTTGGGTAACATTAATTATTTCAGAGTCTAAAAACTCAAATTCTCTGCAGGAGAAGATTCCACCAGACCTGAAGTTCCCGTTTCAGCACCACAAGTAGAGTAAGATTTTCTAAAGAGTTTTTCTGTTTCTTACTGCTGTATGAGGTGATCAGAGTTAGTGCATAACACTAACTACTGAGAATAATGAAACTGTTTCATTAGCAAGTTTGTCTGAAAATGCAACTAATAAATTTTTAAGAAAATCCATAACAAGTGTTTCCTTTCTATATATATTTCTAAATTCATTTATGGATGAGAGCACAGTATTCACTTTGAATTAATCAAATATAATTTATACTGAGGATCTTACGTCTTTCCTGTGTTGTGTAATCCATTTATGAATTACTGAGAGTGCAGAACCAGTGGAATTACACTGCATGGAGAAACTGAGGAGCACTGAGGAGAAAGTCAGCATCTGAACAGTGGCCTGACTTAATCTGTGTTTGAATTTGTTCAATAAAGATGTAATCAAAGAACTAAATCATTAGGCAGATATTTCACTATGATTCATATTCATCATACATAAAATCATGTCTCAGTTATACAGGTAACATGAATCACTAAAAGTTTTCTCTAAACATGAAGACATAGCTACAGAAATGTTTTGGTACATGATGAATTGTAAGGTTTTCATTGTTGCTCGTAGTTTTCATTATAATAAAGGTTCCTTTTTGGTTTAGATCTTATATATAATAAATTCTAATTACCCTTTTATTAGATAAATTTGCCCATTTGTCCTTCACATCTCCTTTCATATAAGAACTTCACAGCTCACAAAAACACCATGAAGCATAGTAGAGGTAATCTGCAATGTATTAGCCTTAATGGGTAGGTGCTTCCAGCTAATGGAAAGAAATAGACATAAATACTTTGCCTTGTTTTGTCCCATTCGTCTGGTAGATAAGCGCTCATAAGATCAGTAGCAAAACACTACAATATGTGAACATGAACATACGCTGTTTGTTTCTGATTACAGCAGAAACGGTAGGAAAGAGAACAAATACCATTCATCGCTAGTTTTTATTTGTTTGGATATGCAAAAACCTATCTCTATATGTAAAATAAATATGAATCCTGTACTGTGATTAAGATGAAAGCCAGGGAGTACCACTTGTGCTGCGCAAGCAGAATCCTTGTACAGGAAATTACATCAACATAAGAAAGGCTCGTGTGCAATCTCACCTATGCTACTTATAGTGCTGCTTCATAGGTAGCTCTGTGTAAACCATCTTTAAAATTACTCTGATGTCTCAGGTTACTGAGTCCAAGATGAATTTGAAGTTCTAGAGTTTAACTGAACTCGTCTTTTTGGCATTATATAAAAGCTTGCAAAGCACAGGTTTTTGGAGGTGCTTAATAAATAAAACACAGTATTATCTCTCATATAGGAGCAACAAAAGATATAAAAGGATATATCAAAAAGAATAGTGCAATTCATGTTGAGGAAGACAAACAAACTAGATAATGGATAGATCCTACCTCATACTTTAAGTTACTGGTATTTCCAGGAAAGAATCCAGAGAGTAACATTTCTTATGCCTGAGTTAAAAATCAGATCTGAGCTTGTTGAAAGCATTTGAGTCTGTTATTGTGGGTTAAATTCATTTCTACCTAATGCAGAAATGCACTGGATTTCCTATGACCTCTCTTTTCTAAAAAAAAAAAACGGAACAAAAAACTTCAAGCCTGCCAAAGCCCATGGAATCCAAATCACTATAAACAAACTAACTGAAACTAAATACTATGAAAATTAGTTATTCTCCAAATCCCACACAAGATGTCTCTGAAAGGTCAGGTAGAGAAGGACTATTTCTCAAGAAGTAGAGTATAGGAGTAGGTGAATTGCAGAAAAATCCCTTATACCAAGACTATCAAACTTCTAAAATTAGCATAAAGATCACTGGAATGACTACTGAAAGCAATAGACTGAAAGGTAGTTTGGCAGAAGAAAACACTCAGGCAATTTATGAAAGTCATATGAAAACATTTCTTAATAAATTCAAAGTTCTCTGTCAAGCTATGGGATCCCTGCTCTTATCAGCACAGATCTTGTAGTGTCATGCAAAGAGCAAGAAGTGGAATGTGGTTCTTATCACAACTTGTGATAGAAAAAGCAATAAATCTCAGAGAAAAGGCTGTGAGTGAATTATGAGAGCCTTACAGTCTTATTTATGCAACGTATTTTTCTTCTTATAAGAATGGTGGTGTTGATTTAAACGTGTGGAGAGAAAGAGAAATGGAAAGCAGGAAAAGGAATGTGGAGGATTTTTATCTTCTACTAAAGCAAGCGTGCTTACTTTTTTCACCTTTCAGAAAAAATTACAAAGACTGAATATTATCATTTGTGGAAATGATAACTATGGTACAGCAGGCAATGTTTTTAGTTTTTCACAGCCTTTAGCTATGACATGATATTCTATATCTATACTGGGTGGTTTCTGAGCTCCCTGTCCTTATCTCTGTTATAGATGTGCCATAGCACTGGAGTGAGAATCACCAAGCTCTTGTTGTACACAAGTGGCTGAATTACAAAACACTTTAATTCATACGTATTCCTAGCCTAGCTAGGTGGTTTGTCTTGCAAGGAGATATTGCTCTCTGTGGAAAATGGGTAAGGCAGTTTTTGAAATAAATGCAATGTTTACTTGCTGAATAATGGGTGAGCGTGTCCATGAGACAAAATTTTAGCCTGTCCCTGCCAATCTCGGATGTCCAGATAAAATATGCCTTTCCAGGGAAAAAGCTGAAAAACAGCTTTAAAACTAGCCATCCATAACTTTTCTGCATTGTGGGGAAAATCCATAGCCATTCTGGAACTCCCTGTCTTCTTTTTCACAGACTATTGGAATGAAGGTCAAGAGAATTTCACTTGCTTCAGAGCAGGCTTCTCCTCAGTTCAGTGTTTTATTTTCTACTAATTTGAATAATTGGCCATATACACAAGCTTCATGATGCAGAAGGCGTAGAACCTCAAGTACACTTTTAGTCTAGACCAATGAAGAAAGGTTAGAGAAAAAGAGATAGAATATCCAAAAAAAAGAGAAAACTTTATAGGAGTAATATTACTTTATAGGCACTATATTTTTATAATTACTACAGAAAGCCATACTTTCCTTTAAAAAGCATAAATTTATTCTTGTAATTTAATAGCAATTAAAATACAAGAAATAATCTCAGCTGGTATTACATTACTACTGCTATAACTTAAGTACTGAGCAATCTGAGTACCTAGGGAATTGCAGAGACACGTATGCAGTATCTGAATACTAACAGTCCTGCTGCCATAAAGTCAGGTCTTGCACAGCTGTATAATCCCCTCTGCCATATTTCTTCTTTAACAAGTTATACTGTTAATTACTGAGCACAACTATTGTGTTTGAATGCATAGGTGGAAATTTGATTTGTCTCATATAGAAGACATTTGTACTTATGCTAAATTGAATCTGTGACTTGACTTAATTTAGGAAAAAATTTGAAAAATATTTTTCTAAAGAATTCCACTCTTACCAACCACAAAGTACTCCAGAGATGTCACGCAAAAAGTTACTGCTACTAAAATTGCCTACTGTAATAATGAGATTGATTCATACTAGCCTGTAAACTGTAGCTCCAGAATGGGCAAAAGGATTCTGAGATCCTATTTCCATTTTTCTCAGTCCCAGCTCTTGGGAAATATGTTTACTTTGCAACTTTCAACTGACCTTTAATAGATGCCAGGAACCACAGCGGGTTGTTTTTAGGGTGCATGTGAGGAAGGACTGGTTGAATGTGAGGTCATGATATGAAATATGTAATCAGCTCCTTTCCAACTAGAACTCTATCCATTTAAAACATAAAACCAGTGGTTCTTACCGTTGATTTATTTTTTTTCTTTTATTTTAAATGCATCCTTTGCAGCAAAGCCAAGCTGGCTCTGTCTCCTACTAAAACACTCCCCCAGAACAAATAAGCACTGTTGTTAAAGCATTGGGATAGTGGAAGAATTATGGTTCTGTATGATAAAACCTTTCTATTTTTTTACCATTTTTTCCATGGAGAAGTCAGACACCTTGTTGGTGTTTTCTTGTAGTAAACATAAGATCATTGAAAGGAAACAGGCTAGATGGAAGATCACCATGGTATTAAATTATTACCATCTGAAAACACTGTAAGTCGTGTAGACATAAAAAGAGAAATTATGATAAAAACTCCAAAGTGTTGTGTATCTGGACTTTAAAGTGTTATTCTGCTAAGGACTACATTCTACTGCCAAGATTAAGAATCATGAAATCATGACTCAGGAGCTGTGTCCTGTCATAGGCATTCTGCTCTAGAAATTCACTCCTTCCTCTTGAATTTTCTTTTCCATTCTTTATAGGAAAGACTATCATGGAATATTGACTGTCCACTGTGATTTCTTGTATGAGCATTAGCATAGTTTCTTCCTTGAGACTACCTCCAAGGAAGACTGAAGCTGGGGGAAGTATTAGAAAAGTACAAGCTTATTTTCTATTTTTTAATTATCCCTGAAGAGACACCATATTCTCCTATTTTTTAGTTTAAATGTATCTTAAGCTATGAATTGAGATACACTGTTTTCTATATACGCAGTTCTGCAAGTGCTAGGTACTCATATGTGCCACTTTAAACACCTAGATTGCTTTCCATGCTTACCTTAAAAACTTGGTTTTTTCCAGTTTCATCACAGGTGTTTTGGTTGCTTATTTTACATGGTGTTCTCTTGCTTGATGACTATATGACTTCTAAAACTATAAAACTGTGTAAAATTACTCTATTAAGACTTTTACTGTATCATCTCATGAAAATATATGTTAATTATGCCTCCTTCAAAAATCCTATGACTTGTAAACACAAGGTGAAGTGGATACAGTTCAAAAAATTTTAATACCTTTAAGCATTTGTGGGAAGAGTGGCATACAGACCAGTAAAGGCATTTAATTTCCATTCTTGGAGCATCGGGTGCTTTCACTGTTACGAAGAAAAATTTGTAATCTGTTGTGATTTTTTCTCTCTTCTTTACTTCCTTTAAGGGAATTTTCTTAGAAGTCTTTGAAGGGGCATTTTTATACAAAGCTATGAATGTGCTTTGTGGATATTTATTAGTTTAGAACAGCAACTTTGTTGCAGTTCATTGCCTGCACTGAGGAAAGCAGACATGTGAATTTAAGGTTTTTCTCAAAGAGATCTTGTATACTTGCCTAAAAAAATACATTACCAATATAAGAAAAACATACATGCTTGGACCACAGATATAAACTTTTACAAGGGTAACTCCCATTCCCGTCTGTCTTCTCCTTGTGTATCAAACAAATTACAGTAATGTAACAAAGGAAAGGCTGTTCCTTAGGTTGCTTTTCCATTGAAGCCTTATCTTTATCTGCACGCAGGGAGAACAAAAATGTTTATTTATACATGTGGCTCCTTATAGTTGCTACTCAAAAAGTGCTGCAAACAAACATCCAGGATTTCTCCAGCAGAAGGAACACAAATGCACACATTGAAGAAAATGACTATAGGTGAAAGTTCCATTTGGCAGTTGTCCACACAGCCTGAAGATAATAAGAGGACTCTAGAGAGAGATGCCAGATTTCTCTACATCACTACCCAAAGCATTGTTACAGAGGTATCTGGCTCTAAGTTCAAGAATCTCTTCCCAGCTAAAAAGAACTCCTGGAGTTTTCTTTGATTTGGCCTTTGATGGGCCCCAAGTAGCTCTCCCAGGGAGATGATGCTGAAAGACAGTGATGCAGACAGTTAGACATTTTTTAAGGGAAATCATCCTCTCCAAAGACTTTCAGTCTCGAGGACTAAGATAAGAAAAGGAAAGGAAAGATGTAGACCAATAGGTCCTTGAAACTGATGACTCTGTCTGTGCAGGAAGAGTATGATTTCTCCCCAACTGGAACAGAACTATTCTTTCTAGTCAAAGTAGTTTTTCATTCAAACTGTGGCTTTTTCCTGGAATATTTTAGCAATATGGAAAACACCTTCTATCTTCAGTTCTGTTTTATTTTGACACACTTTTCCCTACTTTAGTCCTCACCACAATTGATCAGCTAATAGTGCTTGATAAATATTTTCAGCAGAGGATCACTGAACCTTACAATTTGAAGTAATTGAAAATTTAGAAATTTTCCTTCATTTGTTTTCCTGAAAGGCCCATCCACCTTATTAGTCAATGCAAGAGTGGTTTTTAGATGGCTAAAAACCATACAGTGAAAGCTAATAACTATTTCATTAATTGCTGGCAGAATGGTAAGCTATATTTAGTTCTTGGGATATTTCCACACCAATAAAGCATGTAAGATACTCTTATAAAGTTTTGCAGCTGGTATAAGGGGATCATGAAGAAGGCCTAACCATTGTAGAAGTGGCCATTCAGTCATTTGTTCTTCTTTTACTTATAACTTTGTTCCATCTATTGAAACATTGAAATATTTATTCCAACTGTTATGCCACCTATTACAATATCTCTATTTCTTTACAACCTATTGATTCGAGCAGGTTAAAAAAAAGTTTTCTTAGTATAGGAAGATCAAGTTATCACAGACAAGTCCTGTATTTTAGGCTACAAATCTCAGTGGAAGACTATAGGGTACATAGCGTGCCACAGAAATATGGCCAAATGATCCTTCTGCAATTTTTTTTTTACTTCTTTTAATTCAGTAGCAGACATATTTACATTAAGAAAATGTAGGCATCCATAAAACAGGTATTTAAGCTGAACTTTTAACCCTCAAACCCTATTATGGTCTTTGAAAGAAAAAAGAAACAACACTTTATTTTGTTTCCACACTTAATGGAATTTTTCTCCTTCAGTTGAACTGTATGTCTGCCATAGAATAATATATATACATGGCTGTGACTTAACCAAATCATAGTAGTGTGGACCTATCTGTTGGTGGCAATGAACCATTATGAGTCAAGGATGTGAAATGGGAAATTGAAATACCATATACCATTTTTCATGTCCAGTTCTTTAATGAAAAAGTGGTGTTGAGTGCCTAAGAGCCCCTATCAGATTATTCTATGACCTAGTGTATTTCTATGTAAGTATTACTTGCATTCTTCTTAAGAAGTTTCTTACCCATCCACACACTTTGTATGCTTTTGCCTTTTGCATGCAGGCAGCTGAGGGTAAGGGGCAGATGAGAAGATGGAGCTGAAAGGGAGACAGTACATTTGCTCATGAACCACTTACCAGAGAAATTTTCTTCCAGTAGCCACTGAAAGAACTTGGTAAAAACATGCCTTTGATTTTAGTTTTATATCATGAAATATGAAATGCTCCCAGCATATGCCAAGTAACCAAAGTATTTGGATTGAGTGACTAAAACTTCTATCATCTCCCTGTATAACTAGGGTTACATTCCCTACATTTTCAAATCATATTTGGACTTCTTCCATAAAGATTTTATCTGACTTATGGCAGCATCTTCTGTGATGCCTGATAGGCACTGACTTCCCACCTGACCATTGCCAACAGCTGCAGACATGTAATGATACTGGCCATCTATTTCCAGTGAGTGGGAGGTCAATGCAACATCTGTCTTTCTTATCTTCTGCTTATTTGCACATGACTGCACATTTTTTCTCTTTCGCTGGTCAAAGAGTCTTTCAAGCATTTCAGTAATGCTTGCTTCACTGCATGTTTTGTTAGGTTGTCAGATTCCTGTAACTAATTTAGAACTTGTTTTATTTCAAAGAGATTGGGCAAAGTGGATGCAGATTTTTCATGCTTATGCATTTCTTGTGTATCTCCTAGAGTTTAGATTATGACAATTGAATCAGTAGGAAGCAGGTTTATGCAAATTATGTGTATGAAAAAATTGCAAATGTAGTAGCTGCTTGTGCAGAGGTACATCGTGGAAAGTGTGTCTAGTACAGCAATTGCAACACTAAAAAAGAGGCTAAGTTAGGCTTCATTGACACTTGTGTGGTATATGTTTTTCTAAAGCCTTATAGTCCGTCAGTACCTTAAACATACGAAGTAGTGCCGTACCTTGAACATATAAAGTAGTCTTTTGGAATTAACATCTCACCAGTAAATACAATGGGAAGCCCAATCACCTAGCATTAGAACACTCCATTCCTTAGATGCACTCCATTTCTGATGGAGCATTAGAACACTCCATTTCTAGAATCACAGAATGACCCGGGTTGGAAGGGACCTCCAGGATCATTTAACTCCAACCCCCCAGATTCTTCGTGTTCATTCAAATAGAAATTCCAAAATTACAGAAATTTAAATAGTCATAAGTTTAATTACACCTGTTGGTGTTTTAATCTGTGAAAAAAATCTACCTCTGTCTTTATACTGTCTACAAAGCACAGTTGCAAAGGTGAGGTAAGTGCCAGACTTATCCTCCTGTCTGTGAAGTTCCCAATGTCACTATTTCTAGGCTGTCCCTCAGGTGTTCAAGACCAGGCTGGACAAAGCATTGAGCAGCCTAATCTAGTGGGAGGTGTCCCTGCCTGTGGCAGGGGGGTTGGAACTCGATGATCTTTAAGGTCCCTTCCAACCCAAACTATTCTATGATTCTATGATCAGCTTGAGGTGTGGGTGTACATGGGTGCATCGCCCATAGCATTCACAGTGCAGCAAGATCAGCAGAAGCAGCATGTAAGGACATGCCAAGGACTTGCTTCTTCCAGGACAGACATTTCCATTGCAGTACAAAAAATCATGGTGATACTAATCCCCATCCAAGGTATCATGATAACAGTAAATAATTACTGTTACATCTTGATCTTAAACAACAGTAAATTGTACTATAGTAGGTAGTACTGTTACATCTGTATCTAAAATTTGTGAGTTTGTGAAGGATAGGAATTTGTGAGACAAAGCTGTAAAGAAAAGGTGGAATAAAATGGAATTATTTATTTTTTCATGTTAATTTCTTATATTTTGCCCATTGTTATCAAATCAGCACTAATTAAAATGTCATATTTTTAGAATTGGTTATTATATTTAACTTAATTTTATGTAACTAAAACTTCTTACATATGTTATAATTCCTTCAGTGACCTTCAGTTGATGGGTGTTACCTAAAACAAGAGAGAGAAAATACTAAAGCAAAGAATATACCTAAAAGATCATAGGAAATACAGAGTACTTAGAAAAAAAACAAGTCTCTGAACAGAATAATGAAACAATAGGAAATGAATGGAATGTACCAAAACCAAATGTATCTGAAATTATTTTGACTGAATAGTAAAAAGAGAGGTGTTCTAATAGAAGATCTCAAAAAAAAATTTTTAAAAAAAAGCAGCTTTGAACTAAAAATCAGATTAGGTAGGAGTTACTCTATTAAACATTATCCAGCTATTTCTGTGTCTAGTTTTTGAAAACAGGTCAATAATAAAAGTCAAGAGAGTCCACAAGCTTCAAAGTACTAGAAATGTTAGAAATATCTTCTTGATGGCAGTGAGTGGTGTCTACAACCTGCTTTTCCAATGAGAAAAAAAGGTAAATGCATAAACCAGAATTGGTCTAGATGATGTCTTGAGCTCCTTTCCAATCCCTGATATTCTTTGTTTCTGTGATTCTGTGATATACATGACAGGTTTTATTAGTTGCAGGTGAATATAAATAAAGAGGGTTAAGGAAGAAAGAAAAGTGAGAAGTTGTAACCATAGCTATAGACCTGTGAAGAGTATGTCTGTTCACCTAACATGCCTATACTGGAAGCCACAGCCTAACACAGTCAAGGAGAATGAGGATGAAAAGCATATCATGAAGTAGGCACACACTTGAAGATTTGAATGAATTGATCTGTAATAACAGCAGAATAGTTAAAGCTAACATTGATATATAGATAAATAGTTATAACTAGATTTTAACTACAGTTAGAGTGTTAGCGATATATTTGCTAAACTATGCATTTTAATAAGTCTGGCTTAACAAGCAGAGCAGTTTTGGAACACATATGGAATGAAACCTAAAGATGGTGCTCCTTAAGACAGTAATTAAGTTTGGATGCCTTAAGGTACTTACTATTGAAAATCTAAGATTGACTCAGATGTAGCTGAAATAATCAGGAGGGCTTCAACTAATTCCAATTAATTTTGGATATGTTGCAATAAGCAGGTAAAAATTTGCATGACAAACCCAGAAAAGATATCCAACACAAAATAAGAGAGAGACTACATCCCAGTCATTTGAGGGATCAAGAACAGAAAAATGTCTTGTACAGCTGCCTCCATGAGAGGGGCAATGAAGAATTTTTTCAACAGTCACCTGAGGTTTAGAACAGAGAGTAAGCACACTTAATCCATTTTGGTTTGTAAATTTGAAGATTTACAATATAGTGTAAATATAAAATTGGTAGAAATGAATGATACGAATTTCTCTGTAATCTGGTCCATAGAAACATCAGTATTAAGTTTTGGTTAAACTACATCTAATAAAAACTTGTAGAAACTAATCAACTGTGAGAAGAAGGCTGTAAGATTTTACTGAGGTGCCAGGATATAGCTGTGATTAATAGGATATTAAATAACATTCAGTAATTTCACTGGTCATTAATTAATCTCTTTTCTTCCCGATGATAGATCTCATACCTCACTTATCACTGTGTCAGACATTTGATATAAGGTATTAAATAATTTTTAACATTTTTTACATTACTCAATTATAATCCTTATGACTGTTTTATCTCATATAATTTGTTTCATGACAACCCTTTACATTAAAAGGTTTAGAGGAATCTAATGTTTCAGTTGTGAAAATTTTTCATTTATCAGTAATTAGCACAAACACCTAGTTGTAAGTAAAAGACAGAAAAATAGTTTCTTGAAAAGGTGCCCTCATTACAGCACTGAAGAAATATTGAGTTTTGTTGTTGTAAAAAACCAGAAAATACAAATCCAGAGAGATCACTGAAAAAGGTGAAAAGATACATTGGAGGACAGTTTACCCTGTAGTGCTTTGCTATGATAAACCACAAGCACAAATAATAACATTACAAAAATATGTGTTCATGGATATGTGCCGAATGTGCCAGAGTGGATACATTCTGGACACAGATTTGGACAAGTCTGAAATAAAGGTCTTTAATCTTGAATTTTAGTTGACTGAAACAGATCATCATTGATATTAGCTAGACCTGCAAATATTTATATAGAATGAATTCAAGGACATGGCTTTTCTTCTCCAAAAGAGAAGGGAAACAGGGAAGCATGGTAGATCCACAGTACTTACACTGCACTGCATTGTTTCTGCAAAGGAGTACACAAGAGATTTAGTACTGCTCCTAGAAAGAGAAATGAACAAGGAGCCCCACACTCATCTGTTTTCCTTGTTGGCCCAGGATCAAAGTAGCATGGTAAAAGTTACCAGTAATGAGAAGAAAAAAACATTTAAGAGCATAAGGAAACAGCAAAAGTCAAATAGTACTAGAAAACCCATAATAATGATGACTAGCACAGTTGACATCTGGCACCACTTTGCATGTGTGTAGAGTAATTGAGCTGACTAATTGAACTTGTGTTTCTTAATTTTCATCACAAGGTTTAGCATCTAAAACTTAAGCAAAGGAAATCTTCCAAAAATGCAAAATTATCCATAATTCTTATTATAATTTCGAGGAAATGCTGGAATGACTTATGACCCTAAGAGCTTAGTAGCCTCAAAACACATAATTTGACTGTATAGTCAGTAAAATTACAGGGCAAAATTTTCCTTGGTTTTATCTCATTTTCACAATGTTTCTGGATTTTTTCTCATTTTTGCTGTCTTGGGTCTGGTTTTACATTATACAAGTGAAAGCAAAGAGAGAATGTAGGCCTAAAAAAATATTATCCTAGTGCATGGTGTCCAAATTTAATTTCCTTAACTACTATCAACATAAACTTATGTTGCACTGTTTTAGAGACAGAATTGATCTTGAGCTTTCAGTGTCCAGCTGTTCTACATTGCCTCTAGAGAAAAGGTGGCAACCCATACTGGTATGTGTCATTTTGAAATAATTTGGGTGACACCACTATTTCAATAATCAGAAACTGGCAATAATGTTTAAAATGGATGAAAAAGGAGAAAGTAGTTCTATAATATCATGCATCCTCCACTTTATCCTTCAGCTCAGCCACAAGGCTCTACACCATATCTAGAATCCTCAAAAAAATAACTCAAAGAGAATCTACTTGTGAGAGAATAAATACAGTTCACCGCCCTCCTCAAACTTAGTGGAAAACTTACTTACCCTCATCCATTTTTGAACTCTCAGATGACATATGTGGTTTGCACTCTCCCCACTACTAAAATAAGAGCCTTTTAGTAGTATATGGGAAAATTAATGGCCCAAATACATCAAACAATGGTACAAGTGATACAGCTTGCTTCTTTGAACTTTATAAAGCCACAGTAGTACAGTAATAGAGAAAACCTACTACTTATTCAAGTCAATAAGGAAGTCATAGATGATATGGTAGAGATAACTTTCAGTTAGAAGCTCTAAAAGCTAGTTGTTTCTGATAAATTGCAGTATACCTTCATTGAAAATAGCAAAGGCAAAGAGCTGTCCTGAGCTCAAATTCTTTGAACTGATGAAGACAAGTTTAATAAAATTATGGATATTCTGCCTGTCATCCTCAATGTCCTTCCCCAAACCATTCTGATCATATTAGTCTTATAAAGATCAAGTTGAATTGATTTTTGTCCCACCGTTTGAACCACTAATGAGAGGTCATGTTGATCTTTGTACCAGCAGAGCCTGTGTTGAGGAGATGATATGGTAAGCCAGATCTGCTCCATGCAATAACAAAGGCTCCTACTCTCCTAAGTCTTTCTTCTGGTATGTACTGTGGAAGTGAAAAATTACAAATTGAGACAAAGTTCTTAGGCATGATGTCTGTGTTAGTATTTAACATATGGAATATGACTGGGAATCACAGAAGATAATGAAGTGGCAGACAGTATCCCAGAAAGTATCAGTTCTTGAAAAGGTTGCAACTAGGAAGAACTTTTGATGCGAGGTTTTGACATATCCACAGCATATCTGTGTATAAATTAACATAGTATCACTTTGTAGCAACACAATTTAGTAAGGAAGATAAAATCTCCCTTTCAAATCTTGTGGCAAATCCTCAACTGAAGTTCACATAATCTGTTTCAAATTAATTATTCTGTGTATTTATATTTTACTCCAAGCTTAAAAGATGGTTTACTTTGAAGTGGCATTACATTAAGAAGAAATGCAATTAATTTAAAAATAGTTGTACAGGATAAATAATTACCAGTCTAGCTGCCCAGAATTCAACAGAATCAGCATCACCTTAGTGTGGTCCTCAAATCCCATTTAAACCCTTGGGGCCATAGTATCCACTGTGAAGGTGCTTATGGGATTACTGTCCCTGCCTATCCTCACCTGGAACTCCCCCACCCTGTTCGCCAGTGGCTCCATTTAAGCCAAGATGGGGCTACCAGTCCCTGCTCCAGTGAAACTGGAGGAGGCCTAGGATTCTTGTCTTCTGCTCCTCCTGGACAGATCCTGGGCATGTTTTCTTCCTTTGCTGTGTCTGCTGTGAAACCTTTTCACTAGCACCCTTCTCTACCCATCATGATCACGAGCTTCTTGGAGAGGACACCAGTTGTGCTGGGTCACCCTTGGCTCCTAGTTCATTCCTCTCGTAGAGCAGATGGAACTCATTACTTCCTGGCACATTGGGCTAGGTCCTTTGAAACTACTAAGAACATGGATGTTCAGCCACTTGAATAAAATTTGTCTTTGTGTGAACCTAGTAAAATCTGTTGTGCTAGGCATTGGGTATACTCTCATCATATTTCATACAGCTCTCAGGCTCCTCTAGGTTTTTTTATTTCATTATGATCTCCTGGGGTAATTTTGACTCTCAGTTCTTTGCTTAGAATGGGAAGTAGGAAAATTTGATACTTTCTTTTCTTATTATTCATTAATGAATCTATGCTTTAGGAAGATATGTTTTTTTCTGCCACCCAGAACTCATGTTCTCTACACAATTCACAATAAAAATGTTCTGAAATGCAAAAACACTGATGTGACAAGGTAGGCTATTGCCACTGGGATGTGATTGCTGAAGTAACAGGAAATATTAGTGTTTCTGCTACAGTTGTAAGAAACGTTGTGGGATACATTTCTTAAATGGAGCTAAACTACAAAATTACTAATATGAACTGTCTTAGATGTTAAAAGTGTTGCAAGATAAAAGATCAAAATATATGCAAGAGAAATTATGAAGGGAAAAGGATTTACATCAAATGGCTTCCATCAGCTGTGGAACAATGAGCACCCTGAAGCCCCGGTTTTCAGCAAACTCACAGACTGCATGTTTTGTAGGATTAGAAAGAGGAAAAGCTTGAAAAAGAAGGTTGAATGAGGCTTCCCTTCAGCCAAGAATAACAGAGAGAAGTTTCAACAGAATTATTGGATTCTGGATACTTAAGCAACAAGAGACACTTTCCACTATGAGTTAATGAATTAAAAAGGAACTTCTGCTCACTTTGAAGAGCTGAGAACTCATGAAAGAAAGTCCTCACCTGCCCTCCATACTGTTACGATCACTAAGGTGAACAGAAGACATTCCTGCTTCGAGGAGGTAATATTTCTTCACTGTTGTGTCATGTTGATCAGCAGAGTGTGCAATGACAAGGGTAGAGCCAAGTGCCCAAGCACTGCTAGTGAGGATTCTATGCGTCAGGGGTTGGTACACATTCATATAAGTATTAAAGATCTTTCCCTTCTTTCTTCCTATACTTTCACATCTTAATAGCTAGAATATAGGACATGTCAATAAAGACTCACTTATTTTCACAAAGACATTTTACTTTAGCAGTCCCCCTTTTTTTTTTAGTACTTGTCTAGTTAGCTTCTTTTACTCTAAACTCTCTCCATGAATTCATGAAAAATTTGCAGTTTAGGTGAAAATTTAACATCAAATGGTTAAAATAAAGAGGAACAGAACAGTGTGTTTGTCAGGGTTATAATGGTGGAGTAAGGATCACCTAAGCATACACTTTTAGTGCTAAGATTCAGGAACCAAAGCCTTGGCTTTGTTTTACAGGAATAAGAAAGAATAAGTAAACAAGGTAAAAGAGGAATAGGAAACTGCAGAACTGTGAAAAAGCTTGTTGGCATTACAGTGAATGATATTACAGATTTGTGACCCAGTCATGTTTGTTATTAATAAAGTATAGTTTAAGAGAATTACTTTAGATATAAACACATCTGTTGCATTAATGATAGATACTGGCTTTGACTTCTAGTTCATTCCACAAGACACTTTCTTAAACTTAAGGGAAAAAAATTATAGATACTCTTTTCCCATACAAGGGTGAAGTTTACAATGAGCAAATGAATGCCATCTGTTTACTTTTTATTGCTAGCAGTTGGTTTATACTCACAACAGAATATTAAATATTGATAAAACTATGGACCTAACAGCTGCACCTATTAGTAATTGTACCTTTTCATATACTTGACTTCACTATAGAATGGAATAGTAAAATGGTTGCCATTCAGATCTTTGTGGATTATTAATACAATAGCATAGAATAAATGTGGCTACTATGAGACCGCTTCCAGCTGTGAAGGGACCAAGTTTGATGTTGCTACATTCCCTTCCATTATTGTGTTGCTCGGTTCACTGTTTTGGTACAGTAATATAGATAAGACAGGTTTATTGAAGTGCAATGTCAAGAGGAAAAAACTCACTCATTTGTTGAAGAATTTCAGAAGGAATGCAATACATTTCCCATTCAAGACAATGTGGATTAAAATTCATTTGATTCATAAGGTAACGAAACATTTTGTGTGAGTGAGAATATGTGATGTGGTTGATCGTAGTCTTTCTGTTTCCCTAGTAGGAACTGACCAGAGATTTTAAAAGTTCCTCTGATGGAAATAAACTATGAATTTTCTGTGAAGATCAAAATCAACTGCTTTACCAGAGCCAAGATAACCACACTGAGAACTTCTTCTTTTTTGCATAAGAGCTACAAGGTCAATCCCCAAGGTCATTCCAAAATACACCCAGAGTCAGAAAAGGATTATCATCATTAGAAAATGCAATAGCATCAACCTTGTCCTACTCCCACTGAACTCAATGGTTACAATAAGAGGGGGAGAACATTTATATTAAAAAATCGTTCTATTGGTTATGCTTTTTGCACCATTACCTTTTAATCTCTACTAGGTTGGAGACATTTTCTTGAGCTACTCTATTTATTAAAAGATATTTTTATTATTAATATTGATACTCTCTGCTTTGGCAAAGTGTCTTCTTTCAGAACAGAAACTGCTGAAAATACTAAAATTTTAAAACCTTTGGCTATAAGTAGTTCAGATTGTGCAAGGACCCAAGATTTGACCAAAACCCCAGAGTTCAACTTTTATATTCTTGGTCCTGATTTCACAACTTCTCCAGCAATGTGTAAGTCTTATAAGCCTAATGGCTTAAAAAGAAGAGGCAAGTTCTTCCCAAAGAGCAAGAAAATGCACCTACTCAAAAAATAAAGAAATTGGGTTTTTCTTCACAGATATACTGGCATGTATTTTAAGGGATAAATATTGGATAAATAGGAATAGACAATTCTATATCTTCCAGGAACATGCCCTAACCTTGGTAAAATCATTAGGTTAGATTCTGTGACAATTATTATTTATTGATAACCAGTGTGTAACTTTATTAATATTTTGAAGTCATCTGGATTTAAAAAAATAAAATGTGTGTCTATGAATCAATCAGACTATTTAAAAAGTAACTTGAAATACTTTTTAAAAAATTGCATCTTCTGTAACAATTTCACATTTGTTTTGTAAGTTAATGGTGTAACATATTCTTCTGTCAGTGATATATCAACAAACTGTATTTATACTGCATTGTATGTTGTCCTAGCCCACCACAGATGAGATCTGATTGAGACTCTAGCCTGGAGTGACTATAAACCAAACAATTATTTTTAAGACTAATGTGTGTGCTTCCTAATGATTCACAACATTAAACTCTCACTTGGCAAGACAGTTAACCCCCCCACTTTTTTGCTCCAGGCATAAAAATTCTGTGGAACATTTTTTTAAATGGTTGTGGATGACCAAAATGCAATTTAAAACTTCAACGATATTTGCTCAGGGTTGCTTGCTTACTTGTAATTGTTTCCAGAATGTTTGTTTGGAAATTTGTTAGACTATGTATCACATGCAATAACTCCCTATGCCAAATTCACTGCTGTAATACTTGGCACCACAAATGGTTATGCTTATTTCAGCACCACTTAAAATAGCGAGTTCTTTATGTAAGCAAGAATAAAGATTTTAGCCTATGGTCCTTTTTTCCACATGTAATAGCAGTAAATGAGTTGCAGCAGGAGTTATCTCTGACTATATGTTCTGCAATTTATTATGGTCACCTTTTCTCCTTTATAACCAAAGTAAATCTCTTTCTCTTTTACTTCCTTTCTTTTTTCTCCATTTTTTAATGTTTTTTTTTTACTTCCATTTCCTTGAAGTAATTTTTATTTTTCATATCTAGAATAGACTTTGTAGTATTGCAAAAGAGAAATATTTACGTGTAGAAAGTATCTCAAACCTAAAGCAAGCTTCCTGACATCTTGAATCTACAACATAATTTTAAAGTAGTTCCTTCTCAAGATGAGCAGGAATAAAAGCAATATAAATATTAAATTTTAATATTAATTTATGAAAAAGTATATTCTCTACTGGCATTCTGAGCAACAATTACATGTCTATTTGAATTCCTACTTTTAATTGAATCTACAGAATCAGAGACTAATTTAGATTGGTAGCTGAGATCACCTAATCCAATACTGAAGCAGGGTCAGCAAAAACAGGCTGTCCAGGACTGTACACATGCATTACGAGTATCTCTATGGATGGAGGCTTTACAATATATCTGAGCAACCTCTGCCAGTGCTTGATAGGCTCCACAATAAATGTTTACTCATGTTAAGATGGAACTATGAGAGCTTTAATTTGTGCTTCTTTCTTCTTGCCCCATCAGTGAACACTGCTGAGAAAAGTTCAATCCCAGTTTTCTCACCTTCTCCTTACATGTCAGATGCTACAGTACTTAACTATTGTTGTGACTCATTAGTGGACTCTACTTAAAGTTTAAGTCTTTCTTCTACTGAGGAACCCAGAAAGGGGCACAGCATTGCAGATATTTCTCTGTTGTGCTGAGCAGAGGGGCAGGATCATCTCCCTCAAACTACTGTCAGCTTTCTTCCTCATGTGTCCTGAGTTACTGTGCTGCTTTTTTGCCATGAAGGTGTATTGCTGGACAATTATTATCTTTTTGTCCATCTGTGAAAGGTCCATCTATGGATAATCTAGTTTTCCTTGATTTTTCACCTCAGCCTGAGACAGAGCTCTAAAGAGATGTACTGTATTATATTAACAAGGGTTTAATTTACTCTGTACAGAAACAGACTAAATAAATAAGTCAGATTGCAGTAATGTTGTACTGAGTCTATCTGGAGTGGAGTTAATTTTTTTTCATAGGAGCCTAGAGGGGTGCTTTGGATATGTGACTAAAACAATGATAATTCATTCATGTTTTGATTATTGGTGATAAGTAATTATACAGCAACAAGGCTTTTCCTTGTTCCCACTCTGCCCCTCTGGCAAGTAGACCAAGGGTGGAAAAAAAGTTGGGAGGGGGCACAACCTGGATAGCTGAGTTAAAATGTCTAAAATATTCCATGCCACATAGTGTCATGTTTCACAATAAAAACTAGGGGTGGAGATAACTAATACCTGGAGACAATATGGCACCAGTCTGCTCATGGGAGGTGACTTAAGTCTACCTTTGCATCATTTTTTTCTTCACTGAGCAAGCTATCTCTATTTTGACTCATGCTTTTGCTCTTCCCACTCTTTCCACTGTCCCACTAGGCTGACAGGATTGAGAAGCAACTCTGTGGTTAGCTGCTGGCCAGAGTCAAGTAATCGCGGATATGCACACTGTAAGTTTGTATTTCCCATCCCTACCATCATTCTGATTTACAGATTATAGAAGGCTTAAATTGTATAGTTTGGCTCATTAATCTTCTGATACTCAGTTAACATGCTACTAGGAGCATGAAAGTCTTAACTCTATAAACATTTTATATAAACAATAGCTTGTAATAAACAAAATCCAAATCTTTTAATTAAAAATAAAGATTTGCTGTGGGCAACTTTCATACCATCTTTGTGTGGCATCAGCTAAGACAGTTTAGCTTCTCTGTCACAGCAGCTAAAATTGTAGGCAATTGAATAGTGTGATTTGCATAATTTCTCAGATTACACATACTAAATAAGTTAAATATCTATTATTCATTATAATTTACCACAGAACCATTTTTATCAAATAGATATTTTCATGGAATCACGGAATAATGGAGTAGGATGACCTTGAAAGATCCCTGCAGCAGAGCAGGGACATCCTGCAACAGCTCAGGTTGCTCAGAGCCTCATCAAGCCTGGCCTTAAATACCTCTAGGAATGGGGCCTCCTTTACTGCTCTGGGCAACCAGTTCCAGCATCTCACCACCATCATGGTGAAGGATTTCTAACATCTAATCTAAACCTACCTCGCTGTAGTTCAAAACCATTGCCCCTTGTCCTATCACTACATGCTTGGACAAACAGTCCCACCCCAGCTTTCCTGTAGGCCTCCTTCAGGTACTGGTAAACCACTAAGAGGTCTCCTGGAGCCTTCGCTTCTCCAGGCTGTTGATGTCATATTCCTTTCTACTCTAGTATTCGTAATACAAACCTCAGAAATTCTTAGTTCATGAGGAATTGATATAAAAAGAGCCAGAATAGGATACTTGTCTTAAAAATCCAAGAAGTTCAGAAACCTAGAGAAAGAAAATGAATTAAATATACGATGCATTAGGTGTTTAGTATTCCCAAAGCTGTATGGTAGAAGTTATGAGGAAAATAAATTCCCATGTTTTAATGCAGCACAAACTTGCAATATATTAAATCACTTTATTGGTGTTGAAGATTAATTTTTTAGCTCAAGGAAAGCAAAATCTATTAAATCCATAATTCTGTATATGTAGTCTGCCAGATTAGAAAAATTAACAAGCAAAGAAAGATAAAACTAAAATGGCTCTTCTAGCAAGTTGTAGTCAGGACTTATTACCTAAGAATTGCTGTTTCTGATCAGTATATAATCAACACATGAATGCATTTTCTTTTTCCCTACTTTTAGATAATTTTAGTCCTATCCACACCTTAACAAAAGGGAATTGAAGGCATGTATTAACAATTTTCATATGAATGCAGATGAAACAATAAAACAGAAGCCAAGCAAGCATTAGTAATTAGTAGGGCAAAACCTGAAATGTGAACTACGAATGAGGCTGCATTTATTCATACATAGTATTTATATATGAATTGGTACATTTCTGAGAAGAATTCGTAGCAGAAGGTATTCACTTGTTTATCTTGCATAAAAATTAAAATGCAAAATATACAAATTGAATATAAATTATGAGAATTACCAAGAATGCATACAAATTTGTTTAAATGTGCTGCACTAAAATAACTGTAATGTATTTCTGCCTGAGCAAAGGAATATAGGAACACATTTAAATCTGATGGTTGCAGGTGCTGCTTATCACTTGCTGTGTTACATTTTCTAATGAACTTGTCTTTGCATTTCTCTGTAATGGTTATTTTCCTTTCTCAGTGAATATATGATCAAGTTTAAGATTTTTCCTACTGACCATAAGGTTTGAATTGAATTCCATCTACTCAAGGGTGAACTACCTATCAGGCAAAGAACTTTATTTCTGAAGAGTAATGAACAAATACATTTATATAATCCACCAATAGTCTATAGTTAACCGAAGAATATGCAATTAGTTCAAGAACCTGCTTTCTGAGGTTTATGACAAAAATCTCCCACTCCCTAGGGCTATGCTTACTGGAGAATCTGTGAAAATTTTGTGGCTGGGATTGAGCTAACGTCATAGCAGCCCTTACATTCTGTGCTTTACATTTATTGCTTAAATAGGGCTGATAACACAAATGTTTTGCTATCTGCTTTCCCTATTAACCTGTCTTTATCTCAATCCACAGATCTTCTCCCCTACCTTCTACTTCCTTCCTGTTCCACAGGAGAAGTACTGGGTGGATGTTTGCCATGGCCAGAGCTACATGATGTTTAATTAATCTGTAAACATCCTACTACTGAAGAAAAGCAGTACCTCTATCAAAAAGCACAGATACAGGCTGGGTGNAAGTAATCGCGGATATGCACACTGTAAGTTTGTATTTCCCATCCCTACCATCATTCTGATTTACAGATTATAGAAGGCTTAAATTGTATAGTTTGGCTCATTAATCTTCTGATACTCAGTTAACATGCTACTAGGAGCATGAAAGTCCTAACCCTATAAACATTTTATATAAACAATAGCTTGTAATAAACAATATCTAAATCTTTTAATTAAAAATAAAGATTTGCTGTGGGCAACTTTCATACCATCTTTGTGTGGTATCAGCTAAGACAGTTTAGCTTCTCTGTCACAGCAGCTAAAATTGTAGGCAATTGAATAGTGTGATTTGCATAATTTCTCAGATTACACATACTAAATAAGTTAAATATCTATTATTCATTATAATTTACCACAGAACCATTTTTATCAAATAGATATTTTCATGGAATCACGGAATAATGGAGTAGGATGACCTTGAAAGATCCCTGCAGCAGAGCAGGGACATCCTGCAACAGCTCAGGTTGCTCAGAGCCACATCAAGCCTGGCCTTAAATACCTCTAGGAATGGGGCCTCCTTTACTGCTCTGGGCAACCAGTTCCAGCATCTCACCACCATCATGGTGAAGGATTTCTAACATCTAATCTAAACCTACCTCGCTGTAGTTCAAAACCATTGCCCCTTGTCCTATCACTACATGCTTGGACAAACAGTCCCACCCCAGCTTTCCTGTAGGCCTCCTTCAGGTACTGGTAAACCACTAAGAGNGTCTTGATGCTGTGGTGTTATATATTTAAACTTAGGTACAGAAATTAGACAGTACCCCAAAGAAGGTTCTTACTTCAAGTAGAAATGTCAGGATTAGATGAGTGCTACAAAACAGATGAGATACCCAGACATTATGAAGGAATAGGTGAGAGATTTTGCAGTTTCTGGACTTTATTAGTTGGGAGCTCCCACAAATATAGAAGATGAGAAGATCATTGCATAGGAGGAATTCAATTGCAGTGTTGCTTCAGTCAGAATAGAATGACATTTAATAGTACAAATTGAAAAGTCATGCATTTTCTCTATTTTGTGAAGAGAGATTCACAGGCTTACATGGCCTCGCTTCTTAAAGCAAAGGCCTTAAGAAGAGATTATGATAGCATTTCAGACACTTTTGGTGGATAAACATCACAATAAATATGAACTACTTAGGATATAATGTAATACTAGCACAAGATCAAAAAAATCATAAATTAGTCATGAGTGCATTTTGACGGCAAATTAGAAGACAATTCCTAACCATGTGAAGAGTGATATTCTGTAAGCATTGCAATTAGATAAAAGAAATCTGAATGATTTCAAGATGGTAGGATATCAAGCATGGAGCGGGACTCTTCAGTTAGTAAATACAAGTCGAGATTTTNAGTCTGATATACTTACGAACAGGCCAAAAAGAGGTAGGATATCAAGCATGGAGCTGGACTCTTCAATTAGTAAATACAAGTCGAGATTTTTCATTTAGAAACTGAGAGACTGATGTTGCAGTCCAGAAATACTGGAGGACCTTGTTAATCTCATTTGAGTGCAAAGCATGGTCTACTTCCTCAATTAGTTGGGGAGATTTTCTAGCAAATTCTTCACCTCTGTGGGGATCCAGGACACTAATGATAACTGAACGCTATTCCATCTTCCTATGATACATTAATGCTGTGACTGTTGTCTTCACTTCTCCTCTGAATGTGTTCTATTTGTGACATGTTTTCTGGCCACTCTTGTGAGATGTTAAATAAAGACTTGTGGTTCTTTCTTAACAATTGGATGTTACATGGTTGCTGGTGTATGCATGGTAAGTTGACTGAGGCAGGTTATCTCTCATTCTTGCATTCATTTATCACCAAAATTCATCAATAATATCAAACTATCTAAAGTTCATAATTTATCAAAAATAGATTTGTGTAAAGGAATTTTTCCCAGGTACAAGGAAATTCCATGTGAAAACACAAGATGAGATTTTATAAAATATTCATCAATATAATACTATCATGATATTATCTATTATATGTATTATGATACTAAAGAAATTAGTAAGGATCAGGATTTTTTTGGGTTAATTTGTGTTTCACAGATAGATGCACTTTTAAAAATTCTTACCCAAATGTTACTTGAAGGACAAGTAGATTTTGGAGTCAAAGAATAACAGATGATTTTACTTGTAGTCTAAACAATTTAGAAAATGCTGCAATTACTCATAGTTGTTACATATTTAAATACATAACAGGTGGGTCATATCTGATAAGGCACTTCTTGCCAACATTTATGTGCTGATAATGTAATTTTTTTTTTACTTACTGATACTTAACATTGAAGTCAGAATCTCTGCTGAAGAGAGAATAAAAGAAAAATATGCATCCCTATGAAAGCGAGTATCTCCTGTAATGCTGTGCAGAAATAACAAAGGCATTACTTACCACTTCTGGATTTATTTGACATTCCTACACTATTCCATTTTGTGTAAGTAGAAAGGGTAAATAAAATCTATACTCCTCAAAAAAAGACCAAAACCAAAACAAAACAAAAACCACACCATAATATTCACCAAAAGAGATCTGTTATCAATGAAGAACATTTTAAAAACTATTAACAGGTTAAAACAGTTAAAACTGCTAAAACTGTTAAAACTATAACCACAAAGATGTGACAGAAAGTATTTCTTGGCTCACGAAAGAGCTGCCTCAGACATCTAATATCCAGCAGGAATACTTGAACAGCTATGAATTAATTTGTAAGCATGTGCATCACTGCTCTCAGGATCGCTTGAGTCCTAGGCTTCTCAATAGCTTGAAATTGTCTGAAACTAGAGTTATATATCTGTGCTTTAGAAAACAGATTATCTGCCTTCTGGTCTAGCTTATGGCATGGAATTCCCACCTTACCTGATGCCAGGCATGAGTAAGAGCCATTTCTGTAGTAAAAGCTAGCAGAGCATAAAGTCAATCGAAGACAGAATTAGTACCCTATTTGGAGTTCAACAGCAATTTGTTAGCACTGTGTAATAGCTAACATAATCACTCCATCATAGTATTCTTAACATGATATGAGCTCACCAGTCACCATAGTCTTGTGATTTCCAAGCAAGCACCTCCTGGAACTTTGTCCTTCCACTAGCTGCATAAGAGGATGTAACATATTAAGTCAAAAGGATCAATCTTTGTAGGTTTGTCATGCTTCTTGAAGAACCTTGTGTTGAATTTACATGGCAAGGTTTTAGCAGAAGCCCATGGAGAGGACCTGCTGCAAATAACCATTCTGCAGTCCATGGAAAACACCATGGTAGTGCAGATGGATAGTCCCCATAGAAGGGTGCAGCTGGAGGTGAGCCCACACAGCAATAGGTTCTCCTGACAGGAGAACTCTAATAAAAACTTGCAAACTCTAAAGGCTACTTTAATAATTTTTTTTTCCAAAATTTTCTAAAATATAGAATTTCTTACTTGTGTCTTGTGTAAATCCAAAGGAGAAATGTTAGAAATATATTACTTTTGCAAACTTACTGGTTTGAATATGCTTTATGCATACACTCAGGAAACAGGTTTTGGTTGAATACAGTTTTCTGTGAGGTAACATCCTCAATGACTCCTAAGTGGTAGTTTGCTGCTCTTCATTTGAGCTTCTGTTTCCATGCCTCAATTTTGTCACTTCCTAACACAGTCTTTATAACTTGGAAAGGAGCCAGGAGGTATGCTCTTAATTTCACAAAGAAAAGTTAATTAGAATATTAAAAACACAACACTGAAATAACAAGATGATCTGTGAGAATATTTCTATTTAATTATGGCTTGTTAGCAAAAGAAGGATATTGCAGTACAACACACCAATGTTTTCCTGATTGAAAGCAGAGTGAAAATCTGCAGATTTATAATCTTTCCATGTGATCACTTTCTTGTTGGCTCCTGGTCTTAAAAAAACATTAACATGAATCCTGGGAACTTTCTATCATCCTGAGTTCAGGGAGTTCTGCACTTCTGTTTGATCTCTTCTTAATCTTTTAGCCATGAAAAAAAATTCCATATCCTGGAGTAAATTCAAAACTTCTGGTAAAGTTTAAAATTCATTATATTTACCTGTATCTGATTGAAAAATCTTACTTGTGTAATGCTTCCTAAAGCTACCCTATCAGGCAGGAGGAGTAGGGTGGAAAAGCAAACTTTTGACAGAAGAAAGGAAGACAGAAGAAAAATTATATAATAGTAATTTCAACAACAGGCAAAATGCAGTTTCTATTTTTCTTTTTATTTTGTGTAATAATCCATGGGACAGTGATTGTCCTGAGCACCCAGCACTGGGGAAAATTCCAATTCAGACGCTAGCTTATCAAGCCCATCTCTGTTCCAAATGGAGACTGGATCCCACATATTCACAGAGATACACTATTCCTACATATGCACAGAGAGCAGAAGAAAATTTTCATTTTCCGTACTGCCAGAGTCAGTACAACAAATTAGAAGGTAAACAGCTGTTGTGCTCCTAACCAAGGCAAGAAGGAATGACATGCCTGCTGGCTTCTTCAAGGCACTCTGCCATTCTCTGAATAACTAACTGAATTTGGGGGAGGAGGGTTGCTTCAGTATGTCAGCAGGCTTTGCCACTCAGTCCAAGCCCAGGATAAGCTACACCAGTCGAGTGAGATGTCACTGGTCTGTAAAACACATCTGTGTCTTTAATTGCTATCTTGATAAAAACAATAGTGCATATTAGGAGGCTGGCTGCAGAGGCATAAATGCTCATTATTAAATGTTCAAACGTAATAGAAAATGAAATGGCTTGTGTTTAAAAGGCTTCCTCCAGGGTATTGGAAAAAAAGTGTATTAATTTACCTTAGTGAATTATTTACTTTTTTCCTTTTGACTGAAATATTGCTCATTAATTTTTTAATTAATTTATTAATTTTATTGCAATATATGTTCAATGTCTTCCCAAATAGTGAAAGTAGACCTAAACAAGAGGATTTCAGGTAGTATTTTTGCATCTCTTTTTCTTTCCTCCAAGATGCTGAAACACATGTAGCAATTTTAGTGTTATTATCATCATCATTATTGTTTGTATAATATCTAGTGGCACTACACCAACTCTTTGAGGTAATGAGTGTCTACAGCACAAAAGTAAAGACTTTGCTTCTAAAAGTTGTGTTGAATGAAAAAAGTGATGGACAAAGCAGATTAAAATACAGAAGCTATTTTTTGGAGCAATGCTTAGAATCTTCCTCATACTGAAATAGTTGTTCAGTCAAAAAGTTAAATAAAGCTGAAGAAGCCAAGTATAAGGTGTTCCTAAAGCAAAAGTTTTGTGAATTTCTAATTGAAGTATGGCTAAAAATAGAACTTCTACAATAAAGGTTACATTATATGTCTTTGCTAATTTCAAAGGAAAAATATGGTAGAACCAATGAGGAATAATAATGTTATTTAATTTGGTGCATAAATCTTACACCCCCATTACCTTCCTTGAGTCATATAGTTCTACTGTTTTTTTTCTTGTCTTAATTTTTCCCTCCTACATCCTCATCTGTTTATTTGAAATAGCATCCCGAACTAGACCCTAAGTAGAACCCAGTCAATATATTCAGTTTTACACCCAGAAGTTCTCAATAGGATTGAATGTCACAGCTGTGCAATGCAAGTTATGGAATATTCCACTTTCTCCAGCTCAAATATACTCATAACTTAACTTAGACATTATTCATAATAACACATTCAAAGTATTACTTATGTGACTCAGGAGGCCCATAGAGTTAGGGGATTTAATAATGAATAGCTCTCTCAGCCACATAATAGATCATAAAAATGCTATATCAATAATATCTTGTTATACTGAAAGATAAGATAGTTTACATTTTCAGGTCCACTTACTTGCCATACTACATAGTTAACAAGAAGACATATGCATATGTATGCATTTGCACACAAACGCATACATAGATATGTACATTTAAACGTACTTCTTACAGCTCATTGGAAAATTAATCCTCAACACCACCATTCCCTAGGTACCAATTTTGGATCTTCCTTTACTGTCAAGTTTGAATAATCTCTTCCTAAAATCATCATTGACTACCAGTATAAGACCAAATCTCATTCAAATGACATAGTTAGACAGCATTATCTGAATCCTGTTATTTTGGTCCCGGGTGTTGGTAAACATACAAAGTAGGCATATGCATGTTCTTAGCCCACCTACCATTTTTTCCTCTGGTTAGTGTACAACCATCTCCTCATTTTTTTTTATAAGCATAATGCATTTAGAAAGTATCAAATAAATGCCTGGTTACTCTTAACAAGGAAGAGATCACTAAAATTCAGCTGAGTGAAATGTGATGTTTTACCACTATTATAAAAAGTTTCATTCAAGGCAAGAATTTTGGGGGGAAAATCGGTCCAATAGCTTTACTTTTTAAAATTACTAAGGTACAGATAATTTCATTCATTTTGGGCCTTATTCTGATATGTGAATACATAAAACAAAAACCAACAAATCTAGGTGATTTAATAAATACATATTGCTTTCTGTTTTAGCTGTACAATTTATTAGTCATAAATCTGTGTTTATTAAGATCAAGTTGTAGAGCATGTGAATTTTTCTAGTAATGGTGTATCATTTGCCAGAAACAGAATAGGTATTGTGAAAGAAGCAGATTAAAAAAAAAAAACAAAAACCAACAAATCTGAATCCATGAGATGCTTTTTGTTTTGCCTCTTCTTTTGTACTAAACCAGAAGTAATCCAGTGTAACAAGCCAATCTGCTGCCTCTTCATGGATACTTTAGCAATGAATTATTGATGTTCTTTTGGTCATCAATTTAGGATTTTTAGGCAACTGAAGGGTATGATCAACCTTGTCATATGCCATAGTCAGGTAAAGTAGCAATGCTGTAGTATATCCCACTGGGGTAACTACCAGAGAGTAAATGAGAAATTAATATGTGGCTGTAAGATATGCCAAGGCAGCATTTGCAGCAGTTAATAGACAGAAGATTAAAGTATAGAGAGCTGGAAAGATACTAGCTTTCACAGGTCCTGTTAATAATTCTTGCTTTATGTCACAACATTATCACTCTGCAAAAATTGCAGGACATGAATGCATTAAGATCCTATTCTGTTCCTCTGCCTAAAGATAAGAACTGCATAAAAATACTTTTTCCAGCTCAGATGGATGGACACATTTCCACTCTGACTCTTCTTTAAGTTGTCTTAACTTGTATCAGGCTTGTAGATATTGAAGGGACGCTGTTTAGACTGTTAAGCCCAAAATTAGACATGACACACTGCCCCATTGCTAATTCTGTTTGCAAGTACACCTCTCTTGAAACCCAGTGATGTGTTATTGTGAGTGACAATGTGATCTGCGTATCTGCAGACCTTCAAAGGAGTAAAGAGTGAATAGATTTTATTTTTTTTTTTAAACATGTCAAATCTTCATCAGTCTGCTTCATCTTTCGGTCTTTTGTGATATTCCAGGCAGGACACCTGCTAAAACCTCTCTTGTACTCAGAGCCTAAGGAGCCTCCAGAAAGCATGTAAAACATTATAATGAAAGTCCCAACCAAATCCTTCATTTCTATTGCAAAGTATACTAAATTTTGCAGAAGAACCTAATAGTCTTATCGCCATGTAGGATCAGTCACAGCAAAGAATACGAAGCGTAAATACTCCACTGAGGATAAGTGAATGATAAAGATGGAAGGAAACTCCACTTATTCTGGGACCTGAGATTCCTCAGGGCCTTGCATTTCAGAAAAATTTTGTTGTATGTTCTTGAAGCTGCTAACAATGCTAAGATATTCTCTGCCATCAGAGTGAAAATATAAAACCCCTGTGCTGTGGCACAAATTAATGCTGATGTGTCTCCACAGAACTGGTGCAGTAACAGCAATGTAATGTTATAATTTTTTTATGAATATGTTATAAATGATAACTTAGAAAGAAAACCCACAAATCTGTTCAGTAAACCTTGTTCTAGAGTATTAGTTTTTCTCAGTTTCATTAAAAAACCTTGTCTTACAGAACACTGAAAGGAATGGAAAAGTTCTATAAACTTATTCTAAAGTCTTAACATTGGAAAATGTCACTTTAGCTGCTCTTAATTCAATATACAATAGACAGTCTTTTCTATAAAAGGTCTTCACTATGGATGTTATGATGAAAACTGATGTGTGTGATATATATATATATGCATATACTTATATACATGCATATGTGAATATGTGTATGTGTTTAAGACAATGTAAAATGGAATCAGGGAAACTGTATAAGACCTTAAACTAATCACTAAACAAAATTACATCTTTTTATGGGAAGGAAACTTCAAAGTAAAAAACATATATTTGTGAAGTTGTAAATTTCACTATATGTGATAATGCTCTTTTTTAAACCAGAGAATAACTTCCAACCTTATTATTTCATTGGCAAAATTCTACATAAAGTGTACATGAAGTGCTGCAATTTCTAACTGAAGTTTTTTCTGAGAAGTTGGAGTACTTTTAAGGAGCCTGTATCGTGTTATCTAGTCAAGTGTTTAATAATATCCGAGTTGTGATGCTAGTTTTGCAGCAAATTAGAAAGGTAGAGATTTAGAGACTATTCTTAAATGTTTAAGAGCATCTAATGCTTTCTGAGGTCTTCCTTCATCTCTCACAGTCAGAAAGGGTCAATCTGTTTTAGTAGCTATGAGGCTAGGCAGGAAGCTCTCGGATATTGCAAATATTAGTACAGCCCATGCTCAAGCAAGTAAATCACACTCAAAGATTCTCCCTCCTGCACCTAACACAGTTTTTCTGAAACTTGGAGAAATTTAATATATTTGGAACTTTTGTTGGCGGAATCTTGTTTAAATCTGTCAGCAGTTTCAAACACACAAATGTGATGGTGTCCTGAGACTCATTTTCTTATGAAATCATGCTCAAATGCCACATTTCAAATAAGATGCTAATGCTCCCACCCATAAATGTTAGGGTAAGAACAAGGGTGAGGGGAGAAGCTCCATTTGGCTTCTAGATCTCCATGAACTGCAGATGCCTCTCTAACATGTGATTAGTCATAGCAAACTACAGGTTCTCACCGCCAAGAACTGGTTCATGGATCTTTTCTTGGTTTTCTGTTTCCTTCTCTTTTCACAACAGAGAAGAGTTTGTGTTCAGTGTCAATTTTCACACTTCTCATTACTCAGACAGCCTGAGCCACTAGTGCAAAAAAGAGTGAAATTTACACTGTAGGGATATTCTATTCCTGAAAGCTTGTGCCACATATCTCAACATATGTACCATATTATTTGCCTATGCATGGAAAACAGCTCTTTCTTAAATGCCCAGATCAGCACTGCAAATAATGATGTTAGCATTATCAACAATGATGGTTTAATCTCACAAAGTATCCAAGTTTTTGGGAGAGTGCTGGTTTTTTGAGTGGTGGTTTTTTTTTTCTCTGTTGTTGCTTTTTTCTTTATGGAGCTACTATTATCCTAATTTGAGCTAGGCAGTGAGATCAGGATTTGTATGTGTTTGCAATATCAGAGCATTAATTCAGAAAGGGGCAATTCTGTCTGCACACCTCTAAGTAACTTAATAGAAATATGTGCTGTTAAAATAAAACAAAACAAAATAAAACAAAACAGAAAAGAAAAGAAATAAGAGGGTAATTTTGTCATGATTCCAATTCACTTCCTATGGTTTGGAAGGTGAAACAATAGCACAGAAAAAAGTGGACTATTTCTAAAGCAAGAGGCTGCAGGCAGTTTTATGGGAATCTAGCCATAAACCACGTCCTGGGCCCTGTAATTTACTTACATTACTTACTGGGAAGATGGTGACCCAGGGATTTTAACCTGGCATCCAAAGGATTCCAAGGACTCCTAATTGCTACCAGAATATTGTCCAAAATGTATGGGGAGGCAAAGTGAACAGGAAGGACAATCAAATTACTTTCCCAGAAGAAGAAATCCAAATTTTTTTTGTCACAGCTTAATAAATTGTGAATAAACCTGATTTTAGTCAGAGTTTTTGATCTAGAGCTTAAATTTGGATGCTAAGGAAGTGGGAAAGGGAAAGAAAATACTGTATTCTTATTGTCATATATGAAAGATTTCTTAGTCTCAGGTTTTCCTTTGCTATAACTATAAAGAATGCAAAAAGACAAGAAGGCCACAGATTTCTTCACTTGCTTGTATCAGTGAGAACAACTTTTTTCTACACAGCAAATGATTTTTCATTTCTTACATTTTTCTTATGTTTTACTCTTAATATGCCCTATACTCCTGCCAATCTAAAATTTTCTAATTTGAAGGCTTTCAGCCTTACTAATATTTGGGTTTAAAAAAAACAACACAACTAATTTCCTATGAATGCTCTGAAAATTCATCAATGCTCATTCTGTTTTTCCCAGGTTGTATCTTCAGAGCAATAGACAATGAGGAAAGCTTGGTACCTAGCTCTACAGAGAGCAATTTGGATAATTTATGTAAACAGACATAAATATCATGTGATGTTTAAAAGCACTGTAATAATAGTAGAACTGTAGAGAGGGATCCTAAGTGAATTGAATTGCCCTCTGAGGATGCCTATCTCTTTCAAGTAGCCTTGGGTTAACTGTAAGAAACTCCAACTGCCTCATGCAAGGTCTTAAGAATTAGGTGAGATGAATCCTGTCCCCCTCCTAGGTTTCCTACTAAAACATGGATGTTTTACAAATAGTCTTTAAATGTAGCTATATAATAAAGCTGTACTTTCTTGCCCTTTGTTGGAAAAAATATCATTATCAGGTTGGAAAACAGGACAGGGCACAATAAAGTCCCAAGGCTTCAACAAACAACTTAAATGACTGAAGAATAGCTCTTTTGCCATTGCATGTTTCCTGGATTGATATTTCTCAGGAATAAATTGTGTTAGTACCTTTTTCCTATTATCTGTCACTTAACAATTTATCCCTTTTTTGGAGGAGCAAAACAATACCTATTTTTTAGTACAATAAGGTGATTGTATCTGAAATTCTCTACAAATTGAAGCCACATTTTACTCTGTCTCAATTGATGTTCTTAAGAATAACAGAATGCTGCTTTAAAATCTGTCTCTAGAAATTCAAATTATTTGCAATGTACTTCGGTCAGTAATATGAAAGAAAATGTTCATACATAGATGCTGATACTGCTTTCTAGACAAAACAGCATGAATCACTTTTTTTTTCCTACTTACTTTTTTCACCTACTGTTTTTTTTTTCTCAGGGTGGCTCTTCAAAAGTCCATTTCTCTCACAGATCCAGAGCCTGGGGATTCACATTCTTTGCAATAGTTTTCCTTTGTTATGTATTAACTTTTACTACTTCTATTGCCTTTGCATGAAAGCTCAGTGATAGTAATTTTTAAGAACACACAAGACATCAGAGTATTTGTCACATTTGCAGAGAGGCTTCAGTCACATTTTCTCCCCCTCTCCCTTCTCACGCTGTGGTCTATGAGCCCTTACTGCTGCAGTGGGGAACTTCCTGTGCAGCTCTGCCCACCCCAGTAAGGACCTGTTCAGCCCAACATTGATATGCCTAGAAGAAACTCTAAAAAGGGGTCCTAAGAGAAAAGTTGTCTTGCATTATAAGAACTCATATAGAAATGCATCAGAATTCAAGAGACTTATCAAATCACAGTATTTGTGACCTGATCTAGATTTTCCTGCTCCAGCAGGGGGATTGGACTAGATGGTCTCTCCAGGTCTCTTCCAATCCCTGATGTTCTGTGATTCTGTGAATATTTGTCTGTATCATCACTCTAATTTCAGAAGAAAAGTTTACTCCTTGCTGTCCTCCTCTACTCCTGTATTCTATTCTGACTGTGCAGAAATCCTTAAATCACTCATTTGATATCATTTAAGGTTGTCTAAACATTTTTTAAAATCTACCAACTGTAGACTGTAAAGGTCTTTTCACACAAGAAAGCAGTTTAATACTGCGTTGGACTCAAAGTATAAATGACTGCATTAACTGAAGTCTGTGTCAAACATGATGTGATTTACAGAGCCATTCACAAGAATGTCAACCTTCTTTGTTTCCCACTGTAGTTTAGTGACAGTGACTTTATACAGTCTAGCTGCAGTGCCATGAATATTCTCAGGAGCAGGAGGGTGGTACATTCATTGGACAGCATACAAAACAAACAATATTCTTTGAATAATGTTACTAAAACTGTAACAAATCCGCCACCACTTTACATATTTTAAGGTCACTTGTCTCTATTTGAATCTTAACTATGTTTATTTCAAGCTATTGTTTTATCCAAGCATTTTATTTTGCCTCACAAGGATCCCTGTATTTGTTGAAAAAAATGCATTTTAGGCTAATTTTTAACCTGAAATAACCCCTATGCTATATAAACAGTGATATAGCTGCAATGGAGCAATGCAATGTATTTTTGTTCAAAGTAAGTGTACTTTGAGTCAATTATCAACCTTAAATGTAGCATCTACAGGAACTCTATAATGCAGATTCCTTCTAAAGACAACATTGATTGTCTGGCCAATCCGACAATCTATATAAAAACCATTTAGCCAAAACAAAATGACACAGTTCTGCTTTTCTCTGTAATTTAAGACATTATAACTAGAAATCACTACGGCAAGGGTTTGGCAGATAAGCACAAAGAAGGGAATTGTGGTTGAAACACAGACCTAAAATACAGGAAAAGTGTTTTCTATTTCTGGTCACTGGGCACTGACTTCTTCTGTAGCTATTTACAGCTCCTGAAAGGTGAGCGTCCAGGGATCCCAGTGACTTAATCTGGGATGTGGTCAGTAATAGTTTCTGAAAAAAAAATCCCTTGCCCTCTCTCTAATTTAGTTTTCCCGTTTACAAAATAGTGTTTCAGGATGATCAGTTTGGGAGTGAGGAGAAGCAATGCCCATTATTTTATCTCTCTCTAAGAGCTTACCCAAGACACAGGAGGAGAATAAAAAAGATAGACATGCAACACTAGTAAATAAATTATTCACAGGTTATTTTCACTGTTTATTAGTGACACTGCTAGTTCAAACTATACTCTTTAAAATTTTGATGTTTTTTCAATTGTTAAGCACGGCAGTGGGTTTGTGCCCTTGTACTTCCTGGTGCCTCAGAACATAGTTGTTATACTGCATTAGAGTTACAATCACTTTGCTGCTAATATCTTTCATATCTGCATTCTCTAGAGCAGCTCTTTCTTAACCTAACAATTGCTTATAGCAAATGTGTGATACTACTTTTCAGTATTCAATGCATATGTATGTTTTACAATTAGGATCCCACATTCACACATATATATTCACATTCTATCATGCACCCACACAGCGTAGGTGCATTTCTAGCTCCACATAAATATAAAAAGATCTAACTTCATCTAATAATGAATAGTGGGAAACCTCTGGAGTAACTGTGCTGGCTTTTTTACAACTTACACACACAGGATTATTCAATCTGCTTGAAACCCATTTACTTTGCCCTACTAGCACACTTCTTACACAGTAGCTTACGATAGAAGGTTCGTATTTTGTCAGTACCTTGAAATTTTTCTATCTGGCACTCCTTTTTCAAGAATCTCACCTGTACTTTCAAATGCCAGTTATAAGAATATAAATACAGAATACTTTGTCAGTTATGAGATTTTAAAACTTCCTCAACCCTGTCAAAAGACTGTCAGAAGTGGTTACCTTTGTTAGCAAAGATGTTAAAAGATGGAATGATATTTTTAAAATTGCAAGACATTTACTGCCTAAGCATATTATAAATGAATTCAGTGCTTGATGTAAGTCTCTCTAGAGAAAAAACATTATTAATAGATGTATTTAATTTGGTGAGGCAATTTATACAAAGATATGCAACAGTGAACCTGTTAATTTCTGTTGAAATAATTATTTACAAATATTTGTCTGGTTTCTCAAGACATATTAATGAGTTGGGAAAAAATGTTTATGCCTTATGATTGGCTGAAAAATGACTACCGGCTTCTGCCTTCTAAAATAGTACTCCTTTTTTATTATTTCAAGCAGAAATACTAACTCAATTGCATCTGAGATAATACAATTATTAAACAGATAATTTATTTGCTGAAAACTGCAGCTTTGATCCATCTGAAGTTAGAAATAAATTTAAGTAAAAATTATCAAGTAACTTATGCTAGAAAAGAATATCTGTCAGAAAAATGACACTTTCTTATTTTGTTTTAAAGTAATACCTTAATTGGCTGGGTTGTCTACAGCTAATTTTCATTAGGGTTAAAAAATCAATTAAATTTCTGTTTGTTATTATTGAAATATGGTTGTTTTTATTTCATCCAGGAATTTTTCATACAATTTGATACAATTTTTAAATTTTTTTTTTTCTGTTGGTTGTTTCCATTGTATTATTTCCATGGTTTTGCAGCTTAGGTTATTTACTCATAAACTTTAATCTCTGTTTTCTAGACTTCCCTTAGTGTAAGTTGCTTCATCAGTAACATGCAATAGATGAGAAAGAGTTTCTTTGACTAATGCTTTCTTTGAGAAGGTATCAACTTGCTAACTCCACAGAGAATTTCTGCATAGACTGAAAATCTCAACACTCTCAAATGTTGAGACCAACACTTGAAAAGCATATTTAAATTGTATCCTTTCATCATCATTCTTCAAAAGATTCTTTACACAGAATTCTGCCTTTCCATTCAATGACTGCTGGGAGTTAACGGTGTGAGAATTTCTGTCTTTTTTGCCTTTTTGACTGCTGCCTCATATTGCCACCGTTCTGGCATTTGCTCAGATAATTTTGTTTAGTGAATATTGACCCAAGATCAAATCACGTAAATGGGCTTCATCAAGGGTCAGATTCAGTTGCCTAAATGCAGGCATCTCATGCCATTTTTACCCTCTAGGGTATCTACAATATCTGCAAGGAGCTGTCAGACAGGGCATGGGGCCCTCAGGTTACCAGTGCTATTCTGGTGTGCCTGATGTAGGTCTGTGACACATCCTTGAAGGAAAATCCTAATCTAAGGAAGAAACAGCGTCCCTGATTGTTCTCTTGCAGCATATATTTTTATATCTTTGAGTGTCGTGTGGAAAATGCACAATACCATAATTTTATTTCTTTTGCAATATGTAATTGTTTTTTAAGCACTGTTGTTGATTCTTCTGATTTTAGCCCTATTTAAGGACACTCAATCCCTAAGGAAGCACCCAGGTCATATTTTATGCTGATGTCAGTGATGACATACATACTAGTGTGAGTAATAGAACAGGGAATTCCACTAAAATGGGGCTCACCAAGTTCATACAATAAAATTGAACCTTAATGGCCTCTTTATAGTCAATCTTCCCCCTGAAAATTTTTGAGTGTTATGAGGTCATATAATCAGACATTTCTAAAGGATTGTGTTCATGAAAACAGAAAGCCGCAGTTACAGAAATGTTTATTTTAATAAATATGAAATAAGACACAAGAGAACTGTTTGCAGATAAAGTATAATTAAGTCACTTATCCATAAAGGCACTAGGTGACAGTAATAGAAGGTAGAAAAACAAGAGGTCAGGATGTAATAAAAGTAAACCACATTATTTGTGTTGAATTTCAATACATGTACAGTAAGTTTTATGAATTTTAAGCATGAATGGAATGCTGTGCTTGGCTAATTGGGGCTTCAGATTGGCTATGAGCCAGTCAGGACTATAGGGATTCTAAGGCTAATAACACTACAAACCCCTCTATGTTCTGCAGTGCTCACTATCCAGTTTTAAAAAAAAATAAAAATAAAGTAGATTCTTGGAGACATTTTTTTTAAATGCAATATAACAAGGATTGAAGTTAAATTAGGGGTAATAAATACTAAATTTTTTTAATTATTTCATTTCTTTAGCACCGTTATTTCTTAAAGTCCATTTCAGGGCCTTGTTATTGTTTTAAAACTGGTTTTCAGTGGAATCAATGAAATCTAGTACCCAGAAAACTCAAACTTTCAAAAATACAACTAGAAACAGTAAACAGGTTTATGAACTTTTAGAACAATTGCAAGCGTTTCTCAGAGCAGCTAAACTGGCCAAGCCATGTTTCCTGCAGCTTTACACCTTTGGATGGCTTGTCTTACTGCCACTGAAGATTCTCTTCTGTCTGATAAACTATTTGAATTAACCTAACACAGATTACTTTAATCCCACACACACACACAAAAACATGTGAACTGCCAAAATCTTATAACTAACAATTCCTTAGTAACTAACAATTTTTACATATAATCAGATACATTTCTGCAAATGTCTAAGCCCAATTCTAAATCATTGTGTTGTTTTATAATTACACCTCAGCCTCTTTTTGGTTCTCAAGTCAGCCATACAAATATGCCTTCATTAGTGTTCTTTGAACAGCAAAAAAAATCCTGACTAATTATACTACTTCGCTTAAAGTTAAGATATTAGCAAGGAAACAGGAGGGAAAAGTAAAATCTGAAAAATTTAAAATACTGTAGAGAACTGAAGGAGCAGCCAAGGCAATCTCCAGTTGCTCTCAAGTGTCTGGTATTTCTTTGGATCCTGAAGGACTTAATACACAGATCACAGCTATTGCTTTTTTCTTGCTTTGGCATAGTTTGTAAAAAATGCTAATTAAGTTGTATTTTTGTAGTGAATGCGACTGTTTTAACATTAAAGCTAGGATCAAATGTAGAACATATAAGGAAACATTAATGTTAATTTAGATATTAATGTGATTATATTGTGGAAGTTATCTGTAAACCCATAACAAAGATGTACATTGTCCCCTATGTACCAGTAGGGACAATGGTGAGTGTAACCATAGACTTACTGCTGAGACATTCAGTTGGTGCTCAGATACAGCAGGGGCAGCCCCAGCTATTGTTCGGGAAATGATGCCTCAGCCAGCACACAATGACATTTTCAACCTTTCTGTCTGCTCCCTCCTGCCCTGAACTTCTCATTACACCTCCCATTTTGCTCATTCAGATTGTATTACTGGTAATGCTAATATCTCCATATTTCCTCCAAAGCACATTTTAAAGCAATTATTAGAAATTAGCTTCCTATTTCACTTCTCATATCAAAGTACAAAGTACATCATTTTAATATAATTAAAAAATCCATTGGCAGGGAAGCCTTACCACAGATGGAACACTAATCAGTTCATATTTTCCTGATGAGAGCTAAGTTTCTGCTCAATTTTGACCTGAAGAAACTAGGAAAATGGACAAAATAATTAACCCTCCCCTGCTACCCATGAAGCTGGAAAGAGAGACAATGACATAGCATGAACAAATGTTTAGTCTTGAGAGGTGCAGACACCACAGTGACTATACTCAGCGTGGCAGTAACATAGAATAAGATGACAGGATTCATTATATCCTCTCCATCTGAACTCATGAATCTTTTCATTCTGTAAACCGCAAGAATTGTTCATTTGATATTTAAATGTTCAGTGATTTTTTTTGTTTGTTTTCCTGGTTTAGTTTAGAAAGAAATTACAAATTATTTAACTGTCATTTAAAGATCACACACAATAGTGTTTTTTGTTGTTGTTTGTTTTTGTTTTTTTTTCAAAAGTTTTTCTGTATCTGTCTTTCAATATTACTGTTGTTTCCATGTGTGGGAAAATATGCAGTCAGGGAATTGGCAGTGAAACACTGAGTAAACTGATACCAGTAATAAATCTTGTGTATACAGAATGAATCTTAAGCCCAGGGTGGAATAGCAATACATTACCTGATCAGTTACAGAAACAATCAAGTAGGATGAAACACAGGAAAGCAAATACTGGAAATACTAGATGAAAAAGGTTATAAATTGAGGTGTTTTCTTGACTATATTGGAACCTGGGATATCAGAGTTAGAGATGAAATGGATCAAGCTAAAGCATCTATCAGAACTGACATTCTTGGAGTCCCTGTGGAGAGATCAAGAAACTCAAAAGAAGTGAGCCAAGCATCAAAAAGAAACAGTCTAGTCGACAACATTCTGAGTCATGACTTTCTCAATGGGTTCCCATTTTCCTTTAGAAAGGTATAAGTAAATAGGCAAACTTAAGGGAAAAGAATCCTTTATTCCTCTGTTCACACAGCTGTAAACTTTCCAATTCATTCTTCTAAAGTAAGATCCAAATGAAGAACAGCTCATTAATCGCTTCCTAAAATATAATTCAAAAGCACAGTTTCCAGGAGAGGGCTCCAAAGCAACACTAGTACTCCAGGGAAGCTGCCTGTCACTGTCCCACTCAGAGAACCACTGAATTACTGATTAATTTAAGGGCTCATGCACTTCTGAACCCTGTCTAAAAATCTGAGCATATAGTACATTAAAATGGGAGAGTTAAAGTTGTTACATAACATGTTATTGTTTTGACTTAAGGGTAAACTAAAATGGAAATATGAAATATAAAAAAGATCATAAACTCCATTTTAAAAAATATAATATAGATGCATAATTAATGAAAACATATCAACAATATAAATATATAAAAAATATAAAAATTATACATATTATACATATATTTCTAAGCCTGATGTTGCAGTGATGTTGCAGAGCAAAGAGAACCTGTCTGGTTCTTCTGAGGAACAGCAGATACCTAGACCATAGTCTATGCTCTTCAACAACTGGAAAGAGGGATCAAAGAATTCATGTGCATATATGAGGTATTTGATTATTTATTAGCTGTTTAAGTAACCAAAATAATGGTTGAGACACTACTTTAAATGAAGTGTATCTCTAAAACTTTTAAAGATGTAAATAAGATACAATTTACATAAAGATATACTTTAAAATCTTTTAAAGTATGCCATCATTTCCCACTAACTCTACTACTATTAAGGTAATTTCAAGGATAGGTAGTAAATGACATGAATTTACACTTCAGATATACCGTCTCAGCCTAACAAGTAAGATTTATATGTAAATTTTCTTAAACATTGAGTGTTTTCATTCTGTGTTTCATTTAGGCCCAGCACAGCATCAAATTCAAGCCAACAAAGATTTAGGTTTGAGACCAGGATCTAGAGTTTGGCCCTGTCTGCAATTAATTGCGTAAAGCTGGCTCAGGGATTTTTAAAAGTCTCTGCTGAACATTGTGAAAGATGGATGAGGTGAAATTCCCAGGCACAAAAAATAGAGAGGTGTAATATGTTACTGTATAATGTACTAAACTCAAAGACACAGCTTATTCCACTCAGACACAGCCAAAAGAGCCATTGATGCCAAAAATCCTAAGGAAATATAAGGTTAGTTTTGAAATTTTTGGTTTACTTCCAAATATTTTCCATCTTCAGGCACACAGCTAGCCAGAGCCTATAAAAAGTGTGGAAACCTAAACATTAAGCCTGCCATGCTGACCTCCCGTTTGTAACACCCTTCATGTGATGGGAAAGGTTTCCCCATGCAGTCCCTCCAGCTGCTGGATCTGTAAGGTCTGTCTGCTGGACCTCACATAGACTATGTTATGAGTTTGTATATAGCAGCTTGCAGAAGCAGGTCATGGGACTTCCTATTAAAGCAAACTAGGGCACAAAACATGCATGCCTGTCATACACTCATCTGCAGGCAACTGCTCAGAGATGCAAATTTGTATCAGCTGATGCCAGAAGCAAGAGTCCCTAACCCAGACCTGCATCCTTCAGGAATATGATTTCTCTGCCCCTCTGAGTAATGTTCCTGCTTCTCTCTCTATATTTTGGAAGCTACATGACAGTGTCAGCTAGCTTTCAGATGGTACATTTCAATGAGTTCATGTAATTTAGTGCTTTGAAAATCCCTTGTAGTAACACACATAACAGATGCCCTCCCAGACCTATTTGTGAAGCATGTGCATTTTATTAATGCTTATCTCGTGATTTACAGTGCAATACAAAATGCTGTGTTACCGGATGGGCAATCTGCTTGTCAAAATGCCCAATTCCAAAGAAGAGACACAGATGTTATCGTCACAAAATCTGTGTCTTTTGAAGTACCTTTCCTCATTCTCATGAATATCAAGCTTCAATAGCAAAGTCTAAGAAACCTAAAGCATGTTTTTAGGAAAACAGCTATGTATCTTCAAATACTTCCAGACTTAAAACCTGACTCGTTATAAAATGGCTTTGCATTATTTCAGTTCGTCCAGTTAACCGTCTACAAGGGCTGAGTTAATCCACCTGAACCATTCTGCTCATTCCAACTGCTTTTTAACATTTTGATCTGACAGTTTAATGCTATTTCATCACAAAATATATGTTCCCACTGAAAACAAACATTTATCATATTAGCAATAGAGACAACTTCAAGGAATGAGGTTATCATGAGGCAATTACACCCCAGAGGGATTACAGGCACTTATATCATGATAACCTTATCTTCAGTGTGCCTTATTAAATAATTACAAGGCTGCTACAGCCAAATATAAATACCCATAAGCTTCTCAGCACTGGGCTTATCACTAAATAAAGGTAAATGTTTATGTGAGCCTGGCAACCTCTACTGCTTGCGCTAAACCATCTAAATAAATCTCAGCTTTCCATTTTAATGGTGGCAGATACTTAATTATGAACTGGCATTACTCTAACAGGATGTTTGCTGTTTGGGTGGGACTTGGACTGAAGATTGAGCTCTTTCTCAAGATTTGCTGAAGCTTTTAAATTGGAAGGAATCCCTACACTCACTGTTTTCAACATCTGCACTGTTGCTTACTGTTTCTCATCCTGCCACATAGTATGCAATAGGTACTCTGGGAAAAGTAGAAATAACATTATTTTGCACACATATTCAAATTTTTTTGCATTTTTTTCATATTGACAGGCCTTTCCTCTTCACTTTCCATTGAAATTTTAAGTGACTGGTCTTACTGGCAGAAATAAATTCTAAACTTCATTGATCCAATACTCACCAAAATAAATTTGCAGTGATGTATATCCAGCCATCTCTTCGTGATTTTATGATCATAATCAAACAGTAAAATAAAATTCTAAATCATCCCCAATACTAATTTCTTAATGTATCCAGACATGTATTTGTATTTTCTCTGATTAAAAATGCTTCTTTCTTTATATTATGCTAACAATATAAAAATTACGAAACATGATGCAACTAGACTACTCCAGTCAGGACATTCAGATGCAACATATTTTCAAACTGCTTTCAGAAAGAGAAAAATGACACAAGAAATTCAGAAGAACTGGGAATAGTGAATGAATCTGAGAATTGCTGGCACTGAGAGCAGATTGAGTAAAGAGCTGTTTGTGGGAAGTTTCCCTTGTTCCATGACATACACAAAGCAGCAGACTTTACAGAATAAATGGTAGCAAGCAGATTTGGAGCAAAACTCCTTCAGGTATCCCACAGGCAGGAGTGGGGATAAGAGAAAACTATTCTCATAAATGAGGAACACTGAAAGAGAAGAATAGTTTCTGTTCTCCTACAGAACATAGAAAAGGCAACTTAAAGCATTATATTTTAATGACTTCAGTATTTCATAGTATATCAGAAGTTAAGACAATTAAAAATGGGACCAGAGGAAAAAAAAACATATTAAAGGGTGGAAATTTGTCCCAATAAGCAGCAAAAATTTGATTTGATAAAAATTCAAATCAAGGTAAAATGTTCTGACCCCTTTCAGTTTCCTGTCAACTAATCGCTGCCTTCTGGGTATGTGACATACCTGAACTTTTCAAGTTATTCAACATGGTGATAGGTTTGTCACTTCCAGTAGTTGTTGGAAATAAATTATAACCATTGTTTGAAATGAAAGATTGTTAAAATGCACACATTTGGACTTACAATCTACTCTGCTCACAGTTGTTCACTTTTTTAAAGAAGATATGCTTATTCCTTCCTTAAAGATGGATTTGGTGAGGAAAGGTATATTTAGTATTGTCGTTATTTTTCATAAATTCACTGTGCCTAGACCTGATCAACAAATCCTCTTCTAATCTTTTCCAGACTGAAAGCTACCACTGTATTAATCACTCAGTGTGCTTGGTATGACAATGTAATTTACAGGTCTGTGCTCCCAGTGTCCTCATGTTTTCTTTTCTGAAAATAACTCTGAGTGTAACAGCAATAATTTTGGCCAGGTTTTGGGTTTTTTGGGTTTTTTTCAACAATATCTTCACTAGGTATTACTGCAATGAAATCTCAGAAATAATTCATTCCTTTGCCTATGTGTTCAGCATTACATAGGAGTCTAATAAGGTTTTCTTGTCAGAAAAGTAGAATGTTTTCCTATTAATTCTTTTAAGGTATAATTATGTTAGATTTGAACAGTTTCTTAAACGTGGGTCATAACCTGATGGTCTTCATGTTCTCTGTATGCATATAGCAACTACATTCGTCTATTTATGGCATTTTGGAAAGCTAAATTAAACAGCTTAACGCTCTTGAAGGAGATGACAGTGACTTTGCACACTTACAATGGTTAAAATTCAATTTACATTCAGTGGAGAATAAAAAACAAAAATAAAAAGATTTCTAGTAAAAAGCAAATCTATCACAGATATACTTGTCCTGACCTGTAAATTATCCAAAAGAAGCACTGATTTTGTGCTCTGCTGCAGAGAACATCTCTTGTCTTTTCAGCAGATGGGTTTGTACAATCATTTTTTTCTCGAAGGTAATTTTTGGAAGCTCTATCCATGATAACCTGAGAGCATGAAATTAATCTGAACAACATCAGTAGCTTGAGCAAGCCCTCCTCCTCTCCCAGTTTGCATCATGGCTCGCGTTTCTGCCCTGTTACTGCTCCCTTAGTGTCCTCTTGCTGGAGCATCTGTCTTTACAGTCAGCTGCCCAAGCTGGCTCTCTGTGTAGCAGAAAAGACAGCACTGCTGGTGAATGGGAATGGTGATGCACAGATAGGAAGAGCAACTGGGCTGTGGGCTGAGAAAGAAGGAAAAAAAGAAGTGGTCTTGCTGCAGCATATCAAACCACAGCACACAAACTCCATTAGAAGAAACTACTTGGCAGTGGTACCATCAGTATTTCTTATGAAGGAAAAGACAAAGAAAATGAGATGGTGTGTAAGAAGTTATATGCCACCCATTATTCCTGTTCTATCAATCTGCTTTTCTTTGTACTACGATGAATAGTAGAGATAAAATTGCCTGGACCACTGAGTCATCTCTGAAAGAGAGATCTATTTATGGATGGGAGTGTGTCCCTGATGATTTCTTGTCAGACGATGCTTTAAAAATTAGCATGGTGTTACCAATCTTTTAATGTCTGTATTTTCATTGAAATAATAGTGAAATTGTCTTTCATAACTGAGTTACAGTATAAAATAGCAAAGTGGAGTTGGTAGGGTTATATATAAAATTCTCTAGGTACTATTGAATAACATGCAGCAATGATAGTGTAGTGAAGAGGATTGATTGCTTTTTGCTGCTTTCCTATAATGTAGGCTGTGACTGTGCCACAAGAGGGTCAGTGTTTTAATTTTTTTGTTCTCTGAACTACATAAATAGATTTCAAAAATAAAAAAAACACAACCAAATGTTTTCTCAGTACTGATGCTATCCTGTATTGATCAATAGGATGATTACACAGGAAATTTAGGTAACAAGTTATAAAGCTGTTCTCTGTAATTTTACCATTATTTCTTCACATGCACTGCTCCACAGTTCAAACTGAATGAACTGTCTCATTTTCCCCCAGTTCCAATGGATCAGCTCTCTCCTTACCCTCGAGTACTGTACACATTCAGTCTGTAGGCCTAGTTCACAGAGTATTTCCTTCATTATCTGCATCCTTTTCATGGAGTGTGTGGTCAATAATAGTATCAGTAATTCAACAAAGAGCATGCCCAAATATTCTGCAGTTCCTCTCTTTCATAGTAGACCCCTGTATTGTTCTACTTTACATCTGGAAGAAGGAAGAGAAACAGTATCACTTTTTTCACTCTTTATAATTTTCACAGCTTGAAGTATTTCAAGACATTGACGGCAAAATGATCAATAAGAATTTGTTATTCCTCTTGGGATTAAGTACTGTTTTTAAAGGAAGAACCAATGGGATGAAATCCACTTCTTTTGTTGACCTCAGCTCATGTATATTTTTTTTCAAATAATTTTCTCTCTGAGGGAGGCTTGTAAAGAATAATGACTGGTAAGACAGTTTTAAGTAAAATGAAATTTCTAAGGGGGAAAAATGTAAAGCTGAGAAAGTCAACAAAGCAGTATTTTAAAGTATTAAAGGTTTTGTCTCACTAATCCTACCTGCATAATAACAGTATTCATTTATTCAAATTCTTTACTAGAAAAATCTATGTTTCACCCCTTAAAGGACATATAATCAATGTAAGTCACAGCAGAGATTTGTTCCATTGCTCCCAGATATGACAACTTAGAAGCTTATCTATCTGAATCTTTAACTTAATCAAGAACTGTACCATGTGGCATCAGAGTCAGAATTAAAGGCCTGAAATGGAGCTTCAAATCACTATGTCTGAAAGTGTTGGTAGGAAAATTATGAACGTATTTTATTTGAGTTTTTGAGAGCAATTTCTGCTGTCTGGTTGTCACTGATGTTAAGGAACTACTCAGGAGTAAAGTTCAATCTATTGGGCCATAGCCTTTGTTTGCCCAACCCTTCTATATGTGCAGTAGAGCTGTGGCAAAGAATAACAGCTGCAAGTCTGTGCCTTGTGTAAAAACTGCAGGATTTGGTATGTTGTGCATTTGGCTTCCCTGTGGATCTAATTTGACTGTTAGTTCATAGTCTGAATAAGCAGAACCACCACGATGTATTTTTCCATGTCAGTGAGAAATTCTCTTCCTGCTCCATATAAAAGAGAGCAGTCATCTTCTAATGGCTTTTAGCAGTAATGATGTGCAGTTAATTCTGGCTGATAAAGAATTTTACCGAAGGTAAGATTAGTGCAGTCCAGTGTGGATGGACTCTGTGACCAATACTTACTTTCTTCATGCAACTCAGGTTATATTCTTGCCCTGTTTATGCTATTGTTTCCCTCACAGCAGCCTGCACTAATGTTAGGACAATCAACCTGGTTTGGGTTTTCATGTAGTAAATTCAGTGAAAAAGCTCTCCAATAAGTAAAAAACTCCAATAAATAAAAAAAAAAAACCAAACCAACAGCAAACTGCACAGCTACCTACCTGACAATGTCCATTTAATCACTAAAATTACTAATGTATATTTTAAGAAACCAGCATTAAAGTAGGACAATTTATTATGGAAGATGCATGATAAACACATTAAAGTTTCAGCACAGTGCCTTTCACAATTCAGTCAAATATGGATTTTTTTCTGAGTTAACTGCATATTTTAGTTCTTTAAAGAACATCCATTTGCAATGTGTTTCTGTTTTTACATTCACTAGGGACCTGTGTGAGGATCTGAAGTACATATATGAAACATTCAGGACCAAATGGACCAAAAATATTACAACACTAAGGAGGACACCTAAATGAAACATTTATTCAGCAATGATGTAATCTTGTACTTGTCAAACACACACAAAAAGTTGATTTAAAAATAGAAAATATGACATCCAGTCTCACAGAACTCACTTAGAAAATGAGAGTTTTAGAACAATTTCAAAGCAGTTATTAGCTAATATAATCTGTAGATGCATCACAAGGTATTTTATGCTTTTAGAAATGTATTTTGATTTCTAATGCAGCTGTTTATTCATCATCATGAATAAAATGTTTTCAACCTGTCTCCTCAAATTGTGCTCTTACAGTCTAAATGCTAACATATTCACTCTAAGGGGAGCACTTTGTACAAAATTTCTAACAAATTAGTGATATTGCAAACATTACCAGATGCTTTCCTCCAGAGCATATATATGATGGTTACCAACAAGATAAACAATCTCTCTCTATTTCAACAGTATGTAGTTTCAAAACAGTTCTGTGTTCAGTATCCCTGGGGGACAGATTCTAAAGTACAATAGACATACCTGAGAACTGATTTTTAGGAAGATGATCAGCTAAAGTCATACTCCCTTTTGACAATCAGATTGCCTTCTTTGCAATTGAAATGCGTACTGGGTCACCTACAGTCTGAGCCTTGAAAGGATGGGCTAAGAAGTCAGGAGATTAACTCAGAGTTTGTCTAATTTTGTAGTTATCCATTAAGGTGGTTATGGCAGGGTCCAGTGTCTGAGTTTAGTCCAGCTTTGATTTTTAATGCATTGTGGATGTGACTTCTGATTTATGAATGAGACCTCTTTAATTTAGGCCAGAATAAGCCAGCTAAACTGGCGGTCTCCTTTGACTGGAACCCATCATTATGGAACTGGTTTTATTGGATCACATTCTTAAAGGCATCATTCAAGGAAAACCATGTTCAGTCAAGAGCAGCAGCTCTCAAGGTTCTGTACTATGGGCCCAAATGATCTTAAACAGAGATATGGTGATTTAAGTTTAATATTGCGTCACCTTATAGGGTACGTGGAAAGTGACTTGATTACAAAGTGATGGTTCTCATTAGAGCGGTCATTTTTATCAATATCACTCTCTTCAGCAAGAAAGAAACCTTTTTAATCTCAGTAGATGAACAGAAAAAAAAAAGCATAGAAGGACACAAGTCACATGTATTCTTCACTAAAAAATAAAATAATTCTGTTGTTCTGTATATTGCCCATGACAACCTGATCAAACTATTCAGTTGTTTTGAATACAAGAACTGCTAGTGCAAGCAACAGATCTGTTTGTACAAGAACTAAAACAAAAGACAACAGATTTCTTTTTCTGTTTAAGCTAAAGCAGTACCATATTTATACTCTCAAAAGTAAAGAGTAGATTAAAAACAGCCTTCATATATTTGCGGATCCTTTAAATGTACACAAGAAAGCGATACTTTGTAAACTCAGTTATAATGAGAGGAATATGCCAATTAAATCCCATTCCTCTCATAAAAATACTGTTGAAAAAATTCTTTCATGTTCTACCGTTGGTTTAGCAACTTCACACTCATGCAATGTTGTTCAAGCCTTTTCATGCCTCACCTAGCAGTAGTAATTCAATTCAATGACTCTGTTGTACTCCACATTGCAGAATGTCAGAATGTGTTTCATGCAGTGTCAGTCACGTGCTAATTTGACAAATTATTTCAGATTCAAATAGTGAGAATTCCTTTGAGGATATTTAAACCTAAAGCAAAAAATACACATTCACTTCCCAAAACTCATGTTTTTTAACCCCAGAACTAGAAGAGCAATGACTATTTCACTACAGATGTCAATCAAGTTATGTGGGGATTCTTGACCTCCCTTCCAGTAAGAAAATATACTCACAGCATATATACTCTATGCTAAAATATCAGAGGACATTACTGGTTTTAGGACATTGACAACACTAAGCTGTGTGGAAATGTTCTTCTTTCATACTAAAATGGTGCTGAAAACACAATTGCTGCTTACCTGTAAATGTTATGTGAACTTTGAATTTTTAATATATTTTAAATTTGAACCAAAAGTATATAGCATTTCAATTTCTGATTGGAAAACAAATAATTTGCTAATAGAAAAGTAGCTTATTTTGTTTTACTCATTGCTGTCTTAATTTTCTTGATTATAAAGGAAGCAACAACAGTTTTGCAGAGTTCATTTAACACTGTCTTATTTTTCATCAGTTATTGGAAGCAAATACAAACATCAATGTTTAAATAAACTCAGAAAAACATCTCAGACTTACAACAAATGTTAACACTTTAAACCATAGATTTTTCACCAAGGCAATTAAAACTTCTGATGATAATATTTTTTCCTGAAGAAATAGATGTGTCTCCAATAAAGACAAACTGAAGGAGAAATTAAATGTACTTGCCATTGGACAAAAACAAAGTTTTGCATAATATGGAGACTAAAAATTTCATGCAGTAAGCAAGAACAGGGGAATATAGTCTGATAGCATCATACATTTCATTCATCCACAAGCCTTGTATTTCCTATGAAAGACCTTTGGTTTCCTAATATAGCTTCTGCAGACCTCCCTTACCTCCCTGGGGTTTTTTTAGCACTTCATCCACATCCATTTTCATCCATATCTTGCGATAAAACAAGAGGCTCACAATGGATGCATCCAGTCTACTGCTGTAAAGTTATAATGTTTAAGGAGAAAAGCCTAGAGATGAAAGGTTATAATTCTAAATTTCATTTCAAGAAGGTAATAATTTATAGGAATTTCAGAAAGGTAATTTTCACAATAATAAATACAGTTTAACATGCTTGTAGCACCATGAATCACCTTTCAATCTTTGGCATTATGAACAACTGTACAGCAAATAGCATTACCTCTCTCAGAGCCATTGATTCCATATACAGCATTTATATCATTGAACAGCCTGAAACATGAGTTACAGGATTTATATCAGATGTTAACATGTAGGAAGTTTCGTTTCATAATCAAAAATTGAGACCTGTAAAACTAACCTTAAACACCATTGACAGATCTGTTGTCCATTCTGTTCACTCTCACCTCATGAAGCTAAGTACAATTACACATATTTAAAAGACTTCATAAAGATGATAAACACCACATAAGTGTTAAAATGGCCACTAGGGAGCCATCACTTTGAAAAAGGGGACTTAAGAAAAAGCATACATGTATGCATATAAAACAAACTCAGCTTGAGGGAGCTTATGATATATATCTAGCATAATCTCCCCAGATTTTAAAAAAATCCCCACACATCAGACACTAGGGAATTAGATTTTCTCTAAAAGACACAGCAGCTGGACATGTATAATCATAGAAATTCTGTTATTTGTGAATGGAATATTTCCCATAATGGGAAATATTTACTTTTCAACTAATGATTTGCCTCTTATGAGATGTTAGAAATTATTTTGTGGTAAAAATCCCCATGCACTTTTAAAATTTTATTTTCTAAAAATTACTCTTTTCAGGGTTAGTTTTAAAAATAAGAATACAAAAAATTTTACTGTGCCAGAAGTTTTTGAAATGTCCTTTTCTGCTCACCACTATCCATCATATTTTCTACGGTCACAGCTGATATAACTCAATGTGACATTAAAGTTCATAACCCAGTACATTTCACCAAGTGATACTGTCCAATGAGTTTGTGCTAGACCTGTAGAGAGCAATGCACCAAATAAGCAAATTGGGTAATGAACAAAACCTTCAGAAGTCCTCAGATGGTTGCTGCAAGGTTCCCTGTGAGGACTGATCTTTATTTCTAGCCTGAACAGACAAGGAAATCAGAAATTCAATGTATTTAGGGTCACAGAAATGCCAGATTGACATCATTCATTTGGTCAGCATAAGGGGTAAAACTTTCACCAGAGGGCCCACAACTTTTCTTCTTTTCATCATTAGTTGTTGAGGACATAATTCTGTTTTGTTCTCCTATGAAAAAATATGGTACTCTAAAGCCATGGATCATTTAAGGACTACCCCATGATTCTACTGTAATTTTCTGTGTGATTGATTAATTCCAAAGATGCTACAACACCCTTTTGAACTTTTTTCATCTGCAGGACTTTGTGCAAAAGAGGGGAAAATTTCCATGTGTGATTAATCTGCATTACTGTTTGTAGTTTATAATTGAGTAAAATGTCATTGAATGTATTTCTTGCGTTGCCTTAACATATACAGACTTGCCCCATTCTAGTAGCCTCAGTCATGTATCATCTGCTTTGACCAAAAGCAGGCAGCCATACATTTTTTCAGCTCCTCAAAGTTTCTTATGTATGTTTTTTAAAAAGAAGCAAACAGATCAATAAACAAATCACCATCAAAACACTGTTTTCATCACTTGCCTATTTCTTCAAATTTACATTTGTGCTAAGGCATGCTCAGTTCCAAGGATTCCAAATTCAGAGTTTGATATGGCAGGAAAAAAAATATTTCAATTTTCAATCCTACTTTGGATCTGCAGATTCCTAGAAATCTAAAAAGACTGGTAAGTAAAGTAGCAAAACTTCAGTCAATTTTTATGTCCCTATAATGAACACAGTTTCTGGATGTAGTTTTGGACAGTAACAATACAAACTAAGATGCATTTACATAAACTTCTATTTTTCAGAACTACTGTCATGAGCAATTTGAAGATGATATGGAAAGATATCAGGTCTTTATCAAATATAAACTGGTATGTATACCACTAGTTGTAAACAAATATATTAAATATAAATAATTTTAAACACATTGTGTAAACAAATATTATGCTGAATAAGTAGCAATGTTCATATTATTTTCACATAAAAACAATAGATTTGAAGAAAAATTGATGGTGAAAAAGTAGTAGTTTAGTATGTGCTACAGTGCAAATTAAAATACAGTTCTAATAAATGCACTTGAAAGAACAAGAATTTATATATCTCTGGATTTTGAGAAAGAACAAATATTCACATGGTCTCCACAAGCACTGGAATTTATCTGTAAGAAGCTTGCCAGAATAATAGTACAAGGAGTTGCTGATTTTTTAATGCCACTATACAGCAGAGTTAGTGAATTATTCAGTGAATCAAACTGCCCATGGATAATTCAAAACTAACATCTTCTGGAAATCAAATCATCCAAACCATCCTTCCTGTGTTATTTTTTGTATTAATTTGAAAAATAACCAAGGTGACTTTCTTAAAAGGAAATAACTGTATGTATCTTCAGAGAAGAATATTATAGCACAAACCTTATGGACATTTTTCTATATTCCACTTCACTATAAAAGCAGTCCAAATCTATAATAACTGCAAAAACAGTGAAACAGTAAACAAGCCAATTTTCACATGGAATACAAACTATTTTCTGCTCCAGTGGGGAAACTTTCTGCTCTCTGTAGGAAAAAGCAAAACCACTATATTCTTGTGACAATGTTTGCCCTGTTTACACTGCTGTATTAAAAAAGAAGACAGGTAGGTGTCAGATTTTCCACACAAAATTCCCTAGACTGGTATATTTAACAAGAAATGCAAATTAAAGTATTTGCTTCCCTTCACTGGTTTATAGATAAGTAAGGATACTCAAAAAGGAAAGGCTGTTGTCTGCTTGGCCATTTAAATACATAGCCCACTCTTCGACTGACCTTACTTAAAGCAATCAGCAAAATCCTGTGACCCAAAGGTGAAATAATCAGAATGTTCCTCATAGCTCCTAATGCAAAATTGTTACTATGCTAAAATGAGAGAGACAGGGAAACAGGAAAATAATAGTGAGTGATGGGGTTTATTATGCGTTTTATTGAAATAAGTGGGAATTCTTCCACTGGATTCAGTGTACAGTTTTTCACCCAACACACCTATGAAAATCATAAAATGAAGTGCAATACAACATATAGCATGCGAATATAGAAGGTAAACTTCAATGCTAGAAGTTTTGCTCCTCATTCATTCAACCAGCAGCTATACTGCTCTGAACCTTGAAAAAGTGGAAGCAACTCCCTGTTTTCTCATAGCCTTTTGAAGTCTGGGTTTTATAATTCTTCATGGTATTAAAATATTCACATGAGTAAAGATGCATAAACAGTGAAGTTTCTCGCTCTTTCATATGGTGATGCAAATTAGCAAGCAAGTCTTTTTAAGTCATAGATGGATTACCAGTGTAAAAATATTACAGAGATATATAATATCAGTGATTTACTGTAAAAAGGAAATTTAAAAAAAAACCCCAAACTAAAAAATAACCCCAGCAAACAAATGCATAAAGCATTGAAAGCAATAGGGCAATGAGCAAAAAGCCAAATGTAGGATCTCAAGGTTAAATATCATCAGCTTCATTGAACCACTCTGGCAGTCCAAACTGTGTAGAAACTTTTGGTTTTATCTCCACTTTTTAAAAAGTTGGAAAAATAATCTATTAAAAATTACAAGTATGTACTCCATTTTCTCCCATGTGACTGCAATCATATATCACTTCTGTAATTGGCTTCATTTCTAAAGTTCCTGCAGTTCCTATTAATTCCAGTCAAAATTGTTATTGCTCAACTTGATAGTATTTATTGAAGTTGTTGAAACAGATCTCTGTGCTAAAGAAGAAGCAATCATGGAGATTTTTCAATATAGAAAGAAATAAATAGCATATACAAGAAGAATGAGAAGGGGAAAGTTCTGCAAATTGCCATGCCTGGTGACAACACAGTCTGACTGGAATAAAACCTTTTCAAACCCAAGATTTTCTGTAGTTGTTTTGGGGACAGTTACAAGCTTCCTTGAAAATCAGCCCTGTAAAGAATCCGTGTATGAATGCTGACCCTGTGAGAATATTGTCACTGGGAGAAATAAGCATAGTGACAGCCTTTGGTTCTGGCTAATAGACATAAGCTAGCGATGAGGTTTTCCACTATTTAATTCATAGTAGAGCTTAATAGTTGTCTCCTCTCCAGGATCAGTAATCACTTTTTGATATGTTGTCAAACTTTCATCACAGCAGAGAAACTGCGTCGCAGTTCTCAGTTCTCAGCCTTTCTGTGCTTTCCTTAAATTAATCTATTAAATGGATGACATTTAATATAAAGAATTCCCCCTCCAGAACATAGTTATCTGCCAAACAATGGAATTCCTGAGACATTATAACCTACTGATATCTACCGATGTTCCAGTTCCTTCTTGTTTAAGAAATTCCCTGAAGTCCAAAAATGTGAAAAAAAATAAAGTCAAACACAGACAAACCCCTGGGTTTATGCTGCAGCCTCTAATGAAGCAATTTCTTAGAATTTTAGGATTTATAAATGAAAAATGTTTCTAAACTCTTGAATTTGTATAAATAATAGAATAATAGGCTACAGCTCTTAACTCAGAAAAGAGAGTGACTTATCCTGTAATGTGGCAGTAATATACCAGCTTAACACCTTCCCTTTGTGGACCACCTGCATTATAACTCATCTCCCTGTATTTACAGAAAAAGCTTGCTATATCATATTAATTTCCCATCCTGAGGAAAAAGAAATCAAAATATTGAATTCCTCAGAAAAATAGCTGCTTTCTTGAATCCCATGATTACAGTAGAAATCTCATTTTAACTCATACATCATCAGTTCAATCTTGAAAAATGTGAAGTAAAGTATTTCTATAACCTGTGTAATCCAGAACTTGTTAGGACATTTTGTTTAAGGACAGAAGCAAAATTATTCTTATTCTTTTGATGAAAAATTAAGAAACTATTAGATAAAAATTGAGTAATTGTCATATAGCTAACAAATTTTACATAATTTCTGATCTGAACTGAGTTAAATTAGATGGATATTTTTCACAACAATGAAGAAATATTTGGCTAGTTTCTTTGAGCCACATACATTGTACCCGATGTTTTCCTCCCATGCATTGACACTGCTTGAAAGCATATTTACACTGCCATTTGATGGTGTGCTTGACAGAACTCTTACATCATGCCTCTGCTACTATCAAGTTAAATCTAATATTTGTATCTTCATATGGAAAAATTACTGAAGATTCCTCTTTCAAGTAAGTGTGAGTTTTAAACCTTAAGATCTAAAATATCATTCTCCGAATGAACAAAGTTATGAGATGTTAAAGATTAGACATTAAGATCAGAAATTCAGACATCAGCAAGTAGAAATATACTTATAATCCATCAATTCATCTCTGTCTGGGGACAAAAAGAATAGTTGTGTTTTTTTGTAATTAATGAAAATAGATTTTCTAATTAAAACTGTTATATTTAAATTTCTGTTGAGCAGCAGAATATCACTGGACAGCTTCTTGCTGTCACTAGAAGCCATAAAATGGAGTTCTGCAGAAAATACAGCACTCAAAGTCATACCGTAGTAAACAATTAGCATTAAATTTATTTCCAAAGACTCTTTCAGTTTCATATGAGTGGCATCTATTTCCAGTTTTCATTTGATTGAAATATTTCTAGGAATAAGAGAGAATGATACTTTAAATTAATGAAATTCTGTTGTATGGCATCTGCAGAAACTGAAATTCAAATATATTACAGCTGCAACAGGACAATAGTTTTGTAGCATTTATTAAAAAAGTAATTTGTGAGCATGAACTTGAATTTTTCATCAAAAAAGCGAATGCTTTCTGTTTGAGTTTACAAGAACAGATGAATTTGTGTGTCTGTAGAATGACATGTAGTCATGTACTTTCTTTGCTCGTGAGAAGCAAACATTAAAATGCCATATAAGTTTTACTTTCAAAAATCAACAGTTTTACACTAAAGCTGAAAGTTACTCTTTTGAGTTTTGTATGAACAGCAATCTTCTGTCATGATTCATCCTGTGCTCTTCACCATGAATCTATTGGTCAGGCAGATGTTTAAGAGAATGAAGAATCACAGAATCATAGAATCATAGAAAAGTGTAAGTCTCTTCCAATTACAGGTAAATTTATACATTAAATCCGTCAAATAAAGAAATATTCAAAGGCATGACTGGGTACTTCAGTACAAGTACATACAAGAATGCTATTTATTGTACCAATTAAATTTGCTAAATATTTTATTTCACATTAAAATACCGTGTTAGGAATACAAAAAAGGAAAAATTCTGACATCCTCGTTCAAAATGAATAGGATATTTCTGGAGGTAATGAGAGAATCTACAACACAGAATTCATAGCCATAGGAAAGCTAAGGAATATATTATTGCAGGACATGATTACAAACAGCAAATATTTTACATTTTTAATTAGTACAGAGTGAAAGAAATTATTAACATTGTATGTGTGTGTATTCTGTAATGGAAGATTGTATACTTAGAAATAATGAAAATAAATTAGAATATATCAGCAAGAAATTGCTGACAATCTTATTCATTATTATAGAGTAAATTCCTCAAACTGAGTACTTCTTCAATAGCAATTTTTATCTAGAATGGATAACATATAGGATAACATAAAGCCTACAATTTGGCAGTGAATTGGATTCAATGACTTCATATAGCAGATAGTTTCTACTACTCTTTCAATAAGGGACACTTGACAGAGGAATGAGATATCAAAAAGAATAATTTAACTTATGAATTTATTTATGGAAAAAAACTCCAAGCCCTCAATAGTTTCCCATTTTGCCAAACCAGGCTTAATTCTTTAGCTACATCTTTCATGTGATTTTTGTCAATATAACTGACACTATGAGTAAGACTTTCAGATGAGACAGGATGGAGAGAATAAAACATGAGAATGAAAGAACTTATTTTTACTTATTTTACTGATCCTTATAGTGAAAAGCAATCTCAGTTATGAATGTGGATAACATTTTCTTTTCATAGGAGGTATAGGATGCCCTACAGTAAAATTATTTACTCAGCCAAAGAAGTAATGTTACATGTTGTGAGATGAGACAACCGATATAGTAAATACCTACTGAAAAAAAAAGAGTGGGGCAGCATGGCTTTCTGGACTTCCAGTCCTAGTCTGAAATTTAGTGTGATTTACCTCTAAACCAAAAATATATACTTTATAAAAAATTTATTCTCCTAAATTATGTAGCCAACAGGGGTGAGTGATATTGAGGATGCAGGGAAATCTGTAGTCAAAATAGTCACTAGATCTTTTGCCCTCAAGCTCCCTCCTGCTGCTAGCAGGGTCACTTCAACTTCCTCACAGTGGTGTTACTCTTTTCAAGTACTTCATAAAATGAAAAAAAGCAATGGATGGTCATTTTCTTCTCTCTTCCAGTACTTCTCTCGCTTTCACAGGAAAATCTAAGAACTATTACAAAGAAAAAAACCAAAACCCACACCAAAAAAAACCACAAACAAACAATGAAAAGCTTCGAATTCAAACCAGTCTAACTTTATCAGTTTAGTGTGTTTTGTGATACATTGATTTGGATCCCAAATCTTAGATTTATGGCTCACCAGGACCAAAAAAGTAGTTGTAGTTATGACTGCAGCTAAAAACTACAATCCCAGTGAGACAGTTCTATTCCTCCTTAAAGCAAATATACATTCAAAATGTGCAAACCAGTGAAGTGAGAACTGGTCCTTCTGGGATCTGGATAGAAGATTTGGCTAAAAGCAGACACACGTTACATCTGTGCTGCTGACTGTGAGGGAGGGATATTGACAAGCTATCTTCCATTTAGGTAGCTGGGATACCAGAAGGAATCTTGCTGGAGCAGCATGGACTTACAAACCAGATCCCAGCCCAAATGAGATGCAGACTCAGTCCACATGAAGATCTTTGCTGCTTTGGCTAAATTGTTTCTTGTTTCATTAAGCTACAATGCAGTCTGCAGAGCAGATATGCCAATAGCCATTAATGATTCTGTTTCAAATCTTTAAGGTTAAAGGCAGAAGTACATCTGAGAACATATGTATGGCAGTTTTATAGGTAAACACACTGGTGGCATCTAACAGTCAATGTGGATGCTGACATCAGAGGATTCCTTTCTACAGGCCTGTGGGCTTGATCTTGAGACCTTGGCTAAATATGTTCACTTCAGCACTTGATTTTGAAGATGGAATTATTTGTTACCTATAGATCCCGTAAATGTTTGAGCATATTGTTGTAAAACTTATGTCACACCAAACTCAAAGCTCATCTATGGCAGGTGATGTAAATGATGCATAGGGAAGAGTATGAGAATAGGGATGACAAAGGATCTTTCCTCCATAAAATTTTGGTCATCTTTTGAATACATACAAGCTTCTTAATATATGTCATGTCCTACAGTGAAACTAGTGTTAAAAAAAATGCCTCCTTTATATTATTTTTTATTTGCTTTAAACAGTTTTTTATTCATTTTTTGATGCCTCCCTAGTTCTTTTAGTGAAAGTAATAAGGAGCAGATCTTCCCTGCACATTTTCTCCATGCCACTTCAGTTTTTACATTTTTATCTTAAAATCTTAATTGATCATTTCTTTCTCCATATAAAATAGAAAATCCTAGCAAACAAATTAATACATAGGCTTTTTAAGACTATCATTCATTTGCTATTAGAGAGATACTGAAGCTTCTTAATCTTTCATTATTTTCATATAAAAGTTTATAGGAGACATCAACTAACCAGCTCTAATTCCAGATCATTCTCATCACAGTGCAGTGTTGAGATACAAGGAACAACTTCAGTATATCTAGAGCATGGCCAAGTAGCATTGAACAACAAGACAAAAGGTATATAACTTCAGTTTTGTTTTCTGTGACTTAGAAGCATATTTCTGCTGTTTGTTACACATTGAAGGGGGAAAATATTTAGAAATAATTCTGCTGCAGATTTCTTGTGTGCATTTGACCAAAACTCCTGCAGGCTGATTATCAACCAGCACATTTCAATCAAGTTCTTGCAAAATTGAACTTGTGTATACACATACCTTTAGCACTTATCTAACAAGCAGATGATGTGGTCCTAAACTGAGAAAGCTGAGAAAATTTATTTCACCTTTCTCAGTTCTGTATTACATTTGGCTGCATCTGAATTCACTTTGTGATGCGTGAATTTGAGTTGACCAAAAGTGAGAGCAAAAAGATTGTGTTCTTGTCTTGCCTGGCTTCTCTTACTCATGCACCATTTTGAAAAGTCCTGTTTCGTTATAAAAATTTGGACAGAAATGTATCCTTAGAAAAGAATGTTAAGAATAATTCTTACATTATCAAGGGCAGCTGTCTCTTGTTTGTCTGTGAAAATAATCTTCCTTCATATCCTGAAATCTTAGACATAAGGAAATGATTCACCTTTGACACGAGGAAAAAATGTGTTTAGTTCTAAGGCTGTGTTTTTTTGTAATACGGGGGTATATGATTGAATGATTGAATTATATACACTGGTATTCACATATCCATATGGGTCAAATAATAAAAGCAATTTTCTAGATTAATGTAACAAATATTTATATATCTCATTGCTTTTGAAAGTGCAAGTTTCAGAAGTGCATATTCTGTTTTATTTCAAATTCAAGCAGTCCTCTTCCCACCTCCCCCAGGAGCTGAAATAAAACAATGTCCAAATATTCTAATAATAAAACTTATCATAAAAGTGGACTGATGCGTATTTTCTGGAAAACAATACTATATAACTACTAAATTAAAGTCATCTGTCAGTCCGAAGACAGAATGCTGTCTTTGTTACTATCCACTCCCATAGTCATTATTTTAAGAGTGAATGGAATTGATCTCTACCAAGTCATTAAGTTTTTATGTTATATAAGGAATCTAAAAAAGTATTCCAATATGTTATTAAATTGGTCTATACAAAATTGAGATTTCCAAATTCTTACTATCAATTCATTTAGAAATGCAGATTTAGGTATGAATTTAATGGTACATCAGGGAACATCTACAATAGGTGTGAAAAAAACCAATAAACAATTAATTTGAGGAAAATACTTAAAAATGCATTTATGAATTGACTTGCAATAAAGACAAAGAAACACATCTGAAGTACTTGGATTAAAAAGGATTGCAAACTGATTGTACATTCAACAGCAACCGCAGAACTCTTGATAATTTAAAGAGAGTAAAAAACCTAGAGTTAGAGTGGATTCAATAAATGCTTTCCTTAGTCATCATCTATTCTGTGCAAAGAATGTCTCAGGACCACAGTATCTACTTTAGCAAAATAGTTTGACATGAGTTTATATGAAATTTTTGGCTAAATAAAATATTTATTTAACTGAATGTTAATGATATTTTACTGCCATCTCATAAGCATTAGCCACATCACCAACAAGAGCAGAGCAATCTGTAAATTACAAGATGATCAGAAAAATATTAAAGGGCATATTAATGAGAGGTCCAGGAAGAAGCTCCTGAAAATTGGGGATTTGCAGCCTCATTCTGCCAACCATCAAGAAGGTAGCCTTTTTCTCTCACACACTGGAGTAAGAAAGTAAGCTTTTCTCCAGCTTCTAAATATAAGGTGCTGAAATGTTCACTCATAAAGAGGGATATTTCCTCACTCAGGACTTCTAAATTCAAGGCATAGTTTTTTTTCCAGTTCGGTTATATAAATGGTAGATTTGCATGAAAGATACTCTGTGTCAGTGGATTTAACTGTTATGGTCCTAAGTCATCATACTCCGTCAGTGCTTACACTGTTGTCAGTTTTATTCATTTAGATGTAATTCAATGTTTTGCTTCTGAGAGCAATTCTAGTGTCAATAGAAAGGACAGGCAAAGGAGAAGAAAAAGGGAGGAAAGGGAACTGTTATTTCATTCAGATGATGATTGTTTCACTAATCATGAAGTATTCTGTAGAATTTGATGTTTGGAAAGCTTCACGTAGTCATGTCATCATTCCTGATGATAATCTAATCACATACCTAAACACATGAAAAACATTCCCCTTCACGAGAACATTGCCAAATCTTATATTTATTTTCATTAAGTACTTTTGGAATACAATATTCAGGATAGGGACAGGACAGGGGCCCTTTATTTCCTCTTTCCTGAAATTATATTTTATTGTGAGAATGTCAATTATCTGGAGAAATTATTTTAAAAGTAGGCAAGGGCAATAATATGTATTGCATGTAGTTCTGATAAAACTTGGAGAATGGATCTGAAAAAGTTTGATTTAACTCTTTACTGTTGCCATAGTACTAAGTTGGCTGGGAAAAAAAAGAATTTTTTTCCATGCCAAATAAGTCTCTCTGTATCTCAGTGCTGCTTAGTTTTTGGAAGAGTTTTTCCTTCCAGTCACACTATTATTTGAATGACTTCACCCTCTTCACAGACAATCAGAGACTAGAACAAATTAGTATCCTTTCATAATATTTCTTGTCAGAATAATCAGCCTTACTGGCCATCTTTAGCAGAGAGCTAACCCATTTCAATACAATTCAATGAGGTGGGTGTGTGTAAGATACTGCATCTTCCTCAGCGGAGTAATAACTAATAACTGCACAGTTCCCTTTTGATGCTCATGCAGTAGGTCTTCTGGAATCATTCAGTAAGCGAGGCCTCACAAAAGGCATTTGACTTCAACCATGCATTGCCTCCTCAAGGCAATCTATCGCAAAGTTTATGCTTTCCAAATAATAGCATTATTTCTTGTTCTCTCTGTTAATGAATAGTTTCCAACTAAGAGCACAGATTTCTTTGCAGTTCTCTATGACAACAATGCATACCATCATAACCTTTAGGAGCAAAAGGATGCTACATCTCCTTGCTGCCCAGACATCTGATCCGTCACCTTTTAAGAGCCAGTAGTTTGCAAGCATTTTCATACATTCTGCCCAACTTCATTGTACATTTTTCAGCTTGAGCAGCCTATACACATCCCACCACTATCAAGGAAGTAGAAAAGAACAGAAGAATAACATGATACCAGAATTTTTGCACAAAAAGGTAGCTCAACTCACACAAAGCTTAATGTTAATGGTGAAGTTCATTGTTACAGGATTTGGTGGATACCAGAAGAAAAGGATAAAAGAGAAATCTATGGAGGAATGAACTATCAAATATCTATCTAGAAAACATATTAGTTCCCTAACTCCATTAGCCACAAACCAACAGAACCTGCACTGGAAGAAATACCTCATATTTCCACTGTACATATCCCTGTATTTTCCCTGTTCTTAAATTATTTCACCAAATATCCCTCACTGGCCATTATATGAGACAAAATGTCACCTATATAGATACTAGAACTTCTATTCTGTGGCAATACAGACCTCAAATAATGGAAATACAACCAAATCTTTGCTAGCTACTCATCACAGGATTATTGAACAGAAAATACTATATTTTCAGCTTGATTGTCATCATGACGGAAGTGCAATGGTGTTTGGAATATAGTGAAATACAAAAAGTGTTTTAGAATGCATATTATAGTACAATTTGCTATAAAAGTATCATCATTTAATCTGAAGGCTGAGGAAAACAGTTTTATTTTCTTTTCTTGAAAGGCCAAATGGGCTTCAGAATTATATTGCATTTTGTCAGGCTTGTACGGAAATGTTGATGAATGTCTCTGTGTAACCTACTGATGAAAGGATCCCAAAATCTTTTCCAGCTATTATAATTAAAGTGTGGATATAAGGTAAGGGTTTCTCAGCTGCAGATTTGGATACTTTGTGCATGACAATAATGGGAGTACTAGAGAAATGTTTTCCAGGATTAGCGTTTCATTAACAAGCACTTTTATTACAAATTTTAAAAAAAACCCAGCACTAGAATGCGCTAGAATACATTGAGAATATTACAAAAATGTACTTATGATTTGTCATAAGTATACCTAATAAGGAATATTTCATGCCAAAGGCAAAAGATATAAGGAATTCCCATTCAATATTATACAGCATCATCCAAATATGTGACTTCATGTTTTGGTTTTAACAAACAATTATTTTTATCTTCTTCAGCTGCTTCCTTCATAGAAATATGACTTTTCAAGAAATCATAAATATTACAGAAGGGTTGAAGCTTGTCAGAAAGTTGAATATGGAGTGTTTTGAGGAATATTGTGTCATAAAAGATTCAAGGAGGTGCATGTGCATGCTTCAGCAGTTTAATTATAGAAATGTTCTCTCAATACCTAAAAACTTGTGATATTTATTATATTCAGTGCTGTCACAAATGCATCAGTGAAATATATATAACAAATACACATACACACGTATGTTCCTTGTATAAATAGATTTTATGAGATTGCAGAAACCTACTAAATGTTTGTTCTATTGAGGCGAAATTTTCAATTAAGGTTATTTTCCTTCTTTCCGAAAATATTTGAAAGTATCTCTTCACTGCATGTTTATTGTTTGAAACAAAAAAATATTAGATATTTAAACTGCAGAAAAAATATGGTTTTAAGTTTTGAGTTTCCTTTAAAATAACTGAGTGATGAAACTGAGGTCATCTGAAGGCAATGTATTTTACATAGTTAATAGACCCCAGTTTTGAACTTTTATCAGATTTTTCTTTCACAGGCATTAACTTGCAATTTTCACAGCAATAATTATGTATAGAATGGCTCTATTGACAGCCATTTTACTTACTTTTGCTATAGTAGCAAAAGCAAGTTAGAAGGATGAGTGTATTCCTCCACATACTTAAATTGATTAGGGTAAGGTCCAGTAATCTGAGTGCGCAGACAGATGTGTCTCCTGGAATTCTGAAGAAAGGTGAGCAGACTGGAGCAGAGACAAGCGCACCAGCACCCTCTCTTTGGAGTTGTGCTGCAGATGGCCACGACACTGCTCAGTGTTTCCAGTATTTCTCACTTGGGAATGAGCAAGTGCTAGAATAAAAACAAGACTTGGCTGAATAGTTGAGTAGCCACCATTTTATCACTATGCCTGTTGCAACAAGGTTTTTATCCCTTTGAGCCATTTCCCAGAGTGGTTGACTGCTTTACACAGATATAAAAACTACAAAGATGCAAAGTTTTCTTAATAATCCTGCCAAAAGAAAGTTTCATTGACATTCCCATTTGGAAATAGATAAATATTTGAACTACGTGAGACTGCCTATTCCAGCCAAAGTGTACTTCTCAGAAGAGCTTTGAAGAATTTGCAGTGATGGTTTCAGTCTCAGTAAAACTCAGGTGAGGTACACTTTGAAACAAATACACAGGGTTTCCTATCTCTTCAGTTATGGGTAGATCCCCAGAAAATGCCTCTTACTGTCCCTCTGGATCTAGCGTTTTTTGTAGAAGAAACACTGAGAAACTGTGGTGGTTTAGAAGCAGTAAGCAAAGGCAGAGAAAAATACAAACACAATTGTATTGTTTCCTCTGTATCCAAGATTGTTGTACTTGGAGTCATGTAGCTCTCTTTAAACAAAAAGAACCGACTATTTCACCTTACCTTCACATGCTGCAACTCCAAACAAGGATAAAATTAAGCAAAAATGAGAGGCCATTGCAGACAGATGGTTTTTGTTATACACACTTTTTTATGTAGCAGCAGCTTATGTTTTGTGAAAGAAGGACGTGCTTAGGAGCAATAAGAATAGCTGACTGGTTCTGTGACCAGGGCTGCTGCACTTTGTTTCAGGTCAGCCATTCTAGGAGGAAGATTGCTTCTACCAGAACAGATTCAAAATTTGAGAATGAGTCAGGCAGGATGAATGAAAAGGCACAATTTAGAGTTCATTTGTAGTAGATTTGCTTGCAAGATAGTCACAGCAAGCCCTCAGAGAGAAGGACGCATTCTCACACATCCCAAGCAGTATATTTGAGGTTCATACCTTCCAGAAGATACATACAGCTGCTGGAAAGATAGACTAGAAGAAATGGGGTTCTCTTCCAAGGGTTCAATGGAAGCAACATGAGTGTGTTTACAGTGATTCTTATTTTATATATTTGAACTAGAAGGCTTGAGTTTCTTGCAGCTTAAGAGATTTTTGTGTTCCACTTCAGTATTTTTCAGTATTTCAAATAAAATCTAGTTTTAGGAATGGGAAGCCTCCTGCCTGTTCATCCTTCCTTGCTAGAAGAAGAAAGCTACAGTCATACTGTCTTTTAGAAGCTGTATGAAGACGTGTTGACAAAACAGTGTTAAGACCCTAGAGCTGTACTTGCTGGGAGGAGAAAGATCTGACTTTTGACATTTCATATCCACACATCTTTTCATAGGTCTCTATTGCAAAAACCAGAGCATCTTCAGTATTCTCCTCTAGACTTCCCAGTCCAGTCATTTTAGTAGAAACAGTACAGGCAATCTTGCCAATAGGAGTGATAAGTTGGAAAACCTGGTGTCAAGGTCACAGATCAAAGGAGACAGATAGATATGGCTGTGTAGATATAGCTGATATTTTTCTCAAGGTGTCTGGCTTTTTTTACTTTTCTTGAATTACTTAACTAGTTCCAAATTACATATGCCTCAGTCAGCATGCCTCATTAACATACAACAAGCAATGTGTTTGACAGAAGAAGTAAAATAGAAAACAATTAGCAGTACCAGATTTAATTGCCACCTTAAATGGACTTCAAGATGACACTGGCAAATAAGAAACTCCTCCAGGAATGTGTACACCAGTGCCAGAGGCTGTCTTCCCAGACTGTCTGCAGTGGGTCTATCTCTAGTGACTGTGCTGTCAAAGCACTTGGAATGAGATTTAGTACAGAATTAAATTAACAATTTGTAGAAAACATTTCCTTTAATGAAAGAGACAGAGGGACCCTGCTTTTGACACTTCCTGTCAGACCATTTAAGATCACACTACTTGAACAGAAAATCTTGTGTCCATTTTATAGGAGCCTCTTCCCTGGAGCTCGCTTCTGTCAGTATACACCCATCAACACAAGCTCAGATGGAAGCAGTTTCTGCCCCTTACCAAAAATCATAAAGCTGTGCTTCACAAGCTTTGGTTAACACTACAGATTCCCAAATAATCCTCAGCTATAAGAACAAAAGGGTTTTATTATTTGAAATGTAAAATTTCAGACAGCATATCTTGAACAATACAATGGAAACGTGGACTTGATGAGATCTCTTAGGCTACTTAACAGTAATCTTTGCAAATTTGTTGGGTTTTATCTCAAATGCTTACAAAAGGAACTATTATCAAATATAGGATTTTTTCATCAGCTCCTTTGAATCATTGTTCCAGAATACTATAATTTTCATACTGGTGAAAAATATTAAGCAAAAGAAATTTGGTTTAGATTAGATAAAAAATGTTAGTTTTACTTATAGGGTGAATATGTAGAAAAAAGCTTGCTAAGGTATGCATGGAGAGTAAAGATAAGGAAAAAAAGGAAAAAAAAATTCCTATGGGCAGAGGAGAGCTGCAGTCCAGAATTCAACCCAGAGACTGGGCTACTGACCTCAATTCCAACTTAAGTCTTAAATTTAATAATTAAATTATTTGTTAAAATTATTGAAGAAACTAGCAATGAATTGTTTGTCACCTTGTTTCAAGAACATATAGCAAAATAAGTACAATGATACCAGATTATAACCTTGTCCTTTTTTTTAAACTTTTGTAATAACATATGAACAACTGATGCATAGAGATACAATTGAGGGCCAGATCAAATTAATATTGATCTATTTGAAGCATAAATTTTTTTGCTATAAATATTGTAATGGTACCTTTCCTATTAAATAGGCTTTCTTAGACTTAAAAAAATGGAGAAATTAATTTCATGAAATTTGAGCACTCACAAGTTGTGGGGGTTTTTAAACAGTAGTGTTAGAAAACAGATATAGCATATTTGGTATGGGCTTAAAGTGAGCAGTTTTGCATGTAACAGTGTCACAGATCGCAGTGTATTATGTTGATTTACACAAGCAGTACCTAAATGCAGTCCATAAGACTGATATAACTGAAGGGAAGCTAGCAAGTGAATCAATTGCTCTAGCAGGTAAGTAGTTCATTCTACCACAAATGGTCCTTGTTGTTGAAAGTGTGGTAACTATTTCCATATGTTGATTTACTTAATTTTATTGCTGTAGATTATAACACAGCCCTTGACAAGAGACAGAGTAGATGTCAAACCTCAGGAAGAGGATGGAAAATCATAGTAACTAGTCCAAGGAAAAAAGTCACTATTTTAATGTCTTGTCAAGATTACATAGGTACTATTTATAACTTTGCATTCACATCATTTTAATATGCAGCTTATTTTTTTATATCAAACAGCTTATCTTGTTACTGACTTTACAAATTCCCATACAAAATCTTGAATGACTGTTCTTTCATGGTGCTCTGCAGAGCAGAATTGTGCAACATTACAAGTTCAGGAACCCTCATTTACAGGACATCTCTAATTATTGTTGTATTGAAGGTTTGGGTTTTTTCTGGTACAGGGATCAGAAACTTCCCAGACTACTACTGCAGCTACTTTGTGTTGCCAGGGTTCAGATGCAGACCAGTGTGATTATGATGAAGCTGTTTATTTATCCGAACTTAAATCATTATATAGTTTTCTCAGAAAGAAAACAGTCATCGTGGTAGACAATCATTGGTTAAGCATAGCATGTGTGGTTATATGATTTGTTAGAATCATACAATGTTGTACATACATAATTCGTTAAACATAACATCACTCAAATTCTGGGTAACTATTATCTGCATTCTTGTACACTGATGTTCCAGGTGCTGAGCAGTTCATATCTTGAACACTTGACTTCCCCAGCATTGTTGCTTTTGCTAGAATCAGAGTTGGTTTTCTTTTCCATGCCTTCAGTCACATCCTTGCATCCAAGCCTCACATCCTAACTGCATCACTAAACCTTACTTACACAGTCGACATGTCGACTTCCTAGAAATCCTCCCACAATTCCCCCTTTCTGTTTTAGCTTCACAACCGAGATGCTGTTCACTGACTGTCGAAGAGAGCACTGTGCACAGGAAATAATGCAGGGAACAAAAAAAAAATTAAAATAAAAAAAGCAACAAGCCTTGTTCCAATAAATCCTTGATCCATCCTGTTAGACCTACTGGAAAAACATCCCTGTTATCTTACACAAATACCAGGTGTCTTTCTTGTTTCTGTTAGATTTTCTTCCTGGCATATTTTGCTGCTTTCACAGCTTCATTCCAAGAAGTCCCATCATATCTTTCTCCCAAGGTCAATCCTCACTTGCAGAGTTCAATATCTCTGCACTCTGCATCCCAAAAACCTTGCCTTCGTTTTGATTTGTTAGGGAAAACTTCCTCTTGGAATTGCCAAAGCTGTTCAATGGGATATGCAAATTCATGCAAAATTAGAGAGGAATGAGAGATTGCATACAAACTATTACATACAAGTCATCTTGATGAACAGCAGCAGATATATATCTGTTTCCTCTAGCAGCAACAAATTTGAAATTTATTTGATGAATAAAAAAATTTAAGAGCAAAATAGTCTCATACATATATTCATGTAGTCTCTTTCATGCAAAATTTCCTCTCAGAAGACTTTAAAGTTCATTTCAAAATAGCTAATCAATAGCAATTTCATTTAATTTTAAACTACTATGGCAGAAGTTCAAACTTAAAGAGGGAAGGAAGGGGAAAATTCTGTTATCAAACAAAACTATGACAATTTCACCTAAGTCTCAATTAACCACATATTGTATTTCATAATTAATTAAGGATATCATTGATCCCTGAGGGAATTTAATAAAGACAGAACCTTTTAACCTAGAAATTGGAGTGCCTGACTTTCTGAAAGTATTCAAAATTTTGTTATGAAAATATAGATGCTCAAACCATCAGATGTGCGACTCCAGTCCTATTTTCTCTCAGCATTCAAAGCCTGTAGTACTTTGATCTCAGTGTTGGTATAGCAACAGTTCTTGCAGCTAAGCAGAAGCTTTTTGATTAAATATATTTTTCATAAAGAGATCAGTCAATTTAAAAAATTTAAGAACTGTATATTTTTCTCCAAACTTTAATCATAAAAGGTTTGTGGGATCCATGATTAAGTGTCTCATCAAAGCCAGGTGTAAGCAAGCTAGTGGTAGGTTACTCTCAGTTTTTGTGTGGAGTATGGCTACCCCCTAGTATCATCATCTATGACCTCTAAACATTCATTAATCTTAAATTCATGGCAAATAAAACTAATGCAAAAGGTGATGCTCAGTGAATATTTCAGAGTAGACAAAACGTGAATAGAAAGAATACCTTTCTCTTCTGTTTCCCGCACTGTATGCTCTCTCTACCCTTCAGTATAAATCAAAGCTCTATAGTAGATCTTTGTGAACATAAAAATTCAGATTGGCATGATCCCAACAAACAAATTAATAAAAAAATCTCAGTCACATGGGCACATGTGAAAAGTAATTAATGATAGCATAATTAAGGTGCTCAAAGGTATTCTCCATGTTAAACTTTCCCTTGTGTCCTTCTTTTCTTCATCCTTTAGCCACTTCTAGAGTTCTAACACAAAAAACCATGAAGTGCAAACTCAGATTTTTATGCACTCCATCTGCTCTTCTGAGGAGCTCATACTGTGAACTTACCATTTCTCTACCAGTAGAGTATTTGTATGTATACACAGTGTCTCAAGTTTCAGTACAATTTACCAATGGAAAGTTTAAAGAGAAAAAACAGGGCATGGGTCTTCTTAGCTCTCTAACTTTGATTTTTCCCAGTGGGGAAGTAGCAAAGGTTTTCTCTACCCAGGCTAAATCCTCTAATAAATCAGTCTCTGGGATAGAGAGGAACTCTGTGTCATTCCTGACAAAGTTTCTGTGTGAGCTGAGGAAAGTATGCCTATTCTAAACCACTGGAAAAACAGGAGAAGGGGATATTAGCAAGCAGCATGTGCTTAGAAAATCTGTAGTGGATGGTGGAAAACAAAACCCACAAAGGGTGGAACATTTTAGAGCTACCCTACTAAAAATCACTCAATTGCAATACAGCTTAATATATTCCTTGGTTTAGTTTGCAGTAAGAATAATAGGGTATAATAATCTTGTAAAATTTAGTTTTTACAGGACTTCTTGATTCCAGTGCAAGCTGCTAAGATCATATCACACAAAAGTCATGTCACTTTAAGACATAAATTTTCTTTAATACACTTGCCAGATACATTACGGTCCCTAATTTACTTATATAATTAATTTTATTTAATAAAACACTTCTACTTCATAATGACCAAAGGAAATGGAGGAGAGGATTTTCAGACAAAGAATCTGATACAGCATGATGAATCCAACAAGCATTAGTCTTCCTCCTGGGGGGGTTTGTTCTTTGTTTCATGTTTCCTACAAAACTAAGGGTCAATAGGAACATAGATGTCTGAAAAACACAGCACCAGCACCATCAGCCAAAGTAAGAACTGAGGAGACAAAGAGAAAAAGATATTATGAAGAATGTATGTGCTACATGATAAAAATAAACATGGGACTCACTTAAAAAGATACAAGTTGCTAGGCTGTAGTCATTCACACAGGCATATAAGATATAAGGACCAAAACAAAAAATTAGCTAATTTACATATGACTATTTAAGTTTATGGACAATACTCCCTCCCCAGGAGGACCTTGGTATTAGCAATAATTAAATTATGTGTTCAGTCATGCAAGGTCAGCAGCAAAGTCAGTGGCAAAGTCAGCAACTTGATTCACATCCATGAATTATGTAAGTGTAAGACTAAGCATCATGAGGATTGCAGAGGAGCAGGTTAACTCACCGAAAAGTGGGTGAGGACTTTGAAATATACTGCAGAAAGCTACACAGAAACTACTCATACACTATGAGACTCCTGAAGAAAGGGAAATGAGATTACAGCAGCTGGGCTCAATGGCAAGCAAGGCTTTTGTGCTTAGTGCCTGGGCCAGTAATCAGCAGGACAGAATAAAAGGAAATATGAAGGGAACACAGAAACCTTCATCTTGTGCTGTTTCTCCAGTCCCTTAAACTAGCCATAGACATAGCCATAGCCTGTCTGTTCAAAAAAGAAGAAAACATGGCCTGAGGATTTAGGTATAGCAGACAGCTGGACAACAGGAATAATATAAAAGGGAGAAACTTGTCTTGAAAAGATCAACAGGGAAAAAACAGAGTAGAGACTGGTTATATATATTATTTCTTAAGAGTACATCATCTCTTAAGTGCAAAGAAAATCACGGGTTATGGCAAAGGTGAAAGTACTCTATTGCTGTAATGGAACTCATCCCCTATATATCTCCCTAGCCAGAAAAGAGAGTGAGAGATTCTGTGAGCAGCAACAGAAGCCATTCAAAACACAGGTCTTAAAAATAAATGTGAATTTTAATAGCCCTTAGTTTTGTGAAAAGGAAAATAGCAAAGGTGTCAGTAATCAGTTAATTCATAAGCATAGGTAACAATTTTTTAAAATATAAAAACTGGAGCCATTTGTGTAGAAAAAGGTCCTCAAAGGAGGATACGGTTAAAGACACATAAATAGAAAACATCTTAGGAAAGAGTGAAATGATGGAGTTCATGATACTTAGGAAAAGAATGAAGAACTATGAGAAAACAAAACCAAGACATTTATAGGGAGTGGGCTTCAGTATTTCCACAAAACCGGTAGAAAAAGAGTCCTAGGAAAGAAAAAAAGAAATTAGAAATTAAAGTGAACTGTCAACTTTGTAAACAAACAATATTAAGATCATGTGTGCAAACTACACTATTATAGAGAAGAGCTTTAAGGTGCAGTAAGAGATGAGTCTGATGTAACATAGTCTTTTTGTGAATTTCAAACATCAAAAGAAACTAGGTCTGGTTACTGAGTTGGAGTATTTGAAATAGAATTAGTGCGTAGAGAGAGAATGAGAAGAAGATATGTCACAAACACAAAATTCTTTAAGTAGGAAACTAAATTATTATCAGAAATCCTCCATAAGAAGAAAGATTTTTTGATAATGTTCTGTAATGGGTGCTATTATAAACTGATCCTGGCAAAGTAAAGAGTTCAACACTTCTTTGCAAGTTATTTCTGAAAATGTCATACGGCTGCATAATTCATACAGGTCACAAAGGGTGAGACCTCCTCCTCTAATAAGGAAGGAACAGGTCAAACAATATCTAAATGCTGGATGTTCAAACAGCTGGTCTTCACTGCAGTGTAATTAAAAAGTTGGCTGATTAAATTACAGTGTCATTTGTTGTTATCTCTGAAAAACTAGCAAGAATGGGGAGACAGGAAAACATGCAGTTTGAGGCAATAAGAAACAGAGAAGCCAGAAAATCACAGACTAACCAGCTTAATGTCAGCTTCTAGAAAAGTACTGGAAGAGATATCCAAATTATTTTTTAAAAACTAGAAAGAAATACAAAAATGAGTAACAGCTGGCATCCTATCAACAAGAAATAGTGCCAAATCAGTTTAATTTCTCTCTCCCACAGGCTAGGAAACTACATGGATAGAGGAGAAACAGCTTAACTTCAGCAAGCTTTCAGTACTACTAGAATAATCAAGAGCAAAGCACTGCCTTAATGAAAATATCAGAAGAAAGACACAAAGGCAGTTGTATTACATTCTGAAAGAAGTCATAATGAGTCCTGTGTCAAAACAAAAGCATGTAATTAGTGAAATTCTGCTGGGGTCTGTCCCAAGTCAGCAGTTCTCATTAGCTTTGTGGGTATATTAAGTGTATATATACTACATGTGTGGGAAAACTGCCAGTATAGCTGAATATACATCTAGAACTCAAGAAAATCAAAGACAAATTTGAGGCAACATCTAAAAGAAAAACAAGGTGTTTAATAATGACAAGCAGAAGGTATTAATGCAAGTGGGAAACATCTGCTAGGCAGTAATAGTAAATAGGTGTTTGCAATGTCTTTCAAATACTTGCTGTAGGGAGAAGCAGAATTGACAGTATTCTGTGTTTGCTGTCAGCATAAAAGAAACTAATGTAAAGGAGTTTTTACAAATACTGCAGAATTGAAATCAAATTTGAGAAGTCTGCCTGCTCAGGACTTCATCAGCAGAGTCTTCAGTCTCAACAAATGTCTGTCATCACTGACCTTGGACGAATCAACAGGCTAAATGATGTCTTGAGTTTACTTCCCTACAGTGCCATGATTCCATATCCACCCAGAACCACTGCAGCCACCTTCATCAGCTAAAAAGCAAATGCATACTGCTTTCCTACATGAGAATCCAGCTGAGATGCAAGAATGCATGACAGGATCACCATATGCTCTGCTCTCTCACAATAGTATTGACAACAGTTCCTTCCTGCCAGCTCCAAAGTGTATTTTGCTCCTTCTGTAGAAACCATATGTACAGGGAGAGTGCAGATAAGGAGACACCCTATAGTTAGTGCCAGTAGGTTTCAGCAGATGATGCCTACAGTACTTGCTTGTATCTTGTCTTTACATTAGGGATACTGTAACATAGCAGCAATCACCATATAAAGTAGAAGGGCTAGGTAACTTCATATAGATTCAAGGGGCCACATAAAAAATTAACATGGAATATAGTAACGTGAGCAGCAGCAAAAGTGCAGGAAATGTAAAGCTTTCTCACTTGATACTACAGAAAGAATGTTCCCATGCATTTTCCTTGTCATCTCTATAATCTTCAAAACACCTTTTGAAGCTATTAGAACATCAGTAATTTTTAGCATCAGCAGTAATATGAGGAGACAAAAAATTGTAGGAACATGGTTGCACTTCTTTTAAAAACAGGTTTATGTGCCAAATCTAACAGAAAAGATCCACTCATCTGTTACAATTAGGAGACATACTCCTCAAGAAATATTCAAATCATTAGAAATTAATTTAAAGGGGTTTTTTGATAGATCTGTTACAGACAGCTTTTTAACTTGGGTACATTTCTATGTTCTAGTAATTAACAAACCACAGCATGCCTTTGTTTTGCATCCCTCTGATATCTAAAAATTAATAGCAGCTAGTCTTAATTAAATCTGAGCTCTTTGAAATGAAGAAAGCTGAGTAACAACATTCTAGATAAAATCTCTATACACATGTGTTGATATAATGGTAACATAACCAGTGGGAATATAAATTCACTGCCTGTGACTTTATCACATATATAAAGACCTTCTAGAGAAGGTATAAGAGTATATGACATTTCTCCACCTCTGCAGGAATCAGTTCATCAGATATTCTTTTTAAGGAAATTCCAGCACTGTAATTTGCTTTTAAGCAACAATGTGATAATGCAGAAGCCATGTTCAATGGTTCAGAATGATTTAGTTTTCAGGAAGCCCATTAATTTAACCATATTTTCCCATACTTTTCAGCACCATGTCCTGTCATCTGGAAATAATAGAAACCATAGTAGTAAATTCTGAAAGCTAAGAAAAAACATCCAAGCACAGTTCACGTGGTATTTACTGGTATGCTAATGTTAGCTCAGCCTGACCAAAATTAGAGTTTTTTGGTAAACCTGGATTTGCTTTCTAGTGAAAAGGATACTGAAGTGACAATCAAAAGCAAATGTGTCATATTTCTACATTTTTATAGTTATATTTATTTATATTTAATTATATGAACATGAACTGGATGTATGTATTGTGAATGGAAACTATATGATGAGAGCTTTATTATCGCTGCAAAAATGTTTAATACGGACTCTGCATAATGGGAAAAAGAGTTTCATGATCATTCAAGTGTCACTACATTTTCTCTGCTTGTTGCTCTCAAGAACTGTTGTTCTTTTTTAAAAAAGAAATATATGCCATTAATACACTTTTATTGTAAAATTATCTATTCTGTATTGCAAAAGGAAAAATTCTGATGAAGTATATGAATCTGTCACTTCACTGTCAATAAATTCAGTCTGTTCACAACATTCTTCAGTCAGAATATCAGCCTGAAACTAGGTAAGACTTTGTAGTTAGGCCCATAACAAAGCTTAGCTGTAGCTAAGCTATAAGCAGTAAATATATTTTTAGGTTTTGACAATGGGAATGTGTCTCAGATGGATTTAATGTTCTCTAGACGCAGTTCTCTTTCTTTGGATTAGAAAATAGTCATTTAAACTGAAAAGAAAATCTCTTCACAAAAGAGAGGAGAAAAGAGGAAAAGCTTTGCAAACATAATAAGCTTCCGCTGTGCTCATTACAGCTTGTGATTTCTAGGAAATGCAGTGAATTATGAAGTCTCTAAACTCTGGATCAGTTCTGGCTTCCTTTGGTTAACTGAAAGTTAAGAGGCTCGTTGCAACCCCATTATACATTTTTCTAAACTTGTATGCATTCACAACCGTATATGTGTAAATTTTTGCCTATTTGCTTGAATATAGAAATAGATAGACAGTTTATGTGGATAACAGTGTTAGACACTCCAACAGCTCTCTTTTGAATAGAATGTGAAACAAAATGGAGGGCAGGACATCTCAGAGGTGTCATAAAAGGCTGCAGCATTTCCCATACTGATGTAGGGAAGTACTGATGTACTGGTTTAGGCCAGACAATATGGAAAAAATAATAAAACTGAGAGGATTAAAAGAGGGATTTTTGTTCAAGATGTGGCATCTCAAAAGCTGAAAAACTAGTAAAGCTGTAGAGTAAAATATTTCACTTTCTTTATTATTGCTTGAATAATACTCTCCAATGAAAAAGTTAATGGCTCATAAATATATCTATGTTGATCAAGGATGAAGGACAAGTTTAAATGAATTTTTAGATAAATCAAGAAACTGAATTTAAGTTAATCGGGATAGGAAAAACAGAACATATTGGAAGTTTTTCTAAAGATACTGTATCTATACCAAGGAACAAGAAGACAATGTCAAATTAGAAACATGCTTCATTTAAAAGTTAGATTTGTTTTACTTAGCTAAACTATGAAAATGATGCACATGAAAACATTATGTGAATGTCTGCTATGAATTAGATTGGATTGCAAAAACAAAATTCACAAATATTAACATTTATCATATTTTCCAACAGGAAAAAATAGTTTATCATCATTATTATCATATGAATTTGATCACTCTTTATAAATAACAAGAAATTGAACTTTTCCCTAAAATCCAGAAAACATTTGATACTCAATTAAAATATAAAAGATAAGAATGGAAATTATCAGATGTAGAATTGCAGGCTCTTCTATGATTCCTTTGACACTGCATTTAGTGGCATACCTCGGTTTTAAAGATATAGTCTAGAAGTGTAGGGATTTAAATATACTGAAACCAGAAAAATTTGATAAAATCCAGCTAAAATATATTTATTTGTCACTCATTATTTTGAAGCATGATGATACAAAATGAGAATTTAACAGCAGAAATTTATTTTAAAATAAGGGGGGAATATAAGCTTCCCAAGCAAGGAGCAATATAGGCAATGTAAAAAAAATGTCATCTGTTAGTTTAAAAAACTCTGGTTTGGAAGGGAAATAGAAGATTAGTTTGCATGCGCCAAGTATTTAGATTACATTTATATCTTTTTTTCCTGCTCAGTAACAGGAACTTAGTTAAAAAATTTCCTTTAATCTTGACTGTCATAATGTGCAAGCGGAAAGAACCAGTCTCTGAGATACTAGAATCACAGGATTATGTTCAGCTTCAGAACTAATTATCAGGACTTTAAGCAGGAGGTACAGAAACAGGTGGTATTTTGTGCATGTTGGTCCATGTGCTTGCAAGATCAGCAATTAGATTCCTGGACAATTCTCAGTAGCAACAGTTCCCAGGGTTTTGGGGTTTTTTTCTGAAAAACAACCCCAGCAACTCAAAACAGACAAAAAATCTGGAAAGGTACTTCTTTATGCAGAATTCAAATACATAGTTTAGTAACTTGCAGCAAAAATGAAAAAAAAATACTCCAAACAGACTCTGAAGTCAGAATGGCACGTACAAACCCTTCTTTATATAGAGACAAAAATTAAAATTCTTCTAGAATTTTTTCCTGTGTGTCAATAAGCCTGGAAAATATTTCAGTTCTGATGCTCAAAGCTGCAGTGTCAGACAACCTGCTCATCAACTTGTGACTGAATCTTAGGAAGCATAAAGATTTTTCCAAAGAGTAATATGAATTTAAATTAATTGAATAAAAAATTATTAATTAATTTCATCCATTCTAAATAGTCTCCATCTGCTAGTATATGTGATAATGTTATTAAAAACGATAGACAAAAAAGGTGAAAGGCCTATGTGTATGATTTCTATCCAACAGTCCTGAAGAAATTCTCCTTCAGTACAGTGGGTGTCTTTTAGTGAGCACTGCTGTCACTTCTTATTGAAATGAGTAGCTTCTAGATGGCTGAGGATTAGCAGACTGCAGGAAACCAGATGTTCACTGGTTTTACTGATACCATGTTCTCAAGAAAGTGAAGACATGGTTATCTGTGTTTGAGATAAAATAGCTATTGCCTGCTGTATACATGTTGAACATGAAATCCTTCTTCAAACATCCATTCAGATGTGGATCCTCTCACTGACCTTTTCCATGATGAGGTCAAACTGCACACAGTAAGACAAGCTGCATTCCTCAAGCACTATTGTATTTTTCTCCCAAAGGCAGGAAAGGAAGAGGAATATATTCAGATTGGGAATTTTGTACTTGAGAGATTTCATAAATGACAAGGTGGAACAAAAGGCTGCAGCCATTTGTGAAAACATTGACTGCTTCAGGTTATGGAATGAAAACTACCTATATATCATGTTTTAGTTTGTGTCAATATGCTGTGTCTTAAACCATAAGTCTATTACTGCTTGTTCAAACTGCTTGTGTGCCAGCTCAAATTCTACCCGTAAAATGGATCTAGTCATCCATTTCTTAAGGCAAAGCAAGGTAGTAGCTGACAGCCCAGTTGTGTCCATAATGGCAAGAAGCTTGAGTAGGCCTTGTAAGTCACCCAAAAGGAAAAGAGAAAGCCAAAATATTCCTTCCTGTCATTTAGTGAATAGCTGCTTGGAAATGATGCCTTGACATGGAGACAATAAAAGCCATTGAAGAGATGCAAGATCAAAGATGGAGAATAAGATGGAGAGCTAGTTGCTTCATTGGGTTGAATGTTTTGGAAAAGAAAGGGTTTATGTTGATAAACACTGAGATTGGAGTGGTTATAGGATATGTTTCCATGTCTATGAGTTAGAGAAAAATTGTTTAGAAATTAAGTGAGCTATCTGTATATTGCTGCTGGCCATAGAGTCAGGTTATTGATAAAGAACACATTAATTATTTTTTTGACAAAAGAGCACATTACTTAACATTATCTGATTATTACCGTTTCCTAAGGGAAACACCATCACTGAGAAATTATTTTCACTGATCTTTGATCTGGTGAACTCAATAACATTTCCTAGGGTAGATAGAGGTCATTTTAGAAAGTCAAGATTTATGATGCACAATTATAGGAAATACTCTCTGCAATTAGGATTTCTTATGATCTTTCATAGATGGAGTGTAGAAATTTGATCACCAATCACACACATTCCTACTGAATTAAATGAGGTGTATAAAATATCCTCATAACAATGCATATTTGTTTTGTGTATGTTAGTAAGAGTGTGAGAAAATCAAGCTGAAAGAACTGGATCCCAAATCTTGTTATATTAACAAGCTGGAGATATATAAAAGCTAGCTCTTCATGCAGTTAACAGACTCATCAGTGTTTAGATGATTATAGTATTATCAGTAACCCTTACACTGCCATTTGCAAACTGGTGAATTTACAAATCTCTGGTATTGTTCTCAAGGGGCAGTAGTTACATTTCACAGAGTTGTATATTTTCTCTATCCCCTAATTTTCACAGGTTTTGCTCTTGAACTGTATACATTATGAAACCATGCCTGACATTCAACTACCCAGACAGTGAGAGTTTTCCAGTAAAAATAGTTACACTGTTGCAGCTCTCCATTATCAAAGTCAAAGGTGTGCTTGCTTTAGGGTCAAATCAGTCTCAATCACCAGCACTACTTTTTCATTTTAGGCCAGATTTTACTTTTTTTATATTTTTAGCTGTTATACGATTGAGATAGTTACATTTCTGTCATCAAATGCTATAAATAGGTTCATTTTTCTCCATGTTATCTGTAAAAATTACAAAGACCTGTAGGCATTAGTAGCTTGGGACAGGTTGCTTTGTAGGATTCATGCAATTCTCTGATTTTGGTTAAAAAAAGACATTAAAAGGTGCATATACATCTATATGACATAAATAATAGCTGCTTTGCTTGATTTAAGATCACAAATATCACTCAGAGTAGCAAAGACAAAATGACCTAGAAACTCTGAAAATATATTTTAAGCAATATATACAGTATTTTGGGGTAAAAGAAGCTTAATTTTCTGTTCATCCAATTGCAGAGCTAATTCTACCTTTATAGCTGGATAAGACTCTTCTTACTGTGTGTTACTTGTTTACTTATTTATTGCTTTCTCCAAACAGCAGAAATGTTGACCTAGGGTTACAAATACTGGAGATAGGCAGGGAAAATTACACAGTATTCTATTTATATATGTTTTTAAGATGAAATGTTAATCATAACTTCTTTATTTGTACTGCAAGAATGAAATTTTTAAAAAACAACCACAGGCCTTATTAGCTAAGGATTTCTACATTGCCTGGAAGGAAAAAACATCCTTCTGGGATACTAAATCCAGCCCCCTCCTACCAACACTGAATATGGCAAATATTCTCATTCAGAAACTGTTCAAATTCCATTTTGCTGTTCACTAGGTATTTTGTACACCTAGATATTTTGATATAACTATTTCTGGACTTTCTTCCTAACTTTCTTAAATTAGGCGGTAACAAGACCATTTTTTCCAATTATAAGAAACCACGATGTCCGTAATTTTTCACAAATGAATTCTATACATAAACTTTCACAGGTAACTATAATCTATGTTAATCTACCTTGTTCCAATAAGCATAAGTATACTACCTGACAAATGTCTCAGAATTCAGTTACATAAAATAATTTTTCACCAACATCCCTATTAAGATACCAAAAAACATGAGCACTTTATCTTCTTTTCCTACACCAGGAAAACAATTGCTTGTCCATTATTATTCTGGACACTTAAGTAGTGCAAGTCACTTCCAAAAAAACTCATGAAAACCAGTAATGCTGTGCACTGTTAGATTTTAAAACATTTTTTTTATGATGGCTCTCTGACCTGGTGAGTTACCTTTGTGTTCTTCAATATGCAAAAAATGTTATAGAGAACTAATTTTTAAATACTTTACTAATTATTAAAGATACTAGATGTAGGTAGAGCTGCCAGAGCACTGCCAGTTTGTATTTTTGATAATGTATTTTTCATATGCTACATTTTTCCTTCAGATCAAATTTTATTTCTGATATTATTAATGGTTTGGTTGTTTCTTTTTTTTTTTTTAACTCTTGCTAATGTTATCATCACAAAGAAAACATACAAATTGATGTGAAAATGCATGGAGTTTTTTCCCAGCTTCGCCTTTCCCCAAACACCCTTGGATGAGAAGAAAGTGAAATTTCTCATCTCTAGAGTCACGTGCAGTTTTCCATTCTAAAGTGGAGTGTTCTGTTGAAGTAGAGCTCTGTAGTGGTATAGCAGGAAGATAACTGGCCCCCTGGAGAGCTAAACTTTTCTTCCTACAAAATAGAAATTACTTTATAACGTATTGGCAAAAGAATTTCTTACAAGAATTTTGTTTGGTAATATTTACCAAAACAAGTTGCTTTCTTGAAATTACATTAAAATAAGATAACTTCTATATGGGATGAGATCACAGGTTGATATGAAATAAATCAAAAACTTTCCTTGACAGGCAAGTATCAATTAATTAATCCACATGAAGCATCAGGATATTTAAAATGTCTTTGTAAGTAAAACATACGTCACTTGCCCGTCTTGTGTAATTAAATTGTCAGCTCTTTAAATCAGTGTACAAATCAGGAAGTATGTTCATCTGTTTGCAAGGACATTTGCCTATGAAGCATGCAACCAAGTATAATTGCTAATTATTACTGATCATTATTATAGATTATCCTTGAAATAAAATCAGCTTACTTCATACCGTTTGGCTCCTTAATATGAATTATAAATGCATGAATCTACAAAAAAGAACAGTTTCTTTTTCTTTCTTCATATGATCACGACAAAGATAACGGCTTTTAAAATAGAGTTCCGGCCAGAAAACATATGACACTGTATATTACACTTCAAATTAATCAGTTTGGCTAATGTGATAATGCCTTTGCTTAGTGTGTCATACTGTCAAGGACAGGATTGTTTGCTGCTTACAATCAATCTAGTTTTCCCAGACTCAAGAATGGACACAATTCATGGGCAGGCAACAGCCCACCACTTTTTCACTTGTCTTTTCTGAACTGTGGTAGAGCTTTTATCTGCCAGCGACAAAGAGGAGTCATTGCAGGGACAATCACATGAAAAAATGCACAGTCAGTCTAGTGAGAATACTGGCAAGTACTCATGAATCTGAAATACACATAATACTTTCCTGCCAGTCAAGATGTGCAGAAATCTAAAGCATAAGAGAAGACTAGAGATCTAATGTGAGTGGCTTTAAGACAATAGTATTGTCAGAAAATGAGGTAAGAATTGAAAATAAAAGGAATTTTTGATGCAGAAAATTTAATGAACAAGTTACAAAGGCTTCACAAGTGTCATGACCTTGAAAATACAGTTCCATTATTTTTTATGCATAGCAGTAAAGATTTTGACAGCTAGACAGAGTCATTGAGAAATATGCTTTCAACCCTGAGGTAATTTATAGTATTAAAGCATTGCCTCTGATAGACATTTAAGAGGTGCAATAGTAGTCACACTCCATGTGGTAATACATTGTGTCACTGAGAAGATGCAATTATAGAAAAACAACTTGAAGATGAAGATCTTCAAATAAGGAAGTTTTAAAGTAACTGTGATTACATGTATGTGTTATCAGCATGTTCTAAAATGTCATAATTGATCTTCATATTCCCATATGTCCCATTTCCCTATCTCTATACCAACAACTGTTGATATGTCCAGTAAAACACTTTAAAACCTATTATTCTAGAGAGCTGTTCATCTGCTCTCTGCTTTCAAATTAATTCAACCTGAAATTTAGGGAAAATGCACAGATTGTAGACTTCCTATGGAAAGATACATTACTGTATTAATTAAAGGAAATAGCATAAATACAGAAAATAGCATATTCAATTCACCAATAATATCAGAAAAGCATGGTTTGATTTGGTTTTGTTTTGCTTTTTCACTTCTCTTGGGACCTAACTGAAAGCAGTCATGTAATTTGGGATCCTTCCCAGTACAAGAAATACGAAAGGCTCATTGAAGTTCAATGAAATGAGAAAACTCAAGATTCAGTGGAAAAGAGAGGCATGTAAACGAGTAGAGCCTCAGGAGAGCAGAGGGTTAGAGCAGAAGTCTGAGTCCTGATGAATGGCTGTTCTACTTCCAGCATGGAACAGAATGTGTGTCTGGACTACTTGGATTTTGCTTGCTGGAGAAAGGGTCTTAAGACAGTGACTGGGAAATAAAAAGAAGCCTCAAAATACAGAACATTTTTCCTTTTTTTTTCAAGTTGCTTTTTTTTTTAATTTCAGAAGGGGAAAATTTGCTTTGGTCTGCAAATTAAAATTTACTGTGCAGGCGAACTATGATATCATCCAAACAGGACTGTGGACCACTGTAAGAACTCAGATGTCATCTCCTTTTCAGCTTCTTCTCTGTGTTCAGCCACAGTAGGTTCTGCAATATTATGAAGTAATTGAATTCAGTCTTCTCCCAGTCAGAGAAGCAAACCTTCTCAAAGCCTCTGTTTGCACAACTCTGACTGGAGATAAGCAGTGTATCTTGATGCAGTATTTATTCTCAGCAGAGACCCAGAGTAGTATCAGCTTTCCTAAAAAACACAGCTACTAAGAGGTATAGATATTTAATGTTGACTGTCATATTATAAATTTAATATCCTTTTAAAACAGGGAGAAGTCTTGCTACAGCAACAAGCTGTATATACCAAAAGACAGGCATTACCACATGGAGAAATTTCCTTCACACACACCCACCAGCAACATCATAAACAGTTAAAATAGCAAATATAGCATCATTACCATGTTTCTTCATAAAGCCTACTCACAACAGTCCTATGGGAAAAGTCTGGCATATATCTAAGAATATTTTTTTTCTATTTCAGAAACAAAAGTTAACATGGAACCTCACAATATTCAGTTTCAAAGAGATGAGAATATACAAACCATCAAGGCTGCTCCATCACTAATATTTCAGAAATATATGAAATACATGGACTCTGATTTTCTTTAATAATTAGCAATAAAAAAGCTGTGAGAATTATTGACTAACTTAAATGACAGTTTTCTTGTTAAACTAAGTGGTCCCTTGTAGGTGATTAGATTAATCTATCTCAGGCTTGAAAAACTGTCATAGAACATGTATAATACAAAAGACTTTTATTGTCATGAGGAAAAAATATGATTTTTATTCAGAACAGGAGACTGAATCTTATCACAAGCCAATGCCTCCTACCAATTGCTTGGTCTATAGCAGAGGAACACTTTTACCTTCCATAAAAATTCATTATGTTTCGACTTCTTTGCAATTCGCTTATTCCTGTTTCCAAAAATACACATTTTCTTTTCCTTTTTTTTTTTGAACATGTAAATGATGTAGTATGGTCCCTAACCCTTGGGTGTTCCAGCTATACACATATGATATGCTTCAGGAGAAGAATTTATTTGCATAACCTTAGAACTTGGTATGTTGAGTGTCTTAATTTCTCATGGTGCAAACAATCATGTTTTGATGGATAGGACTAATGAAACATAGTTCTGTAGTTATGAAGCCCCCTTGTACTAATAGGGATGGTAAGTGTAATAGCTGCTGCTTAGAATAAATGTAAAGAGGTACTGAAATCTTTAATGGAAACAAATAGCTTAAACAGCAAGAGCCATGATCAAAATATAGCTACAATGAAAGATGGCTATGGAAGCTAAAGGAATTGTCAAATGGTCAATATATGGGAAAGAGAGTTTGGTAGAAAGAAATATATATTTTGCCAAGGGCAGCATCACAGAAGCTTCCTTGAAGTTACTGTGATTCTCAGGAAAAAACTATATCAGTTTTGTAATTTAAGTCTTAACTTCAAAAGAAACTTAATTGCTACAAAAAAAGACCATGGAGTAGTGACCATGTAAGTTTCCTGTCTTTTGGTTCATGAAAAAATAAATATACACACAGTAATAAAATTTATTTAATTTTGACTAATAGTTTAGCTTAAATGGAAAAAAAATAAACGAAGGATAAATCAAAAAACAATTAAGCTAATGCAAGTAGAAGATAAATTATATGATAGTATTTTATATATTTTACCTAGAAATTTTCCTTTCCAAAAGGTAAAAATAACTCCCAAAACCAGTTTTGCAATACTGTCACAATGAAATAAAAATAACATTACAGCTATTTGGATGTAAAAACCACTAAATTAAGTGTTCTAACTTGATGCCAGCTAAGCTTAAAAGCTTTCTTCTAGAAAGAATAAAATAAATGAGAAATCAGAACAGATAATAAAGAAAATTATTTTACATTAAATTCTTGCCTCTGATGTTTTCTAGTAACTTTCCAAGACTTCTCCTTTTAAATAAACACTAAGTGTAAAAAGATACAGCGTTATTTCACTAACAATCAGTCAAGCCTTTTTCTATTCTTATTTACCTAAACAGTTGATCTGTAATTACTGAGCTAATATTCTGAATAAAAATTATGGAGATTGTTTTCAAAATGTTTTAAAACGCAAAACTGGTGAAATCCACACTTTGCTTAACCACTATAAGGTACCACCTACCTCAAGGTCAGATTATGTCTTTGGGATTCCTTCTACAAGGGTGTGAAGGTAGATGTCAGCCATGAATAAATGAAGAAAAATAAATATTTTTTTAAGATTTCTCACTGACTGGCTACAGTTATGCTTTTAAAGTTTCTTCTCTCTTTGCTGTTAGAATATACACATGAAAAATATTCACCCTGTAACATTGCTGCTTTAACCTTCAGAGATCTGGTTTTAAAAGCAAAAACACAAGGTTTTTTTAATTTTTTTTCTGCTATTCATTCCAAGTACCAAATAAAATCAAAATATAAACTGAGGACTAAGCTAGCAGTCTGGTGAGGAAACACAGACATACTTGTTCCATTAAAAGCAGATACTTGAATATGTCCCTAGTATTCCCTGTAGTGATAAGATAAAAATGCCACAACCCATTTACATCAGCTTTGCAATAAATTTGTCCACAATACTTTATTGCACCTTGAGAGGCTTGGCTGAGAGGTGGAAGCTCTGATTCAGAAAGAATCATAACAAATTTATCGGCTTTGATTTTGGCAACAGAGTGAATGTGTCCAAACACAGAAGTGGAGTTCACATTCTAATGAGTTCACAACAATGATTCAAATACATGCATCAATTCACCAGGTAAGTCCCTGTGAAAGAAATAATAATTGATTATAACAAAAATTTAGTTTAAATTAAAAAAAATAAAAGAATAGCAATCTTGTAATTAATAACTCTGAATTCATTTCTGTTTCTGTTGAACTGAGAGCTCATTAAGGACAGTTGTATATTGTAGGTCCAGATGTGCTGCATGATACATTAAGCCCTTATCAAACTTACATAGCAGGAGGTGGTGCATGTTGCTATCCTGACTGATATGATCATAGAATCATAGAATGGTTTGGGTTGGAAGGGCCCTTAAAGATCATCGAGTTCCAACCCCCTGCCATAGGCAGGGACACCTCCCACTAGATCAGGCTGCCCAGTGCCTTGTCCAGCCTGGTCTTGAACACCTCCAGAGAGGGAGCATCCACAACCTCTCTGGGCAGCCTGTTCCAGTGCTTCACCAACCTCACTCTCATGCTCCCAATTCTGATATATTTTCTTTTTCCATCTAAGCATGTCCAGGAGCTCCTTGCTAATCCATGGAGGCCTCCTGGCATTCTTGCCCATCTTCTTCCTTGGGATGCACAGCTCCTGGGCTTGGAGGAGTTGGTCCTTGAACACAGCTGTCTTGGGTCCCTCTACCCCTCTACAAGATCCCTCAACAGGTCAAAGTCTGCCCTCTTGAAGTCCAGAGTAGTGAGCTTGCTGTGCCCCTTCTTGGATGCTCTGTGGATAATAAACTGCACCATTTCATGGTTGCTGCATCCAAGGGTACCCTTGAGCACCATGTCACTCACTAGGCCCTCATCATTGGTGAGAACAATATCCAGCATGGCTCCTCTTCTTGTGGGTTCCTGTACCATTTGAAAGAGGAAGTTGTCGTCAACACATTCCAGTAACCTCCTTGACTGCTTGTGCCTTGCTGTGTTTTCCCTCCAACAGATGTCAGGAAAGTTGAAGTCACCCATGAGGACCATGGCTTGTGAGCATAAAGGTGCGTTTAGCTGTTGATAGAGGGCTTCATCCACTTTTGCTTCCTGGTCAGGC